>WEKX01021739.1:104191-122980 GCA_013390025.1 Pitta sordida
GGGTTGTGGGTTCGATCCCTGGGTGGACGTTCGCTTGGGAGTTGGACTTGATGATCCTTGTGGGTCCCTCCCAACTCAGAATAACCTGTGAACCTGTGATGGGCAAACAAGTCTCCTTAATGTGTGTGTGAGGAGTTTATTTCCTTGCTCCGGCAATTCCAGTACTGCTCATAAACTGGTGGTGTCCTTAGGATACCAAGGAAGTTTCTGTTAAGTAACAGAATCTAAACTTGGCAACATACAAGTGAAGTACTGGTACTAAGACTGGTCTTTTAAACCAAAATAACTTGCTATTGGCTAAAAATAAAGTTTCTAGATATGACAGAATGAGCCCTGGTGGAAAAACATGCCATTGGGACCCACAAAGGCTGTAAACATTTTGTGATACGTGCCAACTCCATTTAGATTTTCTCCTTAAAAAAAAAGGGACAAGTGGATGCAGCAGACTGATGTAATATTTGATTTCCACTTCATGTAATATCAAGGATTTTGTCATGGTTGTGTTTAAGGGCATATACACTCCCCTTTAAACAAATAGTTCTGACTACAGTCACATTTAAAAAAGAAGCCGGATTTGTACCCTGGGAAGAGGTGTATGGCTCTTAACAGTGAAACTAGAATTTAACTTATGCCTGTGTTACATGTTAATGCAGCTATAGAAGCACTCAGTGGAGATGTTGAAAGATTCAAAAATTTTGCGTGTTTATTTTATTTTGTGTCAGCTGAGTCCAAGTGTGTTTTTCTACTACAATATTTTTTCCCAAGTAAATTTACCCGGTGATAAGGTGCAGATAGTTGTGAAATCCACACCTTTCAGATGAGTTTGGGGTGTAAATCTGGTCAAGGAAGTAAACATACTTACAAGGAATAAACATTATTGTTTCTTTTCAGCACTGAAATATGCCTTGCAGAAGAGATCCTTTTTGAGTTTCCTGGGAGCAGTTAGACTAGTGCTTAGTGAGCTTTTCTACCTTTGTTTTTACTTTTGATCTACTTTTAATTGTCCCACTTGTTATATTTATCTCTAATGTACATGGAGTGAAAAGTTAAAATTCTTGCCAAAAGGCAAGATGCCACCTTTAAAAGTTGGATCTGACAGTTGATAACTAAGTAATGCATGATTTTTTTCTAGGTCATCTGAGCATATGAAGCAAAGATCTTGCTGATGGTGCAGCTGATGTCTTTTGTCCTATGATATTTTATCAACTAAAATATTTCATTCTGAATTCCATTGAGGTTGAGTGAAATACTCAGGAAGTATAAAGCATGAGATGTGTATGTGGTGTACTGAGGAAAAGGATTTTTCCAAAAGCAAGAAGATAATCTAGAGCTAAGAAAATCTTTTTTGAAATGAGATGATATGGGGAAACAGACTCTAAAATTAGATAGGTAATAAAGTGATGCTCACAGCAATAACACTGAAACATGGAAAAGTGAGTAAACAGACTGAGAAATGGTAAGACACACTTTTCCAAATGCAGCCCTGATCATAACTGCAGAGAAAAGACAAGGACTCACTTAAAAGAAAGCACGGAAGAACAAAATGATCTTTCTCTGTTGTACGTTTGACTTCAGCTGAGCAGTGCAAAGTGTCTTGAAAAAATCTAGGAAGTGCCTGCTTGCAGCAAACCTTCATCCATTTTAAATACAGTTGGCCCTCGAATACCACGGTCTTGCCCACCCCCTGCGCAGCCCTATGTAAGGGTAGAGTGGCAGCTCATTAATATGCAAATTTGCCCTCTGGCGCTGTTTCAGCACTGCCCTGCTGTGTGTCGGTGCTTCCTGGTGCCCGCAGCCACCCCACGCTGGGAAAAACCCCATTTCCGCTTGGCTGGGGATGTGGGTGTGGGAGCTGCCCACGCTGCTCTCCCGGTGTCTCTCTGGTTGGGTAGACCTGGTGTCTCCATGCTCGGGGTAGAAATCTACCCTGCAAAAGTGTTGGACACCACGACTAACCTGAGAGTGTGTAAATCTTTCATAACTGCGCGCAGCCTCCTCGCTCCCAGCGGAGAGGGGCAGGTGTGGCGCCAGGAGGACCCGCTGCAGCCGCTTTGCTCCGAGCGGAGCAGGACCAGGTGAGGTGGGCACAGTGCGGGTGCAGCACCAGCTAAACTGCTGTGACCGGCTCGCTCAGAGCACAGTGGGGCAGGTGTGGGGCGGGCAGAGCAGTGCACCCATGATCCATGTGGCATGGTGTGGGGATTGACTTGAATACTCATGACTGCCTAATTTGAATATTCATGATGGTCAGTTTGTGCAGGCGCAGTCATGAAACGGGCCTCCTTAATCGCTGAAAAATGATGCGTCGAAGGTGTGAAGCCGCTATCTGGGAGGTGCAAAGTGGAGAGGGCTGACTGTGTAGAAAAATGATAGAAATTCCATTTAAAAACAATTACATTGAAGGCTGTCTTTAAGTAGAACCATTATGCAAACCACGAAATGCCAGAGATTCCTGGCATTCTCATCCTGTTAGTGCAGCAGCTGGATGCTCCAAGCTTTGTTAAGGAACAGAGGAGCTGAGCAGGGCTGTGTTCCAATCTGTGATGCCCTCGCAAGACTTGCCATGTAAAGAAAGCTGCATGTCAAAGAATTCCTCCACCAGGAATGGTGAAATTGTTGTTACCAGCCTGCCAAAACAAATCCTGGTAAGGAAAAGTAAACAAATCAAGCGAAAGTAGAAAGGTGACTTTTGTTTTGCTTTCCTTTTATTACTTATTCCCACGGGGAAGGGTGGAGTCACAAGGAATAATGGTACACGTTTCCTTTAACATTTAGTAACAAGTTGATTCCACTAGCAGAGTAAATATCCTGTGTTCCAATAATGTCTTGCAGTTTGTATTTCAGGGTGATTTCAGAAGTGGAAACTTTTCATTGAATTTTAAGTCATGGCGTGTCTCTTTATGATCTAAGAGAATGAATAGAAGGAAGTTCAGTTAAAAGAATTATTTTATATTCTTTAGAATTTGATTGAGATTTTTAATATAGATTGAAGTTTTAAGGCAAGTTGTGAAAGTGATGTTGTGGTTTAATACAATCTGTTATGGTTTCTAGACACTCTGTAGAAATGAATAAGGTTTACCTGACATCTCTGAAATATAAATGACCTTTCCACTGATTTGTACAGCTGACACCCAAGACCAGTTTCCAGGATGAGCAGTTTCACTGCCAGTTTTGTATTTTGGTTTTCATTGCAATGGGCTATAGATAGTTTAATGCCACCATGTCTACTGGCCTGTTCCAAATTCCCTCTGGCTGTCAGTGAGATTTTGTGGGTAATGTGGATCCAGGTATTTGTATCTTTAGAGTATAAATCCATTTCAATCCATATGGAGAGGGCCAAATTAAATTCCATAAATGCTGGTACAACTTGGGAGGTCTTACAGGAGAATTTGTTCAGTATCTCTGAGGATAACCTGGAGATAGAGTCATGATTCCACAGGCAAATGGAAAAAAACCTTGTGCTAATAATGGTCTCTAAGTTAAAAGAGGTCAAGCAAAATAATTTACTGTGTCTTCTTTTTCTTTCTTTTCTCATTATCTTAATCTCTTGAGTTGAAGCACATTATTCAGTTTGCAGACACCTCCTCACTGTTCTATAGTCACACAAAAAGCAGAGGCTTTTGGAGATGAATTTGCTAGTCCCACAATGATGATCTAACATGAAGCATTATGCTTTCCAATCTTATCTAGAAAGCATAATGTATATTCCTGTCATTTAAAAAATGGCAGCCTATATATGTCAGATAAACCTCTTTAACAATTTCTAGAATTACATGTTTTTTTCACCGTGCTTACTTTCAAATGTAAAATGTATGAGACAGGGCTTCTGTGTTCCTTATTTGACTTTTGGGGGCCACTCTCTATATGGTTATTTCAGAGGAGTTTTCAAAGTAGCGACATGTGACAACAGCCCTGCCTTGCACTGTAGTTTGTCTGAAATACAAATTAGCAAATGTCTGCAGCATTGTCTCGAAGCACTTTTCCTATGATTTATCTTTCAGTTAATTGCCCCTTGTGTGGAATTATTCTGTAGTTTCATTTCAAGAATAAGAAATACGACTCTCTGTTCCTACAGTGCCTCAGTCCCTACATTGCTTTGCCACTGGGAGGAAAGTTATGATCTAAACTGCAGAATACTTTCTGAGAGTGACTTCATTAGCTGTCAGTCATCTTTATGTTGATTAAAGATGCTTACAAATGGGGAGTATATCATCTGCTCCTTCTGCCCACCTATCAGTAGCTGAGCAAAACCATCAAAATCTGTTAGATACAGAAATCGAGAAGGCAAGTTCGGTTGCTGTTTGTATGATTCCAGTTTGTCTGTACAGAGTAAAGTCTTTCCTCAGAGTCTGAAATTAGCTGTATGTTAGGGAAAAACACTGAGACCGAGTGGTCAGAGCGCTGCAGCAATTTCCAGCTCAGTGTTGTTTACTGAGGCCCCAGCTGGTGACCCCCTCTGGTCCTGCAAAGCGCTGGGGTTGTGTGGCTGTGTGGTAAGAGGCAGTTCCTGCCCTGGAGAGCTTGGGAGTTAAATATAAAAGATGAACAAAGCAAAGGAAGGAAACATGCAAATGGCTCTTCACCAGGACAACAAGAAAATCGTCCAGGATGCTGCTGGACCTCGGGGCCAGTGGTTTGTACTGGGAGGGGGCAGGCAGGGAAAGGAGGGGAAAAAATAAACCTCTTTAATTTTCAGAGGGCAGTCCGGCCTAACAAATGCACCCCCTAGATTTAATTCCTGATGGTTTATGTCTGTCCTATGGGCTATTTATTAATACATATATTAAAAAAAAAATATCCAGAGTGGACTGTGTTTGGATTGAGATTTTCTGGAGCGTTAGAAAAATCCTCCAGATGGCAGAGTAACTGCTTCAGTGTACACACAGTAGATGGGGATAGAGTTTTATCCCTCACTACTAAACATTCCTGGTTTTGAATTGGTATCAGATTGAGTAAATGATGTTTTGAAAGCAATTTTGATCAGAGCCTGTGGGAAATTACACATTAAAGTAATATTTGCTTGTTTTGTTCAAGACACTGACTGAGTACCTTTGTTCTATTCTTAAATAACTAAAAGTCAGAAATGAAGTTATTTATGTGTGGAGTGCCTTAAAAGATTTCATTAACAGTACAAAGAAGTGGTTATAATGGGAGTATGTCAGATGTTTCCAGGGCATGCTGTGCATTCCATTTGTTGCTCCCAGCACAGCAATAGTGGTAGGAAAGCTTCAAAATTAAACAGAACATGAACAAATTCTGTTTGGGCGCTTACCTTTTACTTAGTGCACTGTAATTGCTATCTAAAATTAAATCTCCCCTCCCTTTAGGAGTTGCCTTTGCTTAATGTCTCTCACTGAAACTGTGTGGAAACATCAGTTTGATACAGGATTTGTCATGTATCCCATCTTCATATTCTTTCACTCTGCTGTGCCTATCATCTTTCTGAACTTCTTCAAGAATAATGCATAATCTCGTTATATTTTTGTGATTTCTCATTCATTAACCAGCAATATGGGCTTCAATTTCAAAAGAGAAGGTCGTATGATGAAAGCATGAAACACATTTCAAATGTCTTCTAATGCAATTTTGCTGCTGGAAGCAGCAGAAAAAAAGAAGATAATTTTATAACTCTCTGAGTCTTTACACATCATCAGCATCTGTGCTGCAGGTAAGTGATAGCCCATCTGCCACAGGACGAGAGCATCAATGCCATTCTGCATCTTCATTTTGGCTTCTTCACTTGTGGAGAGGCAGCAGATAGATGGATGCAGCCCTCCCCTCTCGCTCCCGAGTCCTGCATGATGCGACTGATTTCCAAAGCAGCACGTTGATAAATAAAACATGAAGCACTCCTGAAAGCTGCTTGTCCAGAGCTCTCCCTCGCTTAGGAACAGGCTCTGCCCTGAGAGACGTTTTGACACATCTGGCTGCACAGCGTGTTGGCTGAAGGCAAACAGGCACCGCAGTGACGAGGGACAGCTGGGTCCTGCTGCCTCAGCACACGGGGGGCTGCCACCAAGATGCTGACGCTGCATCCTGGCCGCAGCTCCCAGGTGATCACTCCACTGCCTGTGACATTAGAAATCAGCAGAAAGTTGGCTCAGAAGTCATTCATGCAAACTCGGGCAATGAGAAAGCAAAAGGGAAAGCGCAGCTGCAGAGGCACGTTGGTGAGCTTCACTGCAGGAGTTTGGGCCAGTGGATTCCGTTCCGCAAATGAAGGCAGCGCAATTCAGCTCCAGGTTTTGTGCATTCTGTCAGTTGCTATGCCTGGATATCAGGAAATAGGAAAAAATGCACAATTCTATTTGAATTCCTACAGTCTTTATAAACCCATAGGGCTTTTTATTCATATTAGCCCTTAGTCTTTATATCCATTTTTATATTTTGGCTGATGCCAGGGAGATCAATAAAAGGAGAGGAAGGAACATATAAACTCCTATATGCATATTTTGTTTTATTCTTATTTTTATTATATTTATTATTATTTATCATCTCAGCGTGCAAACACCTTCAATGCATTTTTAAATAGGTAAGAAGAAAAAGTTGGAACATTTGGGCAACCTAAGTCTTTATATAATTTTTTTTTTTGCTTTACCGTGAATTTTATAGTTTGGCAAGTAAAACTTGAAATAAGTGCAGGAAGGAAGAAAAGTTCAGAAATATTTTTAGGTTAATGGCTTATTACATTTACTTAGAGCACTGAAGCAATTGCAGAGGGTTTTTATTTAGTCAGAATTCTAAGCATAGTGTTAGGCCCTGGTAGATGCAGAATAGGAGAGTCAATTATTCTGCTTGAAATTATTCAATATTTATTTTAAGGCTTAAATTTAAAATGTAACAGGTAGACATTTCAATTATTATTACACGACTTTACATTAGCATAGATGATACGGACAGAAGGGGCTACAGGATTTTAGCAAAGGATAAAAGGCAGTTTAGAACAGGAGGGGAGTGGGTTAAACTGTGTTTGGATAAGTTGGATATATTCAAGTTGGCAGTTTCTGATGGATTTCATCCTTACAGAAGTAGCTGAAGCAATTTCTGAAGCATTAGCCATCATCTTTGAAAACCCACGGAGGGTGAGGGGGAGAGGTCCCAGTGGTTTAGAGATGCACAGAACACAGGAGAAAAAGAAGAGCTGAGGAACCTCAGACAAAGGAGTTTCACTGGTATCAGCAAAATCCTTGACCAAACTGTTGAACAATCATCTTGAGAAAAGCAAGGTGGTAAAACCTTTGTACATCACCTTTGTGATAAGACAAATTATATCGAGCCAAGTTCCCTTCTTTCTTCAATAGTTTAATAGCCTGGTAGATGAGGGAATGTCCAAGTGCTGTTATGTATCTGACTTTGAACACCACTCAACATAACATGAGGTAAAAAGAGAAATCCACTGTAAAACTGTTTAAAACAACCTGCTCAGCATACAGCTGTCAGTGGTTTGCTGTCAGAAAGGGGAGCCAGTTCAGATGGGGATCAGCAAGGCCTTCCATCCCTGTGAAGGCAGTTTTCATGCACAGTTTAAGGGAACAGAGAGTAGGCTTATAAAACATCTGGATGAGAGCAACCTGAAACTGTTTCTGAATCCTTTGAGAGAGAGGTTGGAATTTGGAATGATCTTGATTAAGTGAAAAAAAAAATAATCTGAGATTGATGAGATATAATTCAGTAAGTGTGGAAGAATAAAGACAAAGAATAAATCAGATGCCAAATGTAAGATGAAGAGTAACTGGTTGGCAGCAATAAGGTAAAGGATGAATGGGGAATTGTGGAGGCCTGCAAACTGAGTATGTAAACACTGTGATGCTGTTTCAAAAAAAACAAACATTCATAGGCTTCTCAATATGAGATGTATTAATGAGCCTTCCTCTGAGGCCGGGAGTAACACACTTGCTGTTTGACTGCCCTTAGGAAAAAACCTGTGAACTTAGTGCACAGCAAATACAGTGTGTTTAACAAAAGTTGCCAGATGGGCTTTTGCTAAACCTAGAAAAGGGAAGAAGAGAGTAAACATCAGTTTTCAAATAGGTAAAAAGCTGCTGAAACATGAAGAGCGCCCATTGTTCCCCAGGACCACTGGCTGTAGGGTCAGAGATACAAAGTGCTTTGTTTGCAACCCAAGTGACAGACACAGGTCAGCGCAAAATCCCTCGTTTTGCTTTCAATCCCCCATCACGTTTAAGCACAGTCATGAAGTGTGGTTTGTGCTGAGGTTCACGTGCACAGACCGTGATCTGGAGATTTTTGAAAACAAGTCTGAAAAAGTCCTACAGGAGGTTTAGTTGTGTTTATCTGGACACACAGGGAGAGAATGGGCTGAATCACACAGAAGATTGTCATGAAATAAAGGCTGGATTTTGCTCTACAGCCTCACCTGATTCTTACCATCCAGGCTTGCCTGATGATTTGGTGTGGGCTGCTAAGGGATGTGAGTCCTCAGCAAAGATGGGCAGGGCAGCACCTCCAGAACAATTCCTGTGCCTCCCAGCTTGTTCCTAATGACTCATTGGGAAAAAGGAATGGACCTGGACCTGGTGAATTGTCCTTTGGTCTGTCCATCAGGCCCTGATGGACTAAACGGTCTCTTGACATCTCTTATAGCCTCTAATTCTGTGATCTCTGGTTAGTTAAATGTCATTTTCTGTGTCAGACTTACAGACTAAACCAGCAAGTTCTATTTAGGCTTTTCACTTTATGGTTCATTGACTAAAAAACACATTCTGGTCTGTTGGTTACCGTGGATGATAAACATGGAGCTAGTCAGTACTTGATAGACAAACAATTTCTTCAGCATTCAGGTTAAAATGATATTTCATTTGTGCGTTCATGTTTCCCTGAAACAGAAAATAATTTTTATCCTGAAGAAGTTTAGAATATTAAAAAAATTATGGGTCAGTATTGCTACAGTTGGTGAGATGAAAGTAGGTAAAATATGAACCTGTATGGTAAGGCAATTAAATCCCTTGCATGCATATTTTCCATGTTATTAAAAAACCCCAAATGTTCTATCTTAATGTAAATTGTTACTGTAGTCAGTATTTTGTAATGGTTGACTTACATTAATGTCTAAAATCAGCGTTTCACTAAAAATACTTAATGGCCATTCCCTACCCAGAGGTGTCTCTCAGGAGCTGGTCTGATCCTTCTGACAGTCCAGTTTCTCATCCTGGGTTGGTGCGAGAAGGACCAGTCCCTCAGCTGGTGTATCCTGGTGAGGGTCTCCCGGCATCACTTGCAGAGAATTAGACTGTTTTATAATCTTTACTGTGACCTGCTATAGGTGCCTTGAGTTCTGCAGTGAGCTTTTGGTCACAGCTAAACACATTTTGCTTCCTCAGGACCAATCGTCTGGGGTAGCTGCGTTCCTGTATGTTCAGAATCCTGGCAGATGTGTAGGTAAGATGTTTAGAGCAAGTTAGTGTTTGGTTGCTGGACTAAAATATGTGAGTTGAACTCTCTTATGTGAATGTTGTGAATAACACGAATTCCCTGTCTAGTTATATTACAAAAACATTCCTTGTTATTGTAGCAGCTATCAGGCTGTTCAAGCACAAAGTAGAAATCTTTCCCTGAAAGTGACATTAAGGCATTTTTTTATCACTGAGTGTTTTAATTTAGTGGTAAACAAGATGATAGAATGATTGTAGTCAGACTTCCAACCTAGAGTATTTTGAAGAGAGAGAGAACATCATTAGAGGTCACAGACTGCGAGTCTGGGTGATGCTGTCAGTGAATGACTGCATGGGAGTACATGGAAATACTGCATCTCTCTAGGGTAGTGTGCTGTCCTCAGTCATGGACTACTTAAAGTAAGATGGCTTTTATTTTAATGTAGGCAGAGCAATTAAGAGTCCCCTAGGGGGAGGTATATAATTATTATGGAAAATGAGAAGCATCATCAAGAAGTTTCTTAATATCTCAGCTAATTTTTTATTTTTGCATTATTTATATCATTTTTTTTTACATATATGCCTTAATACCAGGTAGTTCTGGTTTCTATCTCGAGTCCTCTTCTAAGAGGCCAAAAATCCTACAGAATTGGAGAAGCTGTCTTACAAGGTAATATTAAGAGCATGGATTATGGCAGCAAAGAAGCCACATAGCTGGTGGAATATAACAGTAGAAATCTCTTCATTTGTGTGTATTGGGGTGTGGGGAAGCTCTTTGCCTTTCACTGACATCTAAAGATTTGATTCAAATGTGAGTTCCTGCAGCAGGAGAAGTTTGTTGTTAGTGAATTGCTGGAAATGTTTATTTTGTTTTTGATGAAAAAAGATTGAGATAAGCAAAAACACTTCCTGGAAAAAAGTGAAATACGTGTAATGATATAGAGGTTCGTTGGACTTTCTCTCTCAAATGACGCAGTTGAAGTGCTGGTGTAGAAGACAGTTGCCTGGTACGTTCCTGGAACATGAAATGTTTGTCACTTTAAGTGTTAAGGGTGAAAAGGTACCCAAAGATAGAGTCTTGGAATACACAAGATCCCCAAGCTGAAATTAATCCTGATACTCAGGCCAGTGTGAGGGTTTGTGCTCTGCCCTCATGTCCTTGAAGCCCCTCCTCATGTCACAGCTGAGCCCCTTGTTGTGGCCTGGCTGTCCTTGCAGAGTGTCCCACCTCCTGCTCCACTGTGGGTTAGATCCGAGCCCGGGACCCCAGTGGTGTGTCCTGCGCCTGGTTCCTGTCCTTGTGTCCTGCCGTGGTTCTGCCAGATCTGTGAGTGAGTCCTGCCGTGACTGCCTGGGGCACTTTGAAGCACAGGCTGTGGTGTGTTTCTGTGCCAGGGCACAGGGCAACTTTGTGCAAATTCTTGAGCACATCCTACCCAGTTGACTCTAGTGAACCATAACCACATTCTGGATCACTCTGGAGAGTTACTGTCTGTGGCCACAAACGGAGCTGCCACATCAGCTGAGGAAGCAGCTCTTTCCTGAGCTGGAGTCTGATGGTCCTCACACTCTGTAGTGCTGTGCCACTGCCAGTGAATGCAGCAGTACTTCTGAACTGTAAACAAACATGAACATGAATGTCCTGGAGGAAGAAAACAACATATTTTGATGACTTCCCACTGCATTTGCGGAGCCAGAAAGCGGTTGGCAGTAGTAAAACAAAAGCTTCAAAAGAGGCTAAAAAGATACACGTGTCATTACAACATCTGCATAGCTGCTTCTGGTGATTGCACTGAGAAACCTCGGTGAGAACTAATGTAAGTAGCAGGATAATCCTGTGGTAAGGACTCACTTAAATACTTATGCCTAATTCTATTTCATTTCACCTGGGCAGTTGTCTGGTTGCTTTGTCCCACACGATGCTTTCCTTCATGCCTTTGTACTTGCTTTCTGTTGTGACCCTGCAGCTCAGCCCATCTTTGCCTATGTTAGCAGCAAATTTGGAATCCATCCTTTTACAAAAATCAATTAAGCCAGCTCTTGTTCTCTGCAGTGGTTGTGTAACTTGAGAAATTGCTTTATCTGCTAGACAGGAATGGCTGGGGATTCAGTGTGCTTAGGTGGGTCCCAGCAATTCAAAGGAAGGATCTAGTGGCCAAGCTGGGAAAGAATATGACTGGCTAGAAATCAAGAAGGTTATATTCTATGGAACAAATTTGGAAGATGACAGAGCCAAGTGTCTGGAATGCTGAAGTAGAGAAAAATCAAGTAGGCATCTTTCTAGTGACCACAAGCAGGCCCACATCTGTCAGAGCACACTGTGTACTCCCCCACTGCTTCCCCATGGTGACAGATGTCCTACTTTTGCAATTCAACACTCTGGTCATGCTAACTTATGAATTATACAAGGAAAAACCACAAAAATCAGTTCACCCATCACTGGAAAGGAGCTACCTCTAGGCTGCAACATTGTCACTGTTTAATGGGATGGGGCAACTGTAAAGCACTTATGACTTCAGGAAAATATTAAGATGGCGATTCAGTTTTTAAAAACTACCAGGCTGCTAACGCTCTGCCATTGTATGCATGGAAACACAGATGTGTGCATTGCTTTTCCATGGTCATGCATTTCCAAGACACTTTGTCCTTGATCTGATTGAAATCAGAACTTTACTGCCCTATCCAGTGTTGACCTGGGGGGGAGAAACTGGTTACTGGTTCATAACCCTGAGCATTTCTAGTAACACCTGCACCTCCTCCCTGCTGACCTTTTATACAAATAGATAGTCAAGCTGATCCTGGGTAGTTGGAAGGAAACAGTGAAGAGCTTTTCCAACAACTCGGATAGCAAAAATATATTTGCTTTGATTTATGAAAATTTAAAATCTTTTGAGCATAGGGGACCAAACTTTGTGCATACTTAGTAGTTGTTGTTGTTGTTTTATTTTTGCATTATTTATATCTTCAACTGCAAACAATAGCGATATTTATACTCGGGAAGTAAATTGTGCAGTTCATCATAGCCTGAGCTAGTTGTCTGCAGAATAAACTTTCCCCACTCTGAAAGATGTAAAAATGTCATAACAAAAGATGTTCCGAGAAAATATTTGTACGGAGAAAAGTACATAGGAGTGGCAGACCAATCCTGGAAAATAGTGCAGTACTCTTTTCTAGTGATAAACAAAGAAAATTGGCAAACTTTCAGGTATTGGGGCTTGAACTTGGGAGGGAATGATATTTTAATGTAACTGCCTTTTCCACTTGCATAAGAAGTAGCAAATGCTCAAACATTATGAAAGGAAGAGTTGGATCAAACCCTCCCAGTTCACTGAACAAAGTAAAAAGCATTAGACCTCCTTTACTCATTTTCATTCAGGATAACAAATATCAATTCATATGTTTGGAAGTAATTAATCCATCTATTATTTTTGTCAGGCATGAACAAACGTTTTTATTGTTAGTTTAAGTATCCCAGTACGGCTGTAGCCAAAAATATAGATGGGCTCCTCTCCTGTTCTTCTCCTTTCCTCCTCCTCTCATCCCCCTCCCCTTCTTTTCATGGCATAATCCCATGTTTGCATAGCGACCTCCCACACACTCCTGGACAGTAAAAATCTGAGGGCTGTGGTGGCTTTGCCACAGGCAACATTTTTAGAAATGCTCAGTCACTACACTTGCTTTTCATTTTCTGTGTAAGTACTGTGAGGCTACTGCTCTACCCTTTCCTTCATATTCTCTTGAGGTTAAATGCCATACATGGTTTCCTGCAATCCTAGTAGTAATTTCTTTGCACAGGGCCTGGTGGGAGTAGAAACAGTTTGCAGATGACATTTACAGAATGAGATGATGGCATATGTTTAGGACTAAATGGAGTTGTCAGACACTAATTGATTCACATGTTAACCTCTTGCTCTGCATGTAAGGTGGATGTGGAGCATTATTTATATCTTACAACTTGTCTGGGCCAAAGGTTGTCTCCAGTGTTTGGATATTTCTGCTAATTGTCTCTCTGCATTCTATGAGCTGCAGTAGACTAAGAGTCCAGAAAATACTTGTTTTTAGAGGTGTCAGTTTTGATACACGTATCAAGATAATTAAATAATAGGATGGTTTGAGCTGGAAGGAGCCTTAAAGATCATTCTAGTTCCAACCCCCTGCCATGGGCAGGGACACCTTCTACTAGATCCCATTGTTCAGAGCTCCATCCAGTCTGACCTTGGACACGTCCAGGAATTGAGCAGGCTCTCTGGGCAACCTGTGCCAGTGCCTCACCACCCTCACAGGGAAGAATTTCTTCCCAATATGTAATCTAAGCCTACTCCCTATCATTTTGAAGCCATTCCCCATTGTCCTGTCACTACATACTCTTGTAAATAGTCTCTCTTCATCCTTCTTGTCATCCCACTTCAGGAGCTGCAAGGCCACAATTAGGTCACCCCAAAGCCGCCTCTTTTCCTGGCTGGACAATGCCAATTCTCCCTGCTCTTCCTCAAAGGAGAGGTTCTCCATCCCTCTAATCATCTTCATGGCCTCCTCTGGGCTCTCACTCCTACAGGTCCATGTCCCTCCTGTGCTGGAGGCAGCTCTGCAGGTGGGCTCTCCCCTGCTGCCCACACTGCTGGGGATGCAGCCCACGATGCAGTTTGCTGAGGCTGCACTCGATCTCTTTGTCTGTGTCATTAAGGAAGATCTTAAATAACACTGGTCCCAGTACAGGCCCCTGAGGGACACCACTTGTCACTGATGTCCATCAGGACTCTGAGCCATTCACCACTCAAATTAATAGCATTAGAAATCTTGGTTGTTGCTTCTGTCAAAGTAAACATGTCTATATAATGCAGTGGAATATATAACTGTAAGTGCTGTCATTGCAAGCTGTCTTTTAGAATTTCTGCTTAAGGTTTGATTAGGACAGCCAGAGTTAAGATTCCTCTCTGGATAGATGCTGTGCTTGAATGACCTTACAGGAGCGGGAAAAGAAATATCCTGTCTTGAAATGTTCTAAATGTATGAACAGGAAACGCATACTTTTCACTCTAATTCTTTCAATGAACTTAATATAAAAATAACCTGCCATTGCTTTAAGGTTAATGGTGCAGAGAATTTTTGCTGGAGTTGGGCTGACTTTGACGATTCTCTTTCATTCTCTTTCTCCCAGGCTATGTGGTGTTTCCCATGGCAGAGTGGACTGACTGTGTAGGGAAATGCGGAGCTGGGTGGATGCACATGTTCTTGTGAAAGCAGGAATGTTTACTTTCCAATTAATTGAAATGCATGAGAGAATAAATATGCAATTTTTTTAGTATACAGTTGCATCTGCTGTAGAAAGTTGATCCTTAGTGCCTAAATAACAAACATGCTCCTTGGGAAAATGAGAAGCATAACTATCCTACACATCTCAAGCCCCTGTCTTTGTTCAAAACCTTACTGATGCTCTCTCCAAGATTTTAGAGTGCTCCCAGCTTTGGGTATAGCAGCGTTGCCACACAGTAACTGAGAAGTGACCCAGAAGGCTGCTCAAGCCACCTTCAGAAAGGCTTCAAATCCAGCCTCTTTATTTTTATATTTTATGTATTATATAATTTAAATATTATAATTATATAATTTATTTATATTACAGCCAGAAAATGAAAAACAAACTAACCAAAACCTCAAACCAAACCAAAAAGTCAGGTTCCTCTTTTTTTATCCATTTCATACGCACAAAATGCTTTCTTGGTGCTTTGGCATGTATGGCATCAAGAAAGATGAGCTGTAGCACTTTTTCTTTCCTAAGCACTTCTTTATGCAGATTTCTCCTGCTATAGGATTACGAGCTGGCAGAATAATGCCTGGCAGGAATTGATAAAGAATTGCAACATGAATCCCTGCAGGGCACATTGGGGCAAGTTTGTTATAGGAACAGTCTTCCTCTGTTTACATGAACAAAAGCTGGGTTTGACAGTTTCACTGATCAGCAGCTTTGGGAGTGTGTGAACTCACTCTTGTTCTGTGTGGCTTTTTCTACAGTTTTCTCTACAGTAGCAACAATCTCTCTTTTCAAACTGTTCTCTTTCAGAGTGTTGTCAGCTGGGGTTGGACCAGATGATCCCTTCCAACCTGGCATTCTGTAGTTCTCACTGCTCTGCAGGAGTTCCCAATGCAGGGCTTACAGAGAGGGGATCACTGATCAGAGTTGCGCTGTTGTCTTGTACAGTGATCTATAAATGAGAGCAACTGAGGAACATGGATACTGGGGAGGAAGCACGTGATGATTGCAGATCAGTTTTCATGTATGTACTTTCCTCCTGAGATATATTTGCATAATTATTAGTTAGCAGTCCATTTAAAATGCAGTTGTGGTCTAAGTTAAAGCAGGCTTGCCCATGTTGCTGCTGATACAGGTGCAATTCCACTAGGAACTCCTGTTAGGGCTAAATTTCAGCCCCACCGCCATCCTTGTGTCAGGAGAGTGATCTCTGTCAGTCATACAGCCCTACAAATCTGGTCGGACTGATGAATCTCTACATCCTATTTCATGTTGAAAGAATGCATTTTAATTTCCAGAGATTTTGGGCCAGGAATCTGCAGAGACACAGTGTAGCACCTCTGTTTAGAAAGTGTTGCACCTGCTGTGCTCCTGGTGTCCATGGGAGTGACATGCAAACAAGAGAAGAGTCATTCTTTCGCTTCTAGGCAGGGCTTTCCTTCTGCTGAGCCCACCAGAAAAGTCCTGGGATTACTGCTGGGCGTTGTTGCCATGTTGACTCCTGACACAAGGATATAGCAGTGACAGACCTCGTGATGATTTTACACTGGTTTAATTCCACGGGCATCAGGGGAATTATTTCTGATTTGCACCAACATAAACATACGTTTACTGTGGCCCAGTGAGAAGGTGGACCAAGCTGTGAATTTTACATTGCCAATGACATCAGCAGAAATACTCTAGTTCTTGACCATTTTGCAGATTTACTCGAATAGTCCTGACTTCCCTAAAATCCAGATTAGAAGCACTTTTTGACACACAAGTGACTGTGTTGTAAGAGAGAGAGCAGGGTTTTTCCTTTGGATAATTTGAATTCAAAAATATCTGAGAGATTCTCTAAACATACAAGTACAGTTCCATTGCCTCTTTCCTGTTGGTGATTTTGTTGTTGTGCTGTAACACTGGACTTAAAGAAATCTAATAGCAATTGTAGCTGTTTTTCATTCCCTTTTCCTTTTTTCCCTTTTCCCCTTTTTATCTTTTTGTTTCTTTCAGTTTATTGCTCCTTGGTGTAGGGTGTGACTGTAGAGAAATTTATCCTCTCAGACACATGGAAAACAGAATTCCATCACAACAAAAAATTGCAAGGCTGCCGTAGCTACCCTTGATTGTCATGCTAAAATAAATAATTTTCCTAACCATATGCTGGGAAAATTTGCATCAAAATTAATGAGTGCAACAGCATTTTCCATGGTAGTGTGGTTAAACTTTAAGTCCAAATTAAAAAGGACTTTAATCTATCATTCAGCTTCTTGTTATTTGCTTTTCCTGCTACACCCACTTCCGACACTTGGAATTATGATTAAACAAAGAAGTAGCAGAATCAGTTGCAGCCAGAGATTCTTGTGTGCCCCTTCTTTTGCCTTGACTTCCTCTCATTTGTTGTTGACGCTCTCTGTGAGAACAATTGTTATGGAAGTGGCTTCAGGTTACCACTTCTTTGAAAAATTCTTGCTGCTTCTGAAACTCTTCATTGCAAGAGCAAAGAATGTGAAGTAAGTCCAGCTTCAGTTGTGCAAGTGCTGTGATTTTGAACAGCTCCCTGTGCCAAGACAGAGGAGGAGGTGCAGCCAGGCCAGCTCAGTTCACAGGATTCAATGCACAAGATTCATCTCCAAGACATGGGTGACCAGTGGGTCCAAGTGAACGTTTAGACTGTTTATTTCATGTTTGTTACATCTACCACACACACCATCTTTCATAAGAAACATCTACATTCAGTTCTACAACAGGTCTTCGTGGAAGCAGAGTTTGACTCTTGCCCTAGTGCCTGTTGTAAAGCAGGTTTGAGCAGGTAGTACACTCATAAATGATACTGTAATTTCCAGGTAACCTCCACAGGGCTGACAAGCACATGTTGGATGGCTCTTCCATCCATTTCCTGCAGTCTCAGTTCACTGCCCAGGCTGCAGAACTGGAGAGAGACAAAGGAGATGGCAGAGGACTGTTCCTTTCAGGCAGTGTTGTCCTGTCTCTGGATCTACAGGCACAATCCAACCCAAAGTGGTTTTCAGACTTGGAAGCAATTTCTTACAAAGGACAGGAGATTGCACATGTCAGGAGAGCTTCTCAAACACAGAAAAGCACTTTGTAACGTGGTAACAGGTGCAAACAGATACTGTTATGAAAGAGCAGTCCCTAGACAAAGTTTTCATTAACAAACATGAATTAATGTCTTATGATGGTTCACTTAAATTCGTTGTGTGAAAAACAGCTTTGATCTTTGTTGAAAGGCCATTTAAATATACTATCATGGCATTGTCACTGATTTAGACTCCAAGGACTAAATGTACAGAAGGCTAAAAATGAGAACTTGACTCATGAGATGATTGCGAGACTGATGTGCATTTGCTACATCATCAGGTGAGCAAGCCCTTTGGTATGGAATTAGCCTTTCCGTGTACAGGAACAGATGTATTTGCACATGCCAGTTTAGGAAGCTGTTTTAAAAATGAGATTGAAAGGCAAAGAGGAAATCATACCCCTTTATGAACGGTCTGCTTTGATAGTTTCATATCTCTAAAGCTTTTCTTCTTTTCTGCTGAGCTAATTGGGATTTCATATAACCTTGTGTCATCATTTAACTTATAGGATATTCATTCTCTTTAGAGAATTACGCTATTGAAGCATGTTCTAATCGGCTGGTATTAGTGCTATTGTGCTGAGTATTAGCAGTAGAATGTGTGGGGGGTTTGGGACATGTGAAAAGGAGTCAGACTTTAAATGCCAAACCAGACCAAGAGCTATTCTTCTGGTACACACAACCAGGGATTTATCAACACTGCTGTTTTTTCAGATTGTTCATATGACTCTTTTATACTTAACTATAAATAGAAAAGACACGCAAGCACTGGTGTAACCTTAGTATATTTTCAGTACATATTGAAATTAACTGGCATTTGCTTAGGGACTTCAAATTCCACATTATGTGTGCAAAGAAAAGGAATTATTAGTGTTTAAAGCCACATAAATTACAGATATTTGTTCAAAGTCAGATGAGCATTTTTACTCAATTATAGATCATACCCTGATAAATCTATGAAAATTACTGTGGGGACAGAGTTTTTAAGAAGTTGTGACAATATGATGACTTTAAACTTTTATAATACATGTATATGTTTCATTTATCACTGCTTAGGTGCAGATAGA
>WEKX01021739.1:123319-157924 GCA_013390025.1 Pitta sordida
GAAAGTGTCCATACGAGTGAAGGCCATGAAAACCATGAAACCTTTACTGAAATTGCATATTTTTCATATGGTGTTCTGTCAATCATCTATACAGTTTTTCTTGCTACGTGTGTGTTTAAATACATTGGAAAAGTGAAACGTATATATTTTTTGAAAATGCTTTATAGTACTTTTAATTGACTAGGAAATCCCCTGAATAACTAAAACCCCAAATGGTATCAGTTCAGGGTTTGGTTAAGCCTGACATTTATAAAGCACGTTTGCTTTACAAAGACTACTTTGAGTAGCTTATAATAGCAGAGCTACTCAGATCACAGTGTAGATGAAAGAGGGTATTCCACTGGGAGTCTTAAATTTAAACTAGTCATCTCTGGTTTGCCTTTTGAAATATGACAAGAGAATCAATGATTGCTGCTGTTAAATGTCTGAGGAGGCCTTTACCGACAGCCTGGATATGAACAATTTTGAAGTCTCTTCATACCAAGGGACTATTAAGATGAAAGAGTAGCTTTAAATTAAGTAGCATAATTCCCTCAATTTATCCTGAAGGAGAGAAGTAATTAGTCTTGTTTATCTGAGAGTAATGAAAGATTAAATTAGAGGGAATGCCCCTAAACTGACCCTGTGATTGAGTTTACCAAAGACTTAATCTTTTTCAACATTTTAGCTCTCGTGTTTGAACTGAGTTCCCTCTTGGTGTTTAAACTGAAAAATGCCAAACCGGGAACTAAAGTTGTGTATTTTCCTGTTAGCAAAGTCAATGATCCCACGCTTCAGAAATCATACATCCTCTTTTTCTTGTATAAAGTTAGATACCATTTTGTAGCAAAGCTTTTGAACTGTGTTACGTAGAAAAAAGGCAGCAATCTTTGTTGTTGTAGGGTGATATTCCTCTGACTCTTCAATTCCACCACATTCTTATTCTTTTCTTGCTTACTCTCAGTAAAAGTAACACTTGCTTGGATGACCAAATCCATGAAGATGCAAAAAAAAGAGGATTTGTAATGAATTAATTCCCAAATAACAGGGTGTCAATATATTTGTATTATTAGCACATTGCTACCCTTTACCTACAATGCCACAGGTGATGCACTGAAATGAGGATTTTTGAATATGTTGTGTGTAGGCCTTTCTAGCACATCAGGATTTGTATCAGTTCCTAACAATATAATTTAAGGACAAGTCTGCTGCAGTTTGTTCTAATGATCTGCGCCAATTAAAGGAAATTAAAGGAAAGCAGAAGAAATTAGAAGTCATGAATACTGAAAAAAACCTGTTGTTTTTGTTTTTTTTAAAGAGAGTTTCTGATTTCTCTACTGGCTATTTTTATAGCAGTTGTTAAGTTTACTAAGTAACTAATTTCATTGATCTTTAAGAATAAAATTCACAAAGCCATTTAAAGAAACTGCTCTGATAGCTTTTCCACATTTCCCTCATGAATACTTCACACTTTCAGTAGATTTCTTCTGCTTCTATTTCTAGTGAGGGCATGCAACTCATTCCATATTTAAAGACCATTCAGTAGCATAGCTTCAAGCCAACCAGTGGCCCTATTTGAGATGAAATAGCTTTGTTGAAAGCTAACTCTGTCTTTGCTGTATGGTATCAGGGCTTTAGAGGAATATCTGAGTGTGAAGAAGTAGAACCCAGGTGAAGGCATTAGGAATGAATGACCCATTTTTTTTTTATTATTTCTAAATTTGTCACCTTCTGTTTCACTTGTTCAAATAGGTTGATCTATTTTTTGTTTGTTTGTCTTCCTTCCTCTTTAGATGGTAGGCTGTTGGAGGCAAGCTTGATTCTCACTGTGTTATTAGATGTGTGAGTAGTACGAATGTAAATAACTTTATTGGTTCAAGTGTCACATGAAGGGTAGATGTGTTTGGGTATTTGCAGTGATGGTGCTCTCTTTAATGACAGGATAAGATGATAATGGTAAAATTTGTTGTGTTTTGCATGCTGTATTCAGTTATTTGCACCTTTGTGCCTGGGGACAAAATGGACTTGCTTTTTCATTTACATGAGGAAGAGCACAGGGAAGGAGGATCTGGACATCAGTCTGTAGAAGGAAAATACTATTTCACTACAAGTTAGCGTGCTAAGTCCAGGTTCTTCTCTGCAGAGCTTCTCTCTTAGCTGTTTGACAGGCAGCCCCTTTTCTCTCCAGCCAAAGGGGTTTTCTGCTTCTCTTTTTATTAATGCTTCCCAGCTGGCAAAATGAGACAGTGCAGGATTCTCCAAGTTAATAGTCTTGGATATGTACAAAATATTCCTAATGGGGCCTCTGCTTGTTCATTCAGCAATTCATGTTAAATGGTGTTGGTATGGAATGAATGCTGTTCTGGGCAAGGTAAGCAGGCTTCAGTTAATTTATATGTATTTCCATGTTCTGACATTATTACACAGTCACATCTCACCTGTCACAGTTTTCTTACATTACTGAGTTCATCAGTCACAAACACTTAAGCCTGCTCTGGTAACATCTGCAATAACATCTGCAGTGACTCCACACATCTGTGCAAGGATATCAAAGTGGATGGAGCTGTTTGAGCATCTGCATGGGAAGTGCTGATAATCAGTGAGGACCGAGTCCAACCCCACGGAATTAAGCAAGTACTTGATTACTAAAGAGAAAGTTCCAACTTATGTAAACTTATTTTATGCAGTGTGACTGCAAGTCTCACACGTTTCCTTTTTGTTAAATCATGACATTTGGACTTAAACAGTCCTAGAGGGAGACAACATTCTCAGTGTATCAGAACTGTTGTCTTAGTGTGTTTCAGCCTCTCCCCATTTAAGTGCGCTTTTCATTTTGTCATTGATTTATTTAATGTATTTTCACAAACACTGTAACATCTCAGTGTTTTTCAAGTGCTTGTAAAATATAAACTGTTGTACTGATGCAAAATTATCACTAAGGGTAAGAAGTCTTATGTGATGGTTAATATTTAGTGTAGAAAAGCTATCTTGCTAGCAAGAGGATATAAAGGAGGAAATAATGTGGCACTGAAGAGAGCTGAAGAGCTCTGTCCTTTCTCAGAAGGCAGGTTGTGCAGGCAGTGCTGTAATTAGTTTTTGGAGATTATATAATCACACACAAACCTGTCACTCCCCAGCAGTCCCCAGGGAACTTCTCCCAGGCCAACCTCTGTGACTTTATTAGCAGCCTGTGCCTCTCACGGAAGTTTCTGAGGTTCATAGTATAAAGTAATGCTGACTTCCTTCAATAGTGATATTAAAAATTTATTTAGCCTAGAGATAGCAAGTGGAAATTGAAGATGCTCACAAAGAGGTATGGCTTGACATCAGACAGTTTCAGTTTAAGGTAAAAATAACTTCATGTCTGTACAGGGAGACATTGTAAAAGGCTATTTTGAACTTGCTTCTAGAGTCTTGGATCAAGATCCTTCAAACATTTATCACATTTAGTATTCAATAGCAAAAGCCATAGATTTGCTTTTAGCATAATTACACTGAAAAATTGACTGTCCTTAGAATGAGGTGTTTCCTATGCACAGAAAAACTTGGAAGGAGCAGGCTTTGGGGGAAGAGAAGGTGAAATCAGCTGTGAGGAGGAGGTTGATATATGTTTGATAGCAGCAGACCATGATTCTCCTTGGCAGGTATTCTCATGAAAAATGCTTACCTGTTTTCTGTTCCTGGAGTAAACACAGATAAACAAAAATGGGCTCTTGGACAGGTTAGGGATATGTCTTAAGAACTGTTGGAAAACAAATTCTCTTCATCTGAAAGCTTTCTAATGTGTTGCAGAAAGTGGAAGAGTTCACTGTTTCTTAAACGGTCACTTACTTTGGTGGCAATTTCTGTTTATGTTTTTAGCAGGAAAAGAAGCTAATACACAGCCCTAGAAAGCAGAGAGCTTTATTTATGTATTTGTGAGCCTTTCATGTGTCATGTCTTGAGACTGCACAGTCAGTAAAACACAATTATATTATGACCACAGAACAATTTATGTTTACAAACTAAACAGAAAGTGTGAAAAACATGGAAATCAAGAGAAAATAAAGAGTAAAACCTACAAACTAGATGCTTGTTTGTGCATCAGCAGCGAAGGTGAGTCGTACATGGGCTAGAACCTGTATTGCATCCTGTGGCTGCTGCTTTCCTTGTTTACTGAGCCACGGTGTGGTGGCATGGAGCCAAATATGTCAGTTTTTCACCACCTCAGTGTTTCTCAATCAGTAGGGAATCCCCAGTTTATGTCCTATGAAAGATCTCACCTTCCTTTTCAATTAATGCCAAAGGGGTGGAGTTGGAATTGAACAGATTATGATGTTCTTTAACGTTGTATATCCTCAGGGCTTTCAGTGTATACATACATGTTAACTGATTTAATGTTTCTGAGAATATTACCCAGATTGAATGTTTCATGTACTGGCAATAATTAGATAATGTTACAAAAATCCATCATTTAAACCCCTAAGCTGTCAACTCCATGACTTTCATGCTAATTCAGAAGTTAGTTTGTCATGTGGTGCACAAAGACAGTTTTGTTTCAGACACAGAACGTCCTCTTAGCTGGAGAGGATGGTCTGCCAAGATATGAAATAAAGGGAAAGATGCATGTGGTGCTGAGGAGGTGAGTAGGAGTCCTATAAAATGTGTAACTTTGTAATACTTAAGATTTTTTAACACGATCAAAAATAACTTTTCACTTTCTGTGTAAGGCAAGAACAGATAATGTGTTTCATTATTGCAAACTTGGATTCTTCAGCAAGCAAAGATTTATGCATGTCAAAGCATCCAAAGATGTCTGTCCTGGTGTTCCTCAAAGCCAGCCAAAAAAATGTTTTCCACTGAAGTCCAGGTGTGACATTTCAGCTGAAATTCAAGGGTCAGGTCCATCCCACAATCACGTGCAGAAGTGCCTTGGTCTTATCAAGGGTCCATCCAGATCCACACAGCTCTGTACTGTGCTCTGAGCAGCTGTGGTCTCTGTTGGAGACAAGATGAATGAGGCCAGTTGCTAATTAGAACAGAAATCATTTGTAGCAGTGCAAGTTTGAGTCCACAGTTTAATGGCAGTTTGTCTAAATGTTTGCATACAGTTCAAAACTAAGTTTATTATGTAGGATTAAACCATAGCTCTGTTTTGGAAACTGTGTCCTTTGGTTAGAGAGCATGGTCTGCACCCATGAATGCTGAGGGAGCTGGCAGATGTTATTGCTAAGCCATCCTGCCTCATCTTTGAAGTGTCATGGAGAACAGGAGAGCCTGAGGAGTGGGGGAAAGCGAATGTCATTCCAATCTTCAAAAAGAGCAGGAAGGAGGACTAAGGAAACTAGAGACCAGTCAGCCTCACCTACATCCCTGGAAAGATGGTGGTGGAACATCCTTGGTGTCATTTCTAAGCTTGAGGAGGTGGAAAAGGCTGTCAGGAGTAGTCAGCATGCATTCACCAAGGGGAAATCATGTTTAACCGTGTNAGGGACTTCAAATTCCACATTATGTGTGCAAAGAAAAGGAATTATTAGTGTTTAAAGCCACATAAATTACAGATATTTGTTCAAAGTCAGATGAGCATTTTTACTCAATTATAGATCATACCCTGATAAATCTATGAAAATTACTGTGGGGACAGAGTTTTTAAGAAGTTGTGACAATATGATGACTTTAAACTTTTATAATACATGTATATGTTTCATTTATCACTGCTTAGGTGCAGATAGAAATAGTATTTATGTGTTCAGGGTACTGTGGGCCTGGTTAAAGCTGAATTAGATGGATCTCAAGTTTGTGTTTCAAAATTTACCCATTTGGGCTGAAATATTCCATCCATTTTGTTGCCTACAATTTATACTTTGGAAAGGCTAAGCAAGGTTGGAGTTTGTTGATGTACTTGGTTTCAGGGGATTATGCATTTGAACAATACTTAAATCATAAACTGAAATATCACCTGTAAAGAATGATTTCTGAATGGGAGTGCATAAGAAATTGGCTTTGACCTGCCTGATCTGTGAGCACGTGGAATGTGAAATGAGTGTTTGCAGCTGAGTTGTTTATTTTGCTGAGCTCATTCCGTGCATCTAGGAAAGGATGTCCTTTATACACACGTACCCCAATTAACTCTGCAGTCAGCTGGCTGGCCAGCCAAGGTCAAGGTTAAGGTGAGGAGCCTTTACAACTGTGTAAGATCATTCTTCCAGACTTCAGAGCAAGCAGAATAGGGAATCCTTTCCTGCAGCTTGACTGTAATTGTAACATGTGCAGTTAAATTAATTTTCAATTTNATGTGGAGAAAGCAGTGGGTGTTGTCTACCTTGACTTCAGCAAGGCACTTGAAATTCTCTCCGATGACATCCTCATGACTCAGGAAATGTCATGGGTTAGATGTGTGGGCAAGGAGGGGAATTGGGAACTGGTTGAATGGCAGAGCTCGGAGAGTTGTGGTCAATGGCACAGGGTCTAGTCACCAGCAGTGTCCCCAGGGATCAGGCTGCAGTCCTGTGCAACTCACTGATCAGTGACCTGGCTGAAGGGCAGAGTGTGGGCTCAGCATGTTGGCTGATGCACCAGCAGGCTGTGCTGCCATTCAGCAAGACCTGGANGTTTTACAGCAAGTTATTACACTGAAATCCCCAGTAATGTAACAGAATTGAAAGACTGTACTTAATTCTGAATAGCTGCAGGAAGCAGCAGGAATATGATCGTGTCATGCAGGACTCAGATGCAGAATGATAAGATGGTTTCTGCTCAGAGATCCTACAACTTCAGGAAAAGACAAGAGGCAAGTGATGGTACAGAAGGGACAGCATGGGGCAACAAGGAGACAGTGCTGGTCAGTGGGAGAGGAATGCTCTCAACACACCTTCTGCCTGCCAGGATTTGTAGACAAAGAAGTTAAGAAGANAGGAGCAGGGCCTGTTCATTCCCAAGAAGAGATATCTGAGGGGACCTCATCAAAGCCTGCAAGTATCTGAAGAGAGGGTGTCACAGGATGGGGACAGACGCTTTTCAGTGGTGCTCAGCACAAGGACAAGGGACAATGGGCACAAACTGAAACACAGGAAGTTCCATCTGAATACTTTGAGGGTGACTGAGCACTGAACAGGCTGCCCAGAGAGGCTGTGGAGTCTCCTTCTCTGGAGATATTCAAAANCTGCCTGCCAGGATTTGTAGACAAAGAAGTTAAGAAGAATTTTGTTACAGGGAGCTCTTAAAGAATGAAGGAAGCAAAAAAAGCTGATGTGAAAACTTGACAAACTTTAATAGAGGCTTGCATTTTAGCCAAATCAGAGGTGAGAGCTGCTATTTCAGAGTTTAAAGAGATCTGATTGATGGTAGTCTGAGAAAGTGTCCATNTATGATCCTGTGCAAACTGCTGTAGTTGGACCTGCTTTGGCAGGGGATTGGACTGGATGAGCTCTGGAGGTCCCTTCCAGCCCCAATCATTCTGTGATTGATCCTGTGATTCTGTGATAAAGTTGCAAAGTAGTGCTAGAATATTACCTCCTGTCAAAAGCAGTTTAGTATGCTGTGTCATTACTGAGTCACAGTAATGACTTTGGACTAATTTAGAAACAGCTTTCTTCTAAGCCTGTGTGGCAGGCTGGAACCAGAAGGAAGTGAACATTTTCAAGAGGAATTTATGTGCATGTGTGTGACTATAGATATGATTTTTTAAAAATCACTTTATTGAGTAAATTTCTGGAATGGTACTAGAAAAAAATTCCATTTATGGAAACTTTTTCATGAGAATAAAAGTTAAAATCTGATTAGTGAATGGATTCTTTAATTTGCCTGAATGTAATTTACTTCACTGCTGAAGCAACCTTGGATTAAGGCCAAGCTGCAAATGGAATTGATGTTGATAAGTCTCATTACCATCAATAGCATCATCTCCAGTTGGAGACTGATAGTTACAGCACTAATATAAACAGTAAAACTGATCACACCACAACTTTGGAGCCTGTCCTGCTCTTCCTGAATTCTAGGGCAACACTCCCATTGGCATCAGTAGCAGCAGGAACAGGTCCAACTGAATTATTTGACAAGAGGCTTCTTCCTTAACTCTGTACTGGCTGAGCTATGTAAGCAAATTGTTAAAAACTCTGATATATAATCCAGAAATCTTCACAGTTGAGCAGTGCTGATTTATGCACTGTCTGCTGCTGGTAGCAATTTATTAGCCAGAGGATATTCACTCCTTCAGCTATATCACAGAAAATTCTGCATGTTTTATGCAAGATTTTGTCCTCAATTTTCTGTTTTCCTAATAGTCTTTGAAATTTGTGACCTTAAGACCACACCCAATGTTGAACTACTCTGTTATTTATTAAAATAATAGAGATGTTGAATTCACTTGTTTTTACAGACTATATATAGTCTTTTTTTCAGTAGGGTATTTAGGAGGGATATTTTTAAACTACAGCAACTATGTGTTGCCATTAGCAGCATTTCAGGCAAAAATACCATGGTTTTGCCTTTTTCATGTCAAGACTGTGAATGCACAATGTTTTATGTATCTTTGCAGCCTGCAATAAGATAAAACTGTCTGTAAATGATTCCTTCTAGAGTTCTTGACCACTGTTTTAATTTGCAGCAAAATTGGCTTGTGTGAATGTCACGGACCACTGTGTGGAGAACACGGTACATCAGCACATGCCAGGAAAGTCACGGCCCTGTGCAAGAGCATGAGAGATGAGAACTGTCCTGCTTCTAGATGGGATGAAATCCTGTGTTTATAGTGGCTGTACCTTCCTGGCTGGTGCTGTGGAGGGAGAAGTATTTAAGGGTGTGGGTCACAAGTGTTGAGCTCTTGCTCCCTGGCCCAGCTCAGGATCTGTGCACACAGTCGGGCAGAAATGATTTCTGGCTCTAGTTAGAACAGATTGTATTTGGGCATCACAAATTAAACTTACTGTGGACTTTCCACAGTATGTGTGCTCCCATTGGAAGCTGGATTCCACTTTTAAATTTAAATTTCATTATTAAGTTTAAAGGTAGCAGTGTCAGACTTTTGATGAGGAACTGTGTTTTCTCTGTCATTTGAGGCTGTACAGTAGAAAATTGATTCCATGTTATCTATATACAGATGAAGTAACCTTTTGCTGATACCAGCTAAAATAGCAGTTCTCATTCTGCATCTTTTTGTTATTTCTTAGCACTGCATTATGCCTTTTGCAGCAGTAACAAGCGAAACCTGTGACAGGCTTCCTGAATAGGAGAATTCTTCTGTCCTTCAGGGAGCTTTTTGCATTAATGTATGTGTTGTAGGTTTTAACTTCAGTTTGTCTCAGTTTTGGAAAGAGATGTAAGAGATCATTATTTTTTATTCACCCTAGAAGAGTGAATAAAACCGAAATACTCTCCAAAGTTTGACAGCTGGAAAAAAACTTCTCTTTGAGCTGCCGAAATTCTGATCTGTCATTTTCTTTGAGTTAGAGCCTGAATGCCCTACACCTCTTACTGCCATATCTTCCCCCAAAATGATTGTTTGGGGATTGTTTGGGGAACAATGCTTCTACCATTCACAGCACTTCTTCGTCAGCGTTTCAATCGCTCTTAATTGGGGAGAGATAGCAGGTAGGCAGGGTGATAAAACAAGTTTGTTTCCCTAGGAAACCTAGAAAAATGATGAACAGACACTTCCTTATTTTGAACAAGACGACTGATTAATATAATCAGCATTGCCAATCCCATTTGGCACTAGCTATTGTTTAAATATCAACAAATCACATTGTTAACGAGCTTGTTAAAGGAAGCAATGTAGTCGTGCTGTCATCATTTCACTCGAGGCTGTTAATAGTCAGGAATTACATACATACATTTGTCAGATCTTGCTTTTACTTCATCTGGAAAGATCAGTTTGGCGTGATAATCAATTAATGTTGCGTATTTCCAGTGTCCTTCCAGGTTGCAGTTCTGTTCTCTTTGTCATTAAAACACATGAATGATTTTTAAATTTTAATTTATAAAGATTTCTGCACAGATTTTCCTTAGTAAACTGAGAGTTGGTAGAGGCAGCCAAAAGTGGATTTAAGATGAAATGAAAAATGGTTAACTGAACTCTAATGGCAGAAGAAACAGCCCCTCTGTTTACTCTTTTTTAAAATTTCCATTACTTTTCTTCCTACAGATGCTGCTACTCAGCACATGATCATTTATTATTAAAAATACAGTTTTTGGTGGAAGTACAGAACATGGTGTAAACTATTAATAGGTTTAAGAAATTGGAAAAACAGAAGTCCACTTTGAGCTGTTTATCAGAATTAAAATATGTTTGTGGTTTTGTTGATATCTGGTATTTATTCTGCTCCAGCTAAAAAAACAGTTGAAGTGTTTTGCTAGGGGGTGTTTCTTAAATATTAGTGTTACGATGGATAATGCAAGTTGACAGGATCTATAGTTGAGGGGCGAGTCATACGGAGTCTGCTTTCAAGGGTTATATTTTGGCAGGCAGAGGACAGGTTGAAAACATGTCAGCAGAATGATAAAGTTTTCCTGCTTTCAGATACAGGTTTGTGCCAGGCCTGTACACAATGCGTCCTCACCGAGAGTGTCTTTGAAGTATAGTGAGAGAAAGGGTCATTATAAAGGCAAACTCTACTCAAAGTGAGTTATTTTGAATCCAGATATTAAAGCAAAAGCTTCTCCAGAAGTATCCGTTGAGGGCCGTGTGTGTGAACGGAGGAGAATTCTGCATGGCAAAGGTGACTGATGGCATTGTTTAACTTCATGACCATACACAAATGATTTCTAGGCTGTGTGAACTGTTCTTGAAGTCTGATAGAGCAGAATAATGTTCACACATGGTTTAGCTGCATTTCCAGTCTGACAAATCTGTTAGAAATTCTGTGTCTGATCACTGTTCTGCAACTGTTCCTGAACTTTGGGTGGGTGGGACGGTGAGCTGTAGCCAAGGACACCTGTTTGTCCCTTAGCTTTTAAGGAATTAAAAACTGTAGCCTCCAGGGAAGTTGAGAGCCCGTCAGGAAGATGTGATGGAGAGGTGTACGTACTGTACTGCCAACTGTCAAAGCTAGAAGCTGTTTGCTGGCCTGCTCTGTTCAAAGCAGGGATTAGGTCTAGAGGAACTGCACAGTCAGCCTTTCAGAGCAACATGAGCAGGATGCCCTGGTTACCACACACCCTAGGCCAGGCTTGGGTTGTTTAGATACACAGCAACTGAGTTTCTGTTCCCATTTTCCGAACGACATTTCCTAAAACAGCATGGGCCTGCTTCACCCTGCTTCTCATCCCCAGAGTTCAGTTCATGGCTTAAAATTGTCCTTTGTTCTGCTGAAGTGATCTTAAAAGACTCTGTAAACATAACAAGGCAAGCTGAGTCCTAAAATTAATTAATGCTAACTGGGTAGAGAAGTTCAGAATAGGGGAGCATAAGACAAGCAGAGGTTGACTATCAAGTTTAATGAGAAATGGAAAAGAAAGGGGAAACCCCCTAGGAATATGTTGATTTAAGGGAGAAAGTGTGAAGAAGAAAGCCAAAACTGACAGAGGAGCATCTTGCCAAATTTTCCCTGCTCTTGAAGCCAGCCTCCAGACAACATGGAGCCAGTAATTATTCAGCTGCTAAGTGGGGGGTAAAGTCCATTTTTAGAAGGCTGAAGGAGAGAGAGCTACCGTCAAAATACTAAGCGATATTGCAAGTAGTGTGCCAGTGACTAAGGAACCACAGAGCATAATATCAGCATAGCTAGCAAAGGGGCTCTCAGTTAGGATGCACTGGGGACACGAGGGGATTTCTTAGCTGGTTCACACAAGTGAAAAATACCCCAACATGTAACACTGGCACAGCATCAGTTTGCAAGGAGTATTGTATTCTCTTACTCTTCATAAATGTGACATGGAATTTCTTGGAGTACATTGTAGTGGTGATACTGATGTTAACAGTTTCTTTAACCGCTTTCCTTTATTTTCTTGAATGAGGACACGCTGCACTTTGTATGTCTGACTGATTTTAATAACTGCAGTAGGCAATGTAGCATACCTGCATTTAAATAAACATTGGCTCAATTTTTGTGCAGTCTAATTGGGGAGAGGTTGGGAAAAGATTGCTGATTATTCTCTAATATACTAATAAAACCTTTTGGCATCACTATGGCTTCTAGTTACGCTCAATTAAGTGAACAAGTCCTGAGCATGCACAAAGACCTGTATTAAACTTGCAGATCGACCTGAGGAGAAATTAAAGACAATAAAATGAAACTAGCTACTGCCAACAAGGAATTAAAACTGAAATATAATAAACTCCACAACCTGTCAGATTTTTAATCAGTTATCTTAAACAGAGCAATACCTGCTCCTTTTATTTTTCCTGCTCTGCTGCCTCTTCTTGCAGTATTTTGGCACAGTATTTTGTGCAGATCACGTGCCAGGTGCTCACATGCCTTCTGCACTTGCTCGAATTCTGCATCTCCTGGGGAACACAGAACAGTGTTGGGCCCGAATGGCTGAAGGTGGTGGTGGTTGGGAGCTGGGAGGAGCAGGCAGGGCCTGGCAGAATTCCTTGAGGAGGGAGCTGTTGTCATTGCACATTCCCACGTGCTGGTGAAAGGTGCCACGTCAGGGCCTGGCTTAGGGGACGCTCACACGAGGAAATGTGAGGTGTCCCTGTGAAATGACCAGCCCTGTACAGGTGCTGACCTGTCATGAGCACCCTCAGGCTGGTGCTCAACATTGCACATGATCTGTAGAAATTCTATATTAGCTTTCCATCATTTCGGGAACATCAAGTTTCGCAGCTCCTGTCTTCCCACACCTGTAGTAGCTCTTTGAATTTGGTGCCCCGCTTTTGGGTTTTTTCAGTTAGTGCTACTGATTGCTCACTTCAGTTTTGTCCCACTGCCAAGTGAGTTTACTCATACTCTTGGGCACAATGGGTGGCCCTTCAGATGCTGAAGTACCTGCAAAGAAAAAAAAATATTAATATTATTGCCTCCATTTCCCCCAGGAATAGGAGAACCGGAGACAACAAATTGCTGTTTCTGTACTTCAGTGCTTGCAAGGTTTATTATAATTTCTGATCTGCAGTCTCACCCATCTGTGAGTTTATCTGTGTGGGAGCAGCAGGTGACAGATAGAAAGTTTACAGCTGAGAACACCTGAGCAAGCTTTCTTCATTATTAAAGTTTAATAACATTCAATGGATGTAGATTTTTATATAGGCCTAGTGAGACTGGAGAAGGGAGAGCTATGCCCTAGGTTCCCAACAGACCGTATGTTACCATCTTGGGTTTCATGGTTGTTTCTGGGTAAGAGAGTGCGTTGAAGAGAATTTGGCTGTTCCTGAGTAGATGAGTTGCTGTTCTGTGTGCAGAAGGCAGTTTCTTCAGCCTTTCCAAGGAAGATGTTAGGTACTGTGAAGGCCATGTCATTAAGTAAGTGACAGAAACGATGATGTGCAAGAAAAGTGTTTCTCTTATCTATCCTAATCAGACAGCGAAAATTCAAGTTGGGTAACTGAATTTCAAGCATTAAGTTCACAGGGAGACTTGTGAAAGTAGGGAAAGGCCCAGAGAAATACTGATAAGAGGTTGTTATGAGGGCCTGTTTGAGTGCCAACTACAAAGCTCTCTCTTTCAGTGGCAAGGAGTTCAGTCCCTCCCATAAGAACAAAAATTATCTGGGAGATACTTTGTCATTGCAGATATCTGGATGAATTTAGGCTGAAGGGGAGCCTCGTACAGCTGCCTACAGATCCTTAAGACATTTGCCAGGGGAAAAGGATTAATGAGGGCAGCACTGACATCTGATAGCTTTTGACTGTTGGATGTTGATAAATGTTAATCATCGAAGAAGCTTCCATGACAAATCAAAGTTTTACTTTTATATAAAACTTGTATGATGCAAATCTACGAATATAGTAGTTTTACAAGTTATGTAATGCTTTATTATTCAAACAGCATATACCATAATAGCATATAACATTACATGAATCCAAAATGATATTTTATACCATGAAATTTTTGGTCTTTATCTCATACAAATGGTTCTCCTCTTAGGGAAACTGTGAAAAGTATAACTGTGGAAACAGGTGGTGCAGAGAGCATTGTGTAAAGGGGAGAAGGCTACTGAGCAAGTCCTTTTCTTACAGGCAATACTGCATTGCCACAGTTCATTAAATGCCAAAGTGCAGCGGAACCTGGATTTTTTCTAGCTGAGAAGTCAGCCACCTAGAAGGAAATTGTGGTCTTTTTATACTGAAACTTGCATCGGCCATAACAAATACAATAGAAAGTGCTAATTTTAGTGTCATGTCCTTAATTTCTTCCAGTTTTGAAGTGCATTTTGGAGAAAGGAGGAGCATGGGGCATGCCATCAGTCTGGGGCTGAACAGGGCCTTAGACTATCTTCCCTGAATATTCAGAGGGAAATTTTTTGCTTGGGGTTTGCTTGGGATAGAAACACCAGTGTCACTATTGCATCACAGGAACTTTCCCCAAATTCTCTTGTTCCCTCAATAAAAAAAGCTTCTGGTGAATGGCATCACTGGGGAAACTTGTTTCTGTGCTCAGAGTGAACAAGTTACCAGGGGAAGGCATGGGAACTCGTGATGGTGTTGCTTCATCTCCTCCATACACACCTCTGCTACATCTCAGTGCTGCAAACACACAGTGAATGAGCAGAGCTGGGACTGCAATAATTCTCTTGCTGCCATGGCCAAACTAGAGTCCAAAGTATTGCTTCCAGTTGTTCATCGCAATGTGAGTGTGTTCTTGCCACTAGCAGCAAACCTGAGTCACACCCTCAGTGGTGCTGAGGAAGGGTTAGTCAGCAGTCTGGAGCCAGAAGGTACACACTGAGGTCTGGAGTGGTGTGAGAAAAGGTTGGTGAGCGGGCAGGAGGGTGGGAATTGCTGCTCAGCATCTCAGTGAAGGGGTGTGGGATGTGGCTCATGGGGCAAAGGAGTAAGGCAAAGCTCACAGGCAGTGGCCTTGTCTGAGCCTGGTGTTCATTCGTGGGGATGTGGCAGCCACAGTGACATGTCAGGGGGAGGCTGCAGCGGACACAGGTCAGAGCCTGGTGGACACACACTGCATTTGCTCCATAAGATAACTTATGGATAGAAAAGTAAAAAGGGGGAGAAGTGATGTTGGAGACTCTGGAAACCTGGTGGTGTCAGCGTGTCTTCATACTGAGAGCACTGCAGGGCAGAACTTGTTTACCTGTAACTCCACTAAGATGGACTTACATGTGGGTGTCATGGATCTGATGCTGTGACTTGAGTGAAGGTACAACTTTTCCAGGACTTCTTTCTATTCTCCAGGCAAACTGTTTTGCTAGCCTTTTCTCAGTCCAGCTACTACACTGCCATCCCTTATGTGGTACACTTCCTCACTTTTCTCTGACCTACTTTGGCTATTGTGAGAATTCAGTTGGTTAATAATGGCACATTTGGGGAAAAAATAATGCCTTCATCTTGATCTCCTGCTCACGTGTCTGTATTAGTAAGTCATGGATGAGTAGATGTTGAGTACTTCAATTAGGCATTCTTCCCTTTCCTATCACCTTCTGTTTCTCTTCAGGTTTTAATCTCTGTGGGTTAGAAAATGCCAGCAGACTATGGGGATTGCCAAAAACTAATAATAATTAAAATTCCTTGCTATAAAAAGTAGTGTATGCTGCTTTTGAGCTGAAAGCATTAGAAAACTTTCCAAGAATTCCAGCATATTAAATTCTGCTGTGACATTTGACTTACAGCATGGTAATTTTTTTTCCTGCTTCAATGCAGTGTAATGACAGTAAGTCCCAGTTTTGTAAATAAGTTCCCACACGAATTCCTTCTGACATCGCATGTGGGAGTTCACATAATAAAAGAGGAATGTTCCCTTCTTCTTCATGCTTCTTTACTAAACCTGTCTCCATCACTTAAACTAATGTCAAATTTTCTTTAACGACACGGTGTCTACTGCCTGAGCTCCTACATCTGCACTTGGTCACCTCTGTTAGTGTTTAGAAGCGCTATGTTTTTAATTGACCTCATTGGAAAGCAAATAATAAAAAAACATTTTGTAATATTCAACAGCATAATCCAGTTGCTGTAATCGATTGGACTGGCCAATTCAGGCTGGTTTGGTGACAACTGCAGCCTCAGAACTGGCTTGACTGGTTCCATAGGGGTTCCCCAGGTGGCATGTTGACACAAGAGCAGCACAGCTGCCTTGTCACCGTGCTCTGGCTGCGCTTCACATCACAGAGATGGCAAAGAGAAAGCAAGACTTGAGCTTGTTCTCTTGAGTCTCTGCTCTGTTGGATCCTGGGAAATTCCATTAAGACCCTTGCAGATACAGTTAATTTAGGTTGTGCTGGTCTGTTTCCAAATTGTGCTGGAGATTAAACTTCAGAGGCAAAACGGGTAATTTAAATCTACTTTCTCCATGATGTTGTGTTAGCACTAAACTTACACTGTAGCTATGAATTTATTTTTATGTGCCCAGAGCTCTACAAGCAAATGTGCATCACTAGTCCGATGTAAGAGCAACTCTTTTAAATTACTGCTCATCTACTGGACAAGAAATCTCTCTGGTTTTAGTGATCCGTATTTGCTTAATGAGCACTTTTTATATTTGTAAAAAATGTTGATATTTTGATATTAGCTTCACATAAGGAGGGCTGTGTGGAAACAAAGCCATTCCAACTATTAAATGACTCCCTTGCAGTCCTGCAGCCTCCTCAGGGATTGTGTTCCACTCTGAAACTGCCCACCATTCACAGAGCCCAGGCTGTGGCCAAGCTGCAATTGTTTGGCAGTCGCAGGCGAGCGCATTTCCAGAACAAGATCAAATCTTCTGATGTCTGACTGTTGCTCTTGCACCAGGGCACAGTGCAGATGTATCAGACTCGTTAAAGGGAACATACTGCCTCTTTGGATTTGAATTATAGTTTGATTATAATTTACTGTCCTGTAGTGGTGTCAGACACATCCAGTTCCTATGTTGTAGTAGTTCTGTCTGTTCCACCTGCACTCTGAAGTAGGTTTGTTATGGTTGCTCAGAAAAATGTTTTCATTAGTGTCTTCTGAGGTGGCAGTACAATATTGCTGTGGCTGAGGTTGATCTGAGCTATACATGCAGGTGTAGCTGGAAGGAGTGGGGGACACTGCAGGTGTCTCTGTGTGTCCCCAGGATACCAACACCTGAAACATTGGCACCTGAATTTCCCTACTAGGAAAGTAAAGAAAACAGTTATTTATGAAGCTTTGCACTGAAATGAAATATGTTTAGAAGGAAACAGAAAATGATTAAAGAAAATAGGTATCTCTGTGTCCTGAATGCTTACCTGTGATACCAGTGGTAATTTTTAGTTTTCTTTTTATATTTTGGTGTGAGAATTCTACATAACACCTTGAATATTTCAAGGTTTACAGCTGGTGGGATCTTGTTCTTCACTCCATATTTTCTTAGCACAAAAGCCATACAATTTATTTTCTATTCCTTGATATTTTTCAACCCATGTCTTCTGTTTCTAACTTCTTTAGAAGTAATTTTATTACATCTTATCATAAGAAAAGACAAAAATAAAGTGTATATCTATTAGGCCAATGGAATTAAAAAGAGGATGGAAAACAAAGACAGAAGGGTCATTCTCTGCAATTAGACACCTCTTTCTCCAGTAACAAAGTAATTGCCAAACGTACAAGTGAATTCAGATCAATGTTTAACTGTATTTCCAGAGGCTTGACCACACCACAAAATAATATTTTGTTTTCACTGGCTACATCCTTCGTAATTGCATTTGGTTTGTTGTATGGAAGTTCTAACATTTTCATGTGCTAGCTAACAAATCAGTATTTGTTCTGCTTTTCTACTTTTCCTGGCTGCATCTATGCTCCATATAAAATTAAAACAAGGAGACATGCTATTGTTTTTTTCGTATTGCCTGTTCAGCTTTGAATACTGCACGGGGAGCTATAAGGTGCTGGGACGTATCAGTTACTTATAAATGACTTATGTGGTTCTGGTGTTACAGAAGGAGTCATGTGGAAAATGCCAGGACCATCTGCAGAGTGGAAATCTGGAAACACTGTAATGCCATATACAGCATCTATTCACTCACAGGGCACTGAAATCCAGGTGAAAACCAGCACTTTTTGGCTATAAAATGATTGATGCTGGTGTTAGAAATAGATTGCGTCTCCTGTGTACGTCTGAAAGTGTCTGTACAGTACCAAAACACTCTTTTAGATGAGCTGTTTGGGATGTAGAAACATTAAAAATATTAGTGTTTATTGTAAGGAAAACAACAGGGTAGTCATGAACATTTGTAATGGTCTGGGTTGCATCTGAAGTAAGGCCACAGCACTGTCACAAGCAGCAGACATGGAGAAGGATGTGGAAGCCTGGCAGTCACAATGTGTCCCCTTGCCAGCCTGATCCTCTGGGACTTTCCTAGTGCATTGGCCTCTGTACAGGTTTAGCTTAGATAAAGTTTTATTTTACAGGTTATGAGTGTAATTTTTGTAGCTCTTTTTCCTCCCGACAGTCAGTCAGTCAAAGAAATACATTGGTTTATTGAGGGGTAAGGGTTCTATTTTTCACTTAGCTCAGCTGGGAGTCTGGTTCCCTCCTGTGTGCTGCAGTGACATGGAGAATTTCAGATGACTTGTGAGAGTCCAGGAGAGAATTCCCATGATGTGCTTGATTTTAGGAAACTAGTGTTTTGCCCACTCCAGCTCCTGTTGTAGGAGATCCACCGAGGACATGACGAAGTGGGCTTGTAGCATTTTGCTCATTTACACAAAGAACTGCTGAAACCCCAGGCATAAGAAATGCCATATCTGCCCAAAGAAACAGACAGATAAAGGCTTAGGCAGAGTCATCTGGTGAGCAGGGAACTGGAATGGCACAACAGCTTTAAAATTCTTTGATTCTGTTCCCGCACTCAGTAACAAACTCCACTAGTTCTTTCAGAGAGCTCGTTATACTTTCTTCATTGTTACATTGCAGAAATAAGCAGCTGCTGCCTCTTACCTTTATTTCCAGCCCTGAACTCCTTTAAAAGACAACTGAAAATGAGGTAGATAGAATCTCATCATTTTCTCTCGGGTAATTGCTGTGGTTACTGTGCTGCTGCAAACTGGGAAGAGGGATGTTGGCAGCAGATGGGAGGTTTCACTCAGGGCCGTGTGAGGAAAGAGATGTAGACGTGGGGCAGTAACTCTGTGACTCCTATTTAGATGAGGACCTTACTGTGTGTAAGGAATAACAGAATTCATTCCTCTGAAAAAGCACAAGGACCCCAGGAATTTATTTGTAAATGTAGGCCTTTCCCAGAATATCTTTGTTTTGCTCTGGGATTCTTGCCAAAAATATGTTTTTGTGACATTTTGTAAATGTACCTGCATCCTTAGATAACATTATTTTTGTTGTTTGTTCAAAACTATTTACAAAAAGGAACAGAAAGAGCTGTAAGCTCTATCAAAGTAACTGCAGGCAGTTTACCTAGCAAGACAAAAGGAAAATGACAGAGATGGTGAAAGAAAAGCTGGATTTGAAATGCAGCAAAAATTGCTATCTTGCAAAATTCATTCCAGCACGTAGGTTGGCTAGAGTGGAGAAATGCTATCGAAATGCTCAGGTTCAGGTGAAGAGGAGTTTACAGATATCACATCAAGGCAGGAAGTGATTCAGTAGGTTAAAGGCAGTCAAAAGTCTGAGATTGCTGAAGCAGCACAAGTGACAGAGCAACTCCTGTCAGAGAATCAGGAGAAAGATCATAGAGAACAAAGCTGAAAGTAGGTTGAGCAGAGAAGTATACGCATTTTAAAATCCAAGTTGCAAAGTAAAGGGTGTCAATGAGGTATTATCAAAATGTTTCACATTCTGTTTGGAGCTAGATAAGAAAATTGTGACTGCAGCAAAGAAATGTTTACTGTAATAGACTGGATTTATGTAACATACCCATCACACGATCTTGAAGTGGTTGACAAAGGTATTTGCATATTTTATTTTTACTTCATAGGTGATCAAACTGAACAAATTGACTTGAGCTGTTCATCTCACAGCTGACATTTCTGTGCAGCTCCACCACAGAAATGCTGTACTCCATTACCTGAGTCCAGGGCATCACAAAACTAATTCTGAGCACTGGAAACTAATGTCAAATGTTTATCAAGATGGCTTGCAGTTTCTCTTTGCATTTTGTCTGCATATCACAGCATATTATAAGTGGCATGTCAGTAAAAAATAGATTCAGCCTTGCCAGAAACAGAAAGCAGAGAAGGAAGCGGCAGTAGTTGGCTCCCAGCAATGTTCTCTTGGGAACAAGTCTGAACTGAGGCAGCTTTAGGGCTCTTTAGTTAAATTAGAGTTTTCCTTCAGTCCTCTGCTGATGGGGTTGTTCTTTTAAGGACACCACCATTTTGCAAACATCTAAAAAATTGAAATGCAGTCTTAGAAAACAGGCATCTTGTTGTAGTGCCTAGATGATATTAGATACCAGTTCACGGTACACAGAGAAAACACCTCTCAGTATGTCAGGGAAGAGCAGAAACATTCTGTAAGACACTAGAGGAACACTGTCTCTGGCTGTCAAGTTTTTATCTCTACAGCACTAAAGTCTTGGGGGATGTAACAAAGAGCCACAGATCTCTTAGGAGGAACAAAATACAGTTGTGGCCATCCCTGTTACTGGAATTCTGCTGTGGATGTCCATCCCCTCTGCTGACCCCTGTTTCATAGAGCTGCAGGAGCTGAGTTTTAGTGACTGCTCATGTGATTTTTGCAGTTGTTTGAGGGTCCTTCCAGAAAATCCGTCTTAGGTCCCTATTTTGTTGTGAGTTATCTGTCACTTTTGTTACTGCACTGGCTTCAGTTTGATTTGTGGACTGAATTTACATAGATGAAAGCAGACCTGGGTATATCCCAGTCTCCTCAAACAAGTGTTACCCACCTGCCAGCTCCACATTTTAGCATCACCTTTTTGCTGATTCTCCTGTCACTTGTGCAGCAGCTTCTTTGTAGTCATTATCATGACACCTAAAAGTCTCACCAGTGCTTTCTCCACATGGCTGGCCACAACTGGAAAAGTGGTGCTGATTCTCCTGATGAACTGGGTAAGAGGATAAACAGATAATTATAGAAATCATTAAGTTTGGCACCGTGGTTTATTGCCTTCCAGTAACACTCAGTCCAACAGTCCTTGGTGCTACGATCTCAAACGTGGTGTAGTGAAGGGATCAACAGATCTCTGAGCAGGAGGATGTGGACAAAGGTTCCCAGTGGAGTGGCCACAGCAAAAGGAAGCAAAAGTGGTTTAATCATAGCATGATCATGCCTTGGTGACTCACTGATCATGGGTAGATTGCTGGGCTTGCATATCCAGAATCCACCAGGAGCCTGAAGTGTGAACAGGCTTTGGCAAGAAACTGAAGAGTGTGCAAGTGTTTGAGCAAACAGAGAGTCCTTTTTTCTGTAACTTATCAAAGGAGTTGTCTCCTTGGATGCCTGATCATGAGGATGGCAGTGCTCTCACTGTTTTGCTCAGAGCTGTAAGCAACCTTCAGTAATGTGGATAGTCAGAGAATATGCCAGACTTATGTAGAGGCCCTTAAGGAAAATTACTCACTGGAGCCATTTATACCAGCTTACATTTGGTGGGGGTGGGGTGAGGAGAAGGTACTCTTTTTTGGTCTAGTATTACAGATCTTAAATCCATAAAAGAAAATTACTGAGGGTGATCATGTCTGAATATTGAATGATGCTTAAAGGAGATAAAACAGCAACAGCAATTTGCTGAAAAATCTAAGTATAACTGCATCTTAGTTGATTATTGTCTAGCTTCTGTCTTTGGGTTCCTGACTCCAGCAGTCATTTTAGTAACTTTTGACTCTAAGTTATTTTGTTTTCACACTACCTTTTAAAGACACAAAAACTTCTTACATAGGTGCTTTCAGAGCTGACCTGTTTTTATAATTCTTACAGAATGTCTTCAAGAAAGAATGGGGGAAAAAAAGTGAAAGCATGCTGTTTGCCAAATGGCAGTAATGGCTCCTGTCAGGGAGTAGAAAGGAGGGAAAAGATACAACAGATCTCACTGCTATTACTTAAGAGGCTTGAAAAATTGACCTCTACTAGGGGTAGAAAATACTTCAGGAAGCTAATTAGGAACGTAGAAAATGAGCAGAATATAAAATTAATATTCTGTTGTAAACACAGAAGTAAAAACCTGACAAAATTCTGGTTTTCACAGGGGAAAAGCTAATTCAGAACAGTGATTTTCACACATAACTCAGTGTCCTTTGCATCACTTACAATGTTTGCTGCAAGTTCATGCACAGCAGTTTCTGGAGACTGGGGAAGGCAGTGGATCAGCCACAACAGTGCAGAGCCTAAAATTTGAAATGCAGGCATCAGTTAAAACGTAGCAGAGATTTCACAGAGCAGAAAAGTGTAAATATTTTGTTTGGGTTTTTCCTCTGTGATTTCCTGAAGATTTGGCAAAACCAAAGAATACGTACTGATTTTCCTGCGATATACCGAATCTCTCATAAAAGCAAACTTAATTGGTCACAATGATTTTCTGTCAAGATAACAATCTCTGTATAAGAGTCCCTAGCCTAGAAGGGAAATCCTGAAAAACATCAGGAAGAAGGCAGAAAGAAAGTGCCAGAAAGGATCGTGGAGTAAGTCAGGTTAGAAGGACCTACCCAGGGCTTCAGCCTCCTCTCCAAGCAGGAGCAGCTCTGGCACCAGAGCGGGTTGCCCAGGGCTGTAACCAGTCAGATCTTGAAAACCTCCAAGGGTAGAGGTTACACAACTGGAAAACTGAAGGAGGAATTGAGGTGGCAATAATGCAGAAATTAAAAATCAGTTTGCATTTTGCAGTGTAATGGAAGTTTCAGAAAAGCCCAGACCATCCCACTGTGTCTGCAAACATTTAAAAAATGTGGCCTTTTCTGTGAGAAGCGACCTGCCAAATTCCCATATTTTGTCAGTACTTAATGAGCTGCAATGAGGTACCTTGCTGAGGTAACAAGCCCTTTGAGACACTCAGGAAGGAGAGACAAACTGCAATGAAAATATTAATGATTCAGCGTGCAAGTTGTTATGAGTTTTTAAGAATAACTACCAATATTAGGCTTGATTTTGCCTTTTTCAATTACAATTTTATAGCAGTGCTGTGCATTTACGTCCCACTAGTTACTTTCTGAAGCACATAAAAAGCTTCTTCCTTGTAGTATTTATTTGGCCATATATGGTCCCCGTGGATGTTTTACTGAAGTGTGGAAGTTAAGTGATTAACCCAAGGTCACCGAGTGTGCTGGTGGCAGCTGGGTGGTAAAACCCAGGTGTTGGTGCTGTTTGTACCTCGGTGATTCTTCTCTGCAAGGAAGAGGTGACAATACTAAGGTAATACAAGGGAATTCTCTGTGAAAAATGAATACTTTCTTCTAAAAAGGTCCCAGAAAAATACTTGAAAAAGGAATGCTGAAAAGCAGTATGCTTTGTGCTATGTATTTTGCACTATTTTTTCTTTAGATGTGTGACATTGCAAAGTTGAAGGGCCTAGTATATGATCTCCAGATAAAGAAACCCAAAAAACTAAAAAAGAGAAATGAAAAAGGTTGGCTTTGAGGCCATTTACAGAGCTGGAGGAATGTGAGGCTAGTGCAGTCCAGAATTTAACATCTGTATCCTGCTGCTGCTAAAATATGGGTGTAGTCACAGTTGTGTGCCCTTTCATTGCAAAGTGGAGGTTAATAAACGTCCCTGACAATAGAAGCAGGTATGATTTAATCACAGCTGTTACCACAGACAGGACTGTGCCAGTTATGTTTGCATTGCATTTATATTTACAGAAACGAGTTTGTTCAGAAGAAAATTATCTGTCTGTGAATCTGTTCTGACATCAAAGTATGTCTGTTTAATACTCCTTCCATAGAGCAGGGAATGGAAATGGAAAGATAACATCACAAATTAAGTATTTGCTTAAAAGATTGAAATAAATGTTAAAAATAGATAAACAAAATGATCGATTTCTGGAACATCAACTTATTAAGTGTATTTTCATAATCAGTACTGACTTCCCTGGAGAAGATAAAGGGCAGAGGATGGATTCCACAATAATTGTATCAGATTGCTTATGAAGGTTACTACAATATTTGTCTTGCCCATTCCCTGCTCTGCTATGCAGTCAGAAAGAGATTTCAGTGTTTTCAAGAGCTGTTCAAGCATAATTAGAAACTCAGAATGAGTTGAAATCTCAGCTGGAGGCTTAGCAATTTGTTTTCATGCAGCAAGTAATTTAAGATTTATATACGCATAACTTTTTGATGGAGTAAGGGGATATTCTTGATCCAAGTTTCTGTTATACCTCTGTTTTTTCTGCAAGATAAAATGCACTGGGTGTCCAGCTGCGCAGTGGCTTCTGCCCCTTCCTGTGGCAGACCCTCAGTAGCTGTGGTGCTGCTCTCTCTCTGAGGCAAAGGCTGCAATATAATTGTAATAATGTTACATAAGGGTGCATTTGTTTCGTTTGTAATACACTGCAGCAACAGGGTCATTTCTAAAAATATGAGCAATGCAGGGAGTCAGGCTCCTCTGGAGTCTGAAGAAGGTTTCCATGGCAGGAGCTGTGCCTGGGGGAAGAGGGCTGTGGTGTGCAGATGGAGCATGGCTAAGTGAGCAGAGCAGGTCAGAGCGGGTGCGCTGGGAAGGTGCCTCCAGAGCAGTGCCCTGACTCACTGCGTCCTCCAGCCAGCTCTCGTGGGAGGCTTTTGGTGGAGTCCTTTGGCAGGTGGAAGTTGCCTTTTCTCCAGTCCGTGCAGGATATGGTGAACTCCAAAAGTGTCTTTTGGGTGACTCCCCCAGACAGAGCAGGGGGCCTGTTTGTTTGAAGGGTGCAGCCCACAGCTGACTGCACACTCTGAATAAACAAGAAATTACTCCCAAACAACTTCACATGCATGACTTCTTAAAGTATCTCTGTTGCCTTTTGTTCAAAGAGCTCTTTAATAAAGGGCTGCATACGCTGCTGAATTAATTTCAGTGTCAAGTAAAAGAACTGTGTCTTTAAAAAGGGAGAACATGCTGGTGCTTTACAGTGCTATTTTTCATGCTGTCTAGAGAGTAAGAGAACACTGGTAAAGCAGATTGTCCCCAGGTGTACTTCTCATTGAGACCATTCCTCTCTCTGTCCCTGACTGCCACACAATAGTGTATCAAGGGGGTACCGTCCATCTTCACTGGTGACACAGTTTTGGGAAGGAGAGTTGGAGGAGAGTCATATAAGGTCTATGCTTGCCTTTTCAATGAAGGCAGGAAGATGGAAAATAATCCTTTTAATTAAAAACAAGACAAAGTTTATCTGCATAGATGATACATACATTTGAGAGACCTCATTTAACCAATCCTTGAGACCACTGGTATTTTTGCAGTGACATGGAAAAGGCTGTGATGCAAATAGCTTTCAGTTACACAGTCTCATCTGTTCACTTAGAAACAAAACACTAATTTTAATACTATAAACTAAGATACCTAATGAAATTTTATTTTAAATTCAAATAGCAATGTTCCCATGCTCACCATCCAGCTCAAATCATGACATTAAATCACATTTGGATAAGATCTCATTTCCTGTGTTGTATTGTTATGAAGTAGTCAGACACTGGCACGTTCTCATTCACCTTCTTGCTCCTCTGGCTCCCAGGTTATGTGGGTTGTACAAGATGGGGCTTGTGCTGCTGCAGGGAGGCATCACTGTTCACACCCTTGGCTCTGGGCCTTTCCTGACCATGCATGGATAAAGCTGACCCTGCATATATATGAGCAATGATTTTACAGAGCTCACATTTGGTTTGTTGTTTCTAATATAACGAGGGCAGCAGCTGCTGTGTTACCCTGTGTGTTTGCAGATACAGTAAATGTGGTACATGATTTGTAATGATTCTCAAATGTGCTTGTGTAGGTAGAGATTGTTTCAATGATTTTCTCAAATGATCTAAGCATTCAGAGTTAACCTCTAATTTATTTCTGTGCCAAGAACAGTGGGTGGGTTAACTGCTCATGATGCAGCTCTGGCTGGGGAACAGAGAGAGGAGGTTTCATGTGAGTTATGGCAAATATTGTGGTGTTCATGGGGGAAAAATGCCTCCACCTCACCTTCTTCCCTCTTCCACGTAAATCCCTGTCAACCTCCATTGCTCCCTCCAGATTACAGGGCTTTTAAAGAGAAACAATTAATTATCTTCATAATAAATTTGTCAGGACTATTAAGGCCTATTAGTGCAGCCAGGGCCCTGATACAGTTACAGAAATGAAGAAGAAGTAGGCTGGGAAAAAAGTCAGTCTGTACTGTAAGACAAGTGTACAAAAAAGGTGTTTCTTCTATTAAAGTGATTTTGGATGCTTTCTGTGATGATTTGAGATGCCCAGTTGTGAAAATGGAATATAGGTATGCTGAGAGAAACATTTAGATGTAGTGTGAAATCTATTTGTTCAGCAGTGCATGTATTTGACGTTCTGATAAATGTCAGTATGACACACAGCCAGGAAAGAGGCACAGGGTTGATTTCCAGCTCCATATTTGTAGCTGGATCTTCAGGAGACAAAAAAATCCCAAGACTGTTTTGAAGGCTGCCCCTTCTAATGAGACGCTTTGAAAAGTATGGGAAAATAAGTCTAAATGAAGTATCTGTGGAAGACCTTCTTCAAAGCACTTGTTACATTTATCATCAGAAGCTGTATAAATCTCGTCAGCATCAAGCATCTTGTTGTGTGGCAAAAATTGGTTTCTCCAGTTTGGAAAAGGGTTTCAGAAGTACTTGTTTGTTAGGGAGCAAGTTTTGTGATAAGAAACTGTGTCTTTTATTGAACTAAGCACAACATTGGCAATTAGTTGGACTCGATGATCCTTATGGATCTCTTCCAATTAAGAATATTCTGTGACTCCTTAAAACTGGTCAAACTCTCAGGCAAAGGAATCAAGGAACTGAAAACAGCCACAGTGACTGGACTTCACTGGGCAACTTACTTTAATGCTTGTCCTTGCTTTACCTGCTCAGAAAACAAGATGCATTTAAGTCCCTGGGCTCTTGCTTTAGCACTTTTCACAAGTACGTATTATAATCTCACACATTTAAAAAAGGATGTGACAGTTACAGTTTTTCAGCTTGCACACTGCATTGAACTGACAGATGTGTAAAGGAAAGATTTAGCTAATGAAATTGATATAATGTGGGTTCTGTGAAGCCTATGCTGCCTAAACACTTAGATGAGAAACAGTCATCCAAGTGTGGTAAATGCAACATTTGCCCTGTTGCCTTTGAGCTTTGTACTGTAAATATTTTTGCTTTGAGTCCTTCTGTACTGACTGTATAGATTTAGTTGGATTAAAACCTCATTCTGATTGGAGCCTCTTGGCTTCACTATAATTTAGGCTGTGCCATGTGTGGTCCTATGCAAAAGGGATGGTTTTGCAGCAGGGTCAGGACAATGTCTGACTGTAGATTTCTCGATTTACAGTTGGAGTTTATGTAAAGATACACCCGTAGTAGTATATGTTTATCTGACCAAATACTAATGTTTCCTGGGTAAGTGAATACACCTCCAGTTTTAACCAGCAGCACTCTGCTCAGCTCAGCTCAGAGTCAAACCTCACCATTCCTGGAGGTGCCACCTGTGAGCTTGTCTGAAGAACTTCTGGTTTGACAAATGTAAATCAGTTTACAGATCTGTTTGCAGTATAAATGCCTAGAAAGCTGGACTGAATCTATTTAGCTTAGAGAAGTAAGTGAAGTTTGGACTCTGTATCAATGTAAGCAGTGTGATGAGTCATAGAAAGAATTTCTCATGTAGTTCTACACATCTGTTTGAACTTCTTGTTTGCTGTGTTAAATATATTTAATGTTACTCTGTGGTCAAAACTTAATTTTGTAAATCTTGAACTAAAATTGTATTTATTTATTTATAAACCATTTCTTACTGAAATGCATTACAAGTTGCAGTTAATGGGACCAGGTGTAAAATGCAGGCATGCTTTTGGAGGACTTTTGAGTGGTCCAGTGACAACTGCATTCATTATGTCTTTATACAGCCAGTACTGTATAAGTCTTCAAACTAAAAAAAATATTAGCATCTACATACTAATTTTTTGCACATACATGGTGACATATTGCACAAGGCTACTTGAAAAATGTCCAGGGATTGAAGGAGGCAATCCTACCTGAGGAGGTACAGCTGCCTCAGCTCTGTAAGGCAGAGGATGCATTTTGTCCATGGGTGCAGAAATCTGCAGCTGATCTACATGCTTGAAGGGTTGGTAAATGCTATGCCAGTGTACATACATAGTCACGCTGTCTTTGCCAGTAAATTCAGCCTGAAAATTCCCCATCCTTGGCCAGTTATTCCTGCCTGTGCTACAAGGGTAATTTTTAAACCAGTATCATTTCAGTTATCCCCGGACGGAGTTAGCAAATGCAGCTGTGGAGGGGCTGAGGGAAGCAGTGGTGCAGTAACATAAGAATGCAGGGCTTTCACCACATACATTGCCCACTGGTTTCATGTGCTGGGACATACCAAAGCCTAAAAGCCAAGCCCTGACGTGTTTTTCTTTCCTGACAACAACAACAGGTCAGGAAATAAGGCAATATCCTCCCACACTGAGCACTTTCTGTTCTAGTATCCTCTCATGCCTTACTGTCTTGAAAGTGTTACATACACTGAAAACTTTTACACTTATTTTAAAAGCTTGTAACTAGTTTTATTTACATAATTAAAAATATTAATGTTAACCACAGTGTAACAGTTCCAGATGAAATAGGGCATTTTGCAGAACATGTTGTCCCTGGGAGCTAAATTTTGCTATTGATTGCAGACATGGCTAAAATAGACTATGTAATATCACAGATAACCAGATGTCTCCTTAGTTGCTACAGATTAAAAGTAACTGAAAAGCACTTCTTACTTTAAGATGGAAAGTATGTGATGCTCAATGACTTTGTCTTAAATAGGATCTGTTGTGGGTGTAGGCTAAATTATTGAAATATGGAGTTAAAACTCATAAAACTGTGTTTTTCTGTAGTGTTTTGTAACATGATTATAAATAATATTTTATGCAATCATGTCTTAGGCTTAATATATTTTTGAATTATAATAGTTTTGAAAAGGAGCGTCATCAAAACCATCCCAGACCAGTGGTGACACCACTGTGCAACACAGTCATTCAGTAATATGTAGCTGAGAAAGCTGCAGTGGGTACAAATAAGGGAAGTAAAGTTTCTTACACTGACACAAACTGCACAAACAGCAATCTTTTAAAAGGGCCTTTTTTTCCAGCTGTTTTTTGTATCTGGAGGAAAGAACAAAAACAAATACGTACTAAAATGGAAGGAGTTCCTAACCCTTTGGGCATGACCATCAGGAGGTTAATCACCTTACTACCTCCTCTAAATCTTACTGAAGTTGCTCTTGTAAAGCAGGTGCTACTAGGACAGAGCTACCAACTAAGGTAAAGATTACACTGGAATTAACTGGGTGTAATCTGGTGTTCCCACTTTTAAGCACATCATTAGTCCCTTCACTTGATGGACTTGTCCATGTGAATTTCAAAAGAGTAGAAGGAGCCTTGTACCAATTGTAATAAGAAAGGTTAGAGGATAAAAATAAATTTGAGATTCTAAAAGGCAAAAGCTGAGCGGCAATAAAAAAAAGATTATAATTTATAAAGTTTGGTAATTTAAGTTCTTACATATTGGCAATTATGCAATAAAGTCTTTCTTATAGAGAGTTAAGAAGCAAATGAACTCATACTTTTCCATCATTATCTAGAAATATTTTTAGCAGTATAACAATTTTCAATATATATTTTTGTGTTGAATGTAGCAATTTTCATATTCTGTACACATACCCTTCTCATTAATGAAAATGAGGTTTGATAATTTCCCGTAGTACTTGTTGCAAGTTGATATTTGTGCTCAAGAAACTAGAAATTATTTCACCTTTCAAAACTGTCTGGGTTAGAAAACCACACCTCTGCAAACCCCTTTCCTCATAGCTGAGGATTTCTGCTTGGGTGTCAGAGAACCATTTTATCACTTTGTATCAAGGGTTCCTGGAAAATTTCTGGGTTTGAGTCCAGAGTTGTTTGCCAGCGAGGTATTTAAATGAATCCATTTTGTTACGCTGCCTTTCTAAAGTACTTTGGGTTTGTGAGTACTGAAGCCTGTGTGCCTTCAGTCTTCATTTTTATATTCTAAAGTTGTCTGTGCAGTTAATTTTTGGTGCATGCTGCTTGTTGTCTGGGAGAGCATTTTTGAGAATGAACTGCTAGTCATGCTCTCTAAAAGCAAACTATGAAAATAAGAATTCTGGATCAGTGGAGCATGTGTGGTACTGTCTGCAGTGGGACTGTTTATCCGACTGGAACCACAACCTCACTGAATGTTCGCCTGCTGAAGTCTCACAGCTGTCTCTGATTATTTTAACAGCCCCCTCTCTACCAAAGAAACCTGGAGAAAGTAGAGCAGTGCAGAATATCCGACATTTTGACATCCTGTGGCTACTTAACAGTGAAGCATTTTGTAAAATCAGCCTTGATCAGTTGCAGTGCTGTTAAATATACAGTCCTGTTCACAAAACGTCTCTGAAATGGGAAGTAGAATAGTTGCATAACATTTCTGTAATAAATTTCTGTCATAAATTAGCTCTGCTGCCGTGAACCGTGACTAAAACTCACAGATAACATTTTCTTCAACAGTGGTCTCAGATTTTGTCACTACACATAAGTATACAGATGACAACGACTCTCCGAGACCTGGTCCAGACCAAGGAGAGGAGTTGATAACCAAAGAGACTACCCTTCAGCTCTACAGTGATAAATTCTCTAAGTATTTTACGGCTGAAAATAATGTTGTGTTGCCACTGCAACCTACTTTTAATTCTGTTCATACATTTCCCATTTGCTTAAAAGTGACATTCTGGCTGAACAGCAAAAAACCCTTACACTGTGTTAAACTTGGTACCTTTTTTTTTAAGTGTTAAACAAGAAATAAAAGTGGTTTTAAACAGCAGGTGTTTAAGACAGTCTGACTGTCAGAACAGGTTGGTTTTATTCCTATTCTGGGCCTCTCCAGCCTCTAATGTGTACTTGAGGTGTGTGCTTTAACCCTCTAATGGGAGGTAAAGTACAAATGTTTGGGATTTTGTCTAACAGTTCCACTATGTGAGAGGCAAGGAGTTATTGAAGACTCTATTGAGCAATTATCTGCAGTGTTTTTAGAAGAGGCACCTGCAGTGATACACAGCCTTTTAAAGAGTAAGTGGATGTAAGAAGCAAGCTTTAACTGTGTGGAAGTGGGAGGAAGATAAGAATCATTAAGACATCATTACTACCTTAATTTTTCCCCTAGGGACTCAATTCATGAAGACACTGAAGTTCTGTGTAAGTTTATGGACGTGGATTTCCCACAGCTTTTTTAAACCACTTTCTTATTTCTTGAGGTAGAAACAGATACTTTCTTCTCTTGTGGTTTATATGGTGAATTCTGATTTTCTCTTCCCCTTTTTTCTTCATTCCTGAAGTGCTGAAATCAGGTGGCAACTACAAATATAGAATGTTCAATACCAACTAAACTGCATGACATCATTGGTAAGATAGATTTATAGATAAGTATGCCAAGACTACCTCATAGGGCAGCAAACCCAGACGATATCTCTGAAAGATCTTGTATGAATTGTTCTCTTTTTCTGAGCCACTAACACCACAAAACCCACAGGAAGTTGTCTCTGTATTGGCTGTGGTTCTGCAGTTTCCTTCTTCCCCATCTTTAAGTGGTCAAATCATTTCTTAAAAAGTTAAGTCAACACAAAGCACAGAATGGACTTCCTGTTCTTGCAGTGTTATGCCCTCAGTTAGAAAGAAGGATGCACACGTCTGACTGTCCTTCTGTGTCCTTTGCATCAATTTAGGGTTATGATTTGAACTACACTCAATAAATATTATGTAGTTTTATTTTTAGATTTCCTACCAAGAAAATATAATACAGTACGTACATTTTTTTCAGCGTCTGCCAGTGACAATTACTTAAAGGAGCAGTAAAGCACATCCTTTTCTTCTGCAGTTGACTTTTCAGACAATTTGCTCTCTAAAAATTGGGAAGCCATCCTGGTTTCAGGATCTGTAAGTGTGGAATCAAGAATACCCTTCAGCTAACAGATGGGATTTGGTATATATCTGTGTTTGAGTGAATGCACTATATATTTAGGGCATATCTATGCATAAATGCTAACATGTACATCTCATTATATATCGATATCTGTATATACTGTATATACATTGTACATTGACATCTGCTCTTTCCTCGGAGCTTTTTAAAGGGAACACACGAATACACTGGAATCCAAACAGTCTTAACAAAACACAACTTGCTCTTCCAGACATGAATTGTGTAATAGTTTATTAATAATTTTCTGAAAAAATGTTAGATAGGAATATAATTCAAGGTTGCTTTCACTTACGATAGTGAGAAAGAAAGAAATCCCATTAGTCTCTGAGCCAAAGGAGTTATGTAGGTCCAACTGCCAGATGTTTTAAACCCCTAACAGAAGTCCTTGTTAAATAGTTTCCCTCCTTGTCAAATTCAGTGTATGAACTGATGGCATTTTCTCATCAAGTACAAGATGATACAAAAATGGCACCTCCATCTTTGCCTGAACTTTCTTCACTTAATATTTTTCTTTCACCTTTTTATTTGTTTCTCCCTCCTTCTCCCAATACTCCAACAACTGCTTTTATTTCCCATGGTCCTTCTCCTGCATTTTGGGGATCCATCTCCACCTCTGTGTGTTTGCAAGCCTGTAGTACATATTCCTCATCTTGGTTTATCCTCTTCCTTCTTTGCTCCCAGCCTGTCCTCCTCCCCAGCCTGCAGGTCTTGCCCACCCTCCTCAGAACTATTCAAGGGGAGAAAGATGAAAGGAGGGGATTATTTTAGCCTGCACTTTATCAGGTCACCCTCCTCTGAGCTTCTTTTCTTGAATTTCCACACCTTGAAATCTTCCCCCTCCTTCCTGTTGTGATCTCAGCCTTTCCTTCCTGCCTGCTCTGGTGAACGCTTGTAGACTCCAGCGACGAAGTGTGTGGGCATAAAAACTGTCACATTCCCCCTTCTGTATGTGTAGATCGATTAAAGAAAAAAATAATCTGAGGCTTAGTTACATGTAGCAATTAACAAATCAAAAATGTGCAGCAGTGTTTTCATGGAAGGGGCCAGCGGAGGAGCTCTGGCAGAAGGCCATGCTGCAGTGGGAGGGAGCTCCCATGGAGAACGGCCCCTCTGGAGCTCGGCTGTAAAAGGGGTGAAGCCATGGTGTTTGGATGTCGGAGAGTCAGGGATGGTGCTCAGGAAGGCTAGGGATTAGTGGAGCCTTGAGTCTGCCCTGGTGTCTGGTGCGATGGTCCTGGTGTGCTCTGCACTGCCTGGCTCTCCACACCATGCTGGAGGAGTTGGCCCTTCCCCTCTGATTTCGGACTGCTGCCTTGGGAATTCGCTTCAGCTATTTCCTGGAATATGAATTTGTTTATTTTCAAAGGAGAACAAACGTAAAACTCATACAGGAGCTTTGGGTAGGGCGTTTCTTGGTCGAGGGAGTAATTTGGATCGTTGAGTTATCGCCTCTTTTTAAGAACTTAAGTACTCCTGAAGATTGCAAGGAGCTGAAAGCAGCTGGTAGCACATAAAGAGCACAACTGCAGGAAAATAATGGCCCGGATGTCATGGCTTTTCCTGTCATCCATGTCTTGTGAAACCTTTGTGAAGTGAGTACAAAGTGCTCCCCATTTTCATCTGGCATTTTTTTCTCACCTACTTTCCTTTCACTGGCAGTTTATGTACCCGACTAGTCATGCAACTTTGGCTCTAATCTTCAACAGTAAATTGATCAACATCATAAACTATGGACCATAGTGGCATGGCTAATACAGAGTGTGACATCTTTTCACTGAGGTTTTGAAGCATTTTAATAGGTGATTCTTTTGGAAGTGGCTTAACTTACGACTTGGTCGTACAAAATTTGGGAGTATGTGCTCAGCTTTTCTGTGCCATCCCCAAAGTGAGAGTTAACTCCAGCTCCATATTCAGGTGGAGCCTCATCATGCATGGGTTAGGAACCCACATTCCAAAACTTAACTAACATCTTTAAAAAGTCTTTCCTTCTAAACCACTTTTAAAAAATGTTTTCAGTATTTCACTTAGTGCTTAAATAAATACGTACTTACTTTGTAAAAGACATTAAAAATGCTTTGCCTGAAATACTGGGAAAAGTTTATTTTTCAACGCCACAGGCAGCAGGAGTGCTGTAGGAAATGTTAAGGCTATGCAGTCACCACTTTAAAAGCAAATCAAATCTCCCAAATTTTGTGGGCTTTTTTTTTCCGCGTCTTTATTGCTTTTATCTCAAGAACAAAATGTACAATTAAGGAACTCGAAAACTGATGTCCCGCCCCTTCAAACAATGGGCAAACGCAAACGCAGGTTTGAGCCCGCGCCGATCGACATCGCAGTTCCGCGGCCGGTTCCAGGGGCCGAGAATCCCTTCGGCCCGAGGAGAGCTCAGCCCCGTTCCCGGCCTGCAGGGCTGCGGCTCCCGCCTCAAACGCCCCCCGCGCTCCCATAGGCTGCGCCGG
>WEKX01021739.1:158068-191076 GCA_013390025.1 Pitta sordida
AGCCTCCCCGGTGCCGCCGGGCGGGTCGCGCAGGTGTCCCCGCAGCCCCCCCGGGCCGACCCCACCTGTTGGATGTGGGGCCGCGGGAGGCTCCTGGAGCCGGGCCCTGCCCCCGGGAGAAGCCGCCGCGCTCCGCCGGTGCGCTGGCCGTGCCCTTTTGTTCCAGGCTGGAGCCGGGTGGTGATTAGGAAAGGCTCGGCCGGCAGAGTCCGGCACTGCAGGATTTTTTCTGTGGCCGCTGAATCAGTCGGGGATGATTGTTGCTGACATACGGTAAACAGCTTTGGGGCGGCAGTAATCCGTCAGAAACTTGTGCCGGTCCTCCACCTGATCGTAGGTGTTGGCGGTGCAGGTGCACGTCGGGGTGTGTACTCTGACCTGCCTGAGTAATGCCGGGCGTCCCCGAGGGGGAGAGGTGGAGTTCGGAACGCTCAACAGGTTAGTTCTCCTCCGTGTGAAACTAAAGGTTTGCTTTGAAACTAGCTTTAATTTGAATTTCGAACTAATTTTTCGCTTGTGGCGCCTGAGCAGTTGCGCTGGCTTCAGCGCAGCAAATTCCGTCGTGTGTTAGCTGGGGTTGCCGCAGCCCGGCTTAGTGGTGTTTGCTTTCGGGTGAAACTATGTGGTTTCGGTCTGATGTCACTTGCTGGTATGCACTTACTCACAAGTGATATTGTCCAGGCTGAAGCACAATGCACACCTTACTGCATTGCTACTGAAAACCTTGAGGACTCGAGGTACTAAGTTATAAGCGAACTTACAGTCGTTGTAAGATATTGTTAGCTGGCGCTTTCATCAACCCTGATCTTCCAAGGTGTATTCAAGGCAACCTTAGCTCCCAGAGTGGAATTTAAAAAAAGCCGGTGTTGAGCTGCTGAGTTTCGTGCCTGTTTCTGAGTGTGCTTCCGGAGATACATGTGCACACGTTTTGGTAACAAGTATCTATGGTGGGAGGAGTAATTTATTTTGGGAACTACGTATTTCACACTGGTGGTCTCACCTAGCTATGGAGACAGATAAAACATTCTTTTTAGCCCTGTTCAAATGCGTTTATATTAACAACAAACAGGAGTTGAGGATGAAGGTTGTTTTGGTTAGTGTGGTAAGAGTTCTGCTATGTGAGGGGTTGTGAGAAGTTGCATCAACTTCAGTTTTGTGGATTTTCTTTTGGATAAAATTGGAGTGCAAAGTTCTCATTTCAAATTCAGAATGCTCCCTTAAAATACCGCTCTTTTGTGAGGCTGTGGACAAACAGTGCCTTCTACACGTGCATGCAGTGTCTTAAAAGTTTTTTCTATTTTTAAATACAGAGTAGTAGCTATTTTGATTGTAGACTGGTGTACAAACTGGTTAAATTCAAAGTTGTATCTTACCACAGGAGTTATTTGGAACCCTTCCTGCTCGTGTTCATATCACATTGGCCCTTTGAGCTTGCATGCATGTGTATTATATCAGCCAAACTAATTATACTGAAAGGTATGTTAATTGCAAAATCTAGTCTTGCTTCAGTTTAACTCTTCGGTGGTGTGCTTTCAGATTTATGGAATGTGTGCTTGAAATAGTGTATGTCTTTCTCGGGAAGAAAAATTAATTTTGGGAGTCTTGTAGCTTTCAGTGTGAATTCTTACAATATATCTGTAATAGCTTTTTATCAGAATTGTTTTTTACCTTTATGATTTTGCTTGCAGAAGTTGCTTTAGAGACTGGAATGTGATGCATACACTTCATATGAATTTCCTTGTCAGAACAGGAATGCTTTCAGTAGATGGATAGTGTTATTTATACTTCAGCCATTAGTTCCTGGGCCACTGTCCATTAAGAGTTGTAGATGTGAAGATTAAAAATAGTTTTGAAATACTAGAATGTTGGAGGACTTCTGTCTTCCAATTTCAGATATTGTTTCCTTCAGTCACCCCTTTGGACACGGTATCTGGTTTCTTGTTTTGGGGATTGTAATGTGTTAAAAAAGCCTCTGTGAATGGTCTTCTCTTAATAGTTACTTTATGTACGTTTGAGCCTGGAGTCCATGTCCACATTTATTTTGGCACACTTGACCAGATGAAAATGTTAAAAAAGAGTATTATTCTTATTTGTACATGAGGGGATCTTGGCTGCTGTGATTGATTGTGTTACTCCCTATTATCAACAGTCTTCAGCAAACAGTCTTTCACTGCCCTTCAGTTTTGATTACTTAGCTTTTTCCCTGCTATGCTGTGGAAGAATGTGGTTTTATTGAGGTGTTACATGCTTGTTGTAGCTGTTGGTAGTAGATAATAGAAAATGGAGAGAGAAATGAAGACTTGCTTGCAGTCTGGTCTGGTCGTGGCTGTTACTGCAAAATGTAAGGGGCCTAATCTCCTCTGATGTCTTTTTGAACAATGCTGATGGATGCTGTGGGAATGGCTGTGTCAGGGCCTTAGTGAAGGGATGTGAAGCTTTCTACCTTTAAGCTGGAGTTCAGATATAGTCCACATTGATAAAAAAACCCAAAAAACTGACAACCCAAACTAAAAGCTTTTAAGTAGTAAATGTGCGGAGAGAACTTGTTGAATCCTTGAGCCTTTTTGAATGTAGAACCTAAGTTCTTGAGACTTCCTTCTAGTTTCCAGTATGTATTAATGGAGAACATTTTCCAGTGTTTCACCTTAGCCTTGTAACTAATTGCATTATGTAATTTCTAACTGGTTTTCTAGCTCCAGGCGTGTATCTGTTAACTACCCCTTGAATCAGAAAGTGAGAACATGATCATGGTAACGGTTCAAGACATCCTGATAGCAAGGACTCTTTGGTGTCTCCTGCTTTAGAGGGAACGACCTGGTATTTTCATAAATACGAGTTAGCATTCTACCCAGAATCTTACTTGGAGACAGGAATGTATTTGCTTCCTGTAGGGGATGTACATGGACGCTTTTGAAGTGTTTTTTAGTGTAGTCTGTGAGATAGCTAAGTTTGGAACAGTATTTTATTCTTCCCATGTAAGTCTCTATATATGAACACTGTAAAGTTAGATCAGCTCTCAAACTGTTGATGAGATTCTTCAACTGTAACAACCAATACATAGAAAATGCATGTAGGAATATAACTGAGAATTTGGTTTAACCTAAGAATCGACATCCTGTTTGGGAAAAAAAATTCTTTAGAATTACGTACTGTATTTAATTTTGCTAGTGTTGCCATAACTTATATTTGCACCTTAAGAAATGCCAATTTTAATGTTCTGTTGATTTTTTCCAAGGAAGAAATAATATTGGCAACTTGTATTTTGGATTTTCACTCTCAGCAACTCCAGCTACCAGATTATACTTGGGGTGCATTTTTCAATATGAATTTGGTTGCAATGTGAGAAGAGCTGTGAGCTCCACACTCTGTAGGTCATTATGAAAGTGTGTTCTGGAGTTTGCTTCTGGTTCAATGTGCGGCATAAAGATTACTGTAATGTAAACAGAGCTTGAAATCTGGCTGTGCCTGGCGACTGGCTCCACCTCTGTAGAGTGGAAAATCAGTAAGACCTTATCAGTGGCCAGCTAGATAATCTTGGTGTCAAGGAAAACATCTAGAAACAGGTTATTGTACTTCACAGGTATTTAACGTTGTGCTACTACTTTTGCTCTGTGAGAAGAGCCACTGCAATGTTCCTTTGTTGTCAAAACCTGGGTACCCATGAGAATACTTATTGCTCACTCCTCACCATAAGGTACTGAGTTGGGAACAGAGCTGTAACTAGTGAGTGACTCAAGCTCTGAGTTTTGCCACATACTTTGGTTTTATTACTTTAAACACTGTATGAAAGTATTGTCTGTCTCGGGTCAAAGCACTCATCCAAAGGCTTTGCTACAAAGCTAGTGAAGTTCTGACCAAGGCCCCGAGTGTTCACCCACTTTGGTAGAGGCCATGTCAATATGTTTGCAGTGTGAAATGGGATCCTCTCTTCTGGTTTGTTCTCCTGTCCTCTATTAGTAGAGGAAAGGCCATGTCCTGTGTACACTGGAGCAGCAGGGGAGAGCCTGAGTCCAGTCAGCGTGGGAAAGCAAAGCCATGAGTGTGTCTGTGTCGGAATTAATAGTCCCCACGTTTGGTTTATAACACTGTGTCAAATTCCAAGTGTCCATTTGAGTTAAGAGATAGTATTTGAATTAAATGCTTATTGTTAAGTTTTTGTTACGGGTTAAGAAGGGCACTTGCTCTTTATATCCCCACATTTTTCCTTGTAATCATGGTATAAATACAACAGAAATGAATATCAAACTATGCTCGGTGTTTTCTCAGGCAAATATATTGCTAATGAATTCTTCACTGAGTGTACTGATTAAGCAAACAGCCGTAGGGAAGTCTTAAAATGAATTCCGTGCTTCTGTGCGGTGTATTTGTGCTGAGTCCAAAAAGTTCTGAAATGAAAACATTGTCTTGTCTTATAATTATTCTATTTTCGGGACAGATTATTCAGATATGTGCTCTACACTCATAAATAATAGGGGTACTCTTGCTTCAAGGGGCTGTGACGTGCTTCAGTGAAGGACCTGAGAAAATGTAAGGACAAATTCAGCTGAATGTTGTATGGTCCAGTGTGGATCCCTTGGATCCTACAGAGTAACAACCACTGCGGACACCATGAATGTGGTGACTTGTCCAGGGACAATGGTGTCTCCTTGGCTATCCATGGGATTTTCCTGTGGTGGTGTATCTTTATCTAAACTCCCTAAGCTCCAAGGCCTGTGGACTGTTTGAGATGGGCTACTGCAGAGTGGGAGAGCTGCCCAAGTGTGTGCAGCGCTGGCCACTTGGCTTGGGTTTACTATTTCTAACTCTGTAGGATCTTCAGCAGTTCTTCAGGGTTCATTTCTGCACGTCAGGATTTATTTGAACACCTAAAAAATTATATATTGTTAATGCTAAAATTTTAAATATTGGCTGTATGTTAAAATATAGTATTCATTTGCTCAAGAGTACTTGGTAATCTCTAATAGGATTCTTGCTTCCTAATCCATTTTAAACAGATGTTCTTCCCTTTTGTGGTGGGGGAGGGCAGCCTAAATTCAGTAAGATAATAGCAGAGAGTGTTGTGTTGAAGAAGTTCATGTTCTTGGGAGAAGTGGGCAAATGTACTCTGACCCTTTTTGGCCTGCATAACTCATCATTGGGGGTTTGGTTAATTTTCCATTGCAGAGGAAGCAATAACAGAACTTGGTACTGCTCTGATGGCCTCTTTGTCTCCCCACCCCCACATATGCAAAGTCCTATGTGCAGAAAATAGAAATCAAGCCAAAGTAGGCAGTTTGTTTGATTTGTAGTTCCCAAGGCTTTTCGCAGTAAGTCTTGCACTGAAGAGCAGTCTTCTGTCATCCTCACCACTGCCTTTTACATTTGAGTTCTTCTTAGGATCTTAATTATAAAATCCTCTACCCCTCCTAAACAGGCAGTAATTAGTTTTCAACTCGTGATCCTTTGGGATTGTATAGGCAGTTCCTCGCCTAGTTTGAATTGGATCCAGTCACAGTGTCTTCCCCTCTGCCCTACTGGGTCAGCAATCACTTTAACAGATGGCTCCCATTTTACGTATCCAGCATAAAATTTTTCTTGTAAACATGACATGGACCTGTTCCAGCTATTTACACTCCGGGCTGGTGACTGTTTCTTAGGCTGTATCCAGATGGGACATAGAATGAGCAAGATGTGTGGAGACCTGTTAATACACTTGAGAGCATATGGTCAAGCTTTTGGACCTGGCTCTTTGAGAAGAGTTGGTGTGCCTGGAGTAACATCCATTGCCCTTTCCTACAAACCTTGTTGGTTGTCTTTCTTTAGACCACAGTCACTGCAAGCATTACTCTTCCTGCAACTTCAATGACTTAGTTATATTCATCGTGAAGTTTAATAACGCAGAGATTACTATGAAGTAACTTGTGGCTGAAGAGATACTGCTCAATTTTTTAAGTGGAGTTAATTAAAAGGAAGTAATAATCTTAAATTATGACTAGAAGCAGTAGAATAATGAAACAGGACAGATTGTGAAATTTGAACAATGATGTCAGTTTTTCTGTTACTTAAATTACAGCATTGGTGACATCAGTTTGCAAAAGCACTGACCTGGCACACGTTGCTCTGAAATGATGTATAAAAACATATCTAAAAGTTTTACAAAATAATCTAAAACTCCCAAAGGGCTGAACATGTACAGAGTTGCTTTCAGCTTCATTGAAATTATAAAAGGTGTAAATTGTGTAATCTGAGGAGTCCTGATGGGTTCTGATAGAAAGTAACAATTGGAATAACTGTAACTGCAAAGCTCTAGCAGTAACTTTGAGGTGGTATTTGACAATGTGGCATCAAATAATTAGTTGTAATTAGTATGGAATCAGGATAGTACCTGGGCTTACTGTGCCAAGTATTGTTTATCTGAACTAATTCCAAGACTCAAATACGTAATTCATGTTCATTTTAGATGACTGGCTTCCCCAGAATGAAATCTGGGAGAAGGCCAGATCATATTAACCCTCTCAGCGCAAGATGCTTGTTTAAAACTTTATCTTGCTCAACCCAACATTGTTCCTACATTTGCGTATTTGGAAAATATGTTTGGTTTTTTTCCCCAAGAATGTCTCCACATGAATTAGGTTTCCAGCGTAGTGTTAGGTGAAAAAGGTACAGGTTTTCCAATGAACCTGGACTCCCTGAAATAGTTTTTCCAGTGGGTATTAAGATCTTGAAGCTGAACTTGAAGGCATGGCTTCCTGACAATAGAACTTGTGTTTCCTTCAAAATTGAAATTAAGTTCTGGAAGGTGATTGGCCATTGCATACAGGATAAACCTCTCTGTTAATAACCCAGCTATGCAGGAATGGAAATTCCTGGAGGGTAATCTCATATGAGAGAACTAAATGGACTTGCATTTTGATTGAGCTTTGTCCTCTATGGATAATATAGACTGGATTAATGCTCCTAAAGCAGGGAGTCTTTAGCTAAGGAATACAAGAAAGGTGTACAGGTTAATAAAAACCACATCAGTGGCTTGAACCAAGGACAGGGTTTATCTGAATGACATACAGGACTGTAGGAGCACTCTGTAGTATGTCAGCTTATGTTTTTCCAACCCTGCTCATGTCGTTTATTGTAGTTTGTTTATTGTTGATAGTTCGAAGGTAAATCCACCCTGCAACTGCCCGGGGTACTGCTGAGTTTCAAATTAAAGGATCTATTGGTTGAATAGTTGAATCCCCTGTCAGTGTGCTACTCTGAATATTTAGTCTGTTGCATTTGTCTTAGAGCTGCTGACCTCCTTATTTTACATCACTTAGGTGCAGTAGTACCAGCTCTATTGAGAAACACCTTTTTGTATTTTTTGTCGGATTTCATAGCAGCGTGTTCATCCCGGATGTTAAGAGGAGCTTTGGGGATGAAAGTTGAAAGATCCGTGTGTATTTCTGCAATTTCAGTTTTGAAGAACTCTTAGCCTTTGGGGGATATATGAAGTCACATGATTCATTTGAAATAAATCAATGCTAATATAAAATGGCTTTTTGTTTGTATTTATCTGCAATCAGTAAATGTCTGTATCTTGGGAAGGTGTGTAAGCAGCAGTAAGAAGCTTGTAAGAAAGTTGAGAGTAGCTGAGATCGTTGCTCCTTTAGAAGGACCAGTGCTGTTGCCTTTTTTTTTTTTTTTTCTTCCAGTGTTATGAGGGCACCTTTTAAGTCAGTTGGATCATTGATAAAGCTAGGAATATCTTTCTGGCTGTGAACTTAGTTTGATTTACAGTAACATGAAATTCATGTCCTGTACTTGAAGTGTGCCAGCATCTTAATTTAAGCAGGCAGGAGATGCCTTTAATAGTTGGATGTGATGTTTCTGTAGCATTTTTACCATGCTCCTTGTATTTGTGCTTGGTTTTACTCTCTCCTGTGTGAATGATGGCTTGAATTCACCAGGTGGATTTGCTGGTGGTTCAGTGGCAGGGGAGGCAGGGGGGGATTGTGCTGAGCAGCAGAAGGGTGAAGGAGCTGGTGAGGTGCCAGGGCAGGTGCCTGTTCCTGAGCCCTGCCATCAGGGTGGGGAGCTCTGCACTGGGCTGTGCATCAAGCAGTGGGTGGAAGTAATTTGACTCTTCCTGATTTGGCCGTTGGCAACTAAATACTGTGGGTTAATCTTGTGAGGTAGATTGACTTCTTTTCTATTCTTTTCTGTTTCTAGAAAAATCTGTTAATAAAGTCCGACTGGCTTTGTTTTGCTGTGAGTAAATAGCTTGGGGTGTTCTAGCTGGCAGTGCAGTAACTTTTCTTTCCTCTCATAGAAAGTTTCAAATGGAACTAATCCCTTAGTATGAAGTTGCATTTTGCCTGCTCCACCTTTGAACTTCCTGAACAGGAGGCTTTAATTTATCAGTAGTAGTTGCCATCTTGCTATATTTAAAAATCCGTTTTGTAGAAGACAAATTAATCATTTTGGAACACTTATTAGAGAAATAAAAAACCCTCAATGATATTTATACTGGATAAGCTACTGTAGACAGTGTTACAAAACTTAGTAAATAGTTTTCCCTCTATCAGAAGAGAAGACCTTTACATGTTTTAATGTTACTTTTTTTTTATATTTGTACCTTAGTCTGTATTTTCTGGACGTGCTTATGATGTAGAGGTTGGTATGTAGCTACCAAAACATAATACCTAAAATCTGTCTTTACTGTCCCAGCCCTTCAAGCAATGTAATTATGTTGCTTCCAAGCGATAAGCCAAGGCAATTTACAGATTACTGGAATGCTTGAAAACACTGACCTTTCAGGTCACTCGCAGAACTCCTATTATGCAGAGATTGCTGTGGCACTGTTGTAATGTGCTGGCCTGTCACATGCTGACTAACTTGCAGAAAGCTTTGATGCAGCTGTTTTAAAAATGCTTTTGCTGACTGATAGGCACTTAGGCTACTGCCTGTGAACAAAGCTAGCTCTCATTCCATGCTTTTAGCCCCTGTTTTCTATAACAACACTTCTTCCCTGCTGACTACACACACAGTTCTTATCTGGGCCCAATTGTTGACTTGTCTCCATTTAAATTGTACTGGTGTTTAATTTTCACTTCAGAAATAGTCATGTGTGTGAGCGGTTTGGTTTGTGTGGTTTATCCAGGGCTGCTGCAAACAAGCAGCCTTGAAAAGTTCATGGGGTGGCTTTAAAGAGTTGGGTGGATTAAGGAGAAGAAAGTGTTTGTGACTGGGCAGAGCAGGGGAGGGAAGGGATTAGGAAAAACAATGGTCCTTTATTGATGATGACCAGTACAGTGGGAAGTAGTTTACTGCCGTATAGCATCTATTGTAGAGATGTTTGAGCTCTGATGTCTTTTCTTGAATTGGTGTGAAGAATGGGAATAATTTGACAAAGAAATGTTTTTGTAGTGTCTGATGCTTAATGGGCATCATGCGTGCCAATACCTCCTTGTACTAGACTGGGACTAGAATATGAATAAAGATTAAACTGACTTGATTTTTGGTTACTATCTTTACTTTTATTTAGTTTTATTAATGCTGAATTGCAGGGATCATGGGAAGATGAAAAGTAAGTCCAAAAGTATTAATATCTTTAATTCCAATAGCCTCATGAGACTTTTACAAGGATAAACTGTTTTTTTCTTTCCAAAGACACAGAAAATCTATATTCTCACTAAAAATAAAGTGCTGAATGTTTGGGGGAAGTCGAAGTCTAATCCAAGTAAGCCTCTGCCTGAGAAGCACAAGAGCCCTTTACCTATGAAGGGCAGTTTAGTATTTCACAATTTAACCTTTGTTTCCAGGAAATGTATTTATATTTAATGTGTTTTGTTGATTGTCTATACCTCAGATTCCAAGCCTGTTTTGAGTTCAGTGTTTGGATCAAAACCAAAGCATTTCTGTTCTGTTTTGCTGAGAGATGGAAAGCCAAGTGGCAATATGTGGTTGATACTGTATGTATGTATCATGTATGACATTTTATATAGTTGTAAGACTGAACTGCTGTTGTGCAGCATGGCATCATTGTCTCCTTGTTTGGGGGGATGTGGCTACAGGTGTTCACCTGTTTCCTGAAATTCCAGTAACTGCACAATGTGCACAACCTGTGCCTAAAATCTCTTGAAGCTGTGCTGTATAATCAGGGATAGGCAGCTGGTGTATTTGAAGTTGCCTTTGCTATTTGACTACGTAGAATACAGTGTCAGTGCAGTGAAACATAGATTTCAAGTACTAAAAGAGTAATATATTTTTCCTGTAATAGCAACTGAACAGTATAATTACATAATGAGTATTTTCTTACTCTTCAGGGTATCAAGTCTGCACTCCTTGTAGTGATTGGTAGGACAAAACATTTATTTTCATATGTATTCAAATTATCTTCTTTGTAGTTGCACCTTAACTTCTGTAGAAGAAGAATTTTCCACAGCTCAGTTCAGCATGTGCTAGTCTTAAATGGCACAGTGAGACAGAAAGGATGAATTACTTGCACGTGTTGATAACATTACAGTATCTTTCAGAGGATTAAATTTCAGAAGAAATGACTTCTGAAGGTGAACTCACAGAATCAGTGGAAAAGATGCAACTCAATCAATATGTTGATACAAGAAGTACAAATTTAGATATTGTCAGTGCACTTAATTTTCTCTTACAAATCATTAGAAATTGCCTGAGTATGAAGGTATGAATATCAGTCAATCTTTGAAAGCATTGTCAGTAAGTTCTGTTCTGTCTTCAGTGATAGAAATGTGCTTCAGCTCTCTTTGCTGGAACTGCTCTTTCATGTCTCATCTTTCTGACCAACTTTTTTACTGTTTTTGTCCTCACCTATTTAGTTTTCAGTATTTGTTTTCCCCAAAGAATACTCTGGCTTGAATCGTTTCTCTGCAAGCTGTGGCCTCCTGAGAGGTTTTACCATTGAACTGACTCATCAAACAAGATTTGTCTGGTGTACTGAAGCTGAACTCCTGAGGTTTCTTAGTTATTTGGGGAGATGTTCCTGTGAAGAGCTAAGGCTTGCTGAAATCACAAGTTTGTAGGTGATTCAGTTGCTTTCTCACCACCATCCCCAGTATCTGGGTTTTGTTAACGTGTAACTTGGTAGTTTTTTTTGGGCAACAGTTGAATGAACTGTAGCTGTAACCTGGGATAAACAGGTCACTCACCAAGGTTACACAGGCATTTCAGCTGGTAACCAAGAGCTTACCCAGTTTCTTTTCCAGCTGGTTTCACAAATGACTGGAATGTCATTCATACTTTCCCACTTCAAAAAATATGCTGAGTAAACAAAAAAGACATCTGCCCATTAAGCACAGATGGGAAATACTTGCTAAGAGGTGGATTTGATGGGTAGCTTCTCTGAATAGTTATGTATAGACCTCTATTTTTAGTTCTTCTGAAATACTCTGTGCTTGTCTCCACCATAGCTTGATTTGCAATTGGGCATTAGTCTTGGGGAAATGATGGCCTGGGGAGAGCGAGCAGCTTCTCCTAAACCTCTAGTGCCTCTGCTTGTGTTGCTGCATAGCTCACTGTTAATTCAAAGTGGAGCTGGAGCTGTGATATCCACTATATGATGTCATGGACATGGCTTGATGTGGTGATTTGTTTGGCATTCTTCACTTAGTGTGTCTTGTCTGTGCAAAATCAAACAATGCACTTAAACATAATAGATATTCTTTGTTTCTATGTTTACAGAAGGTACCAAACTGACTGGCAGAGAAGATAACTTCAGTGATGTGTCTCTGTATTCGGCACTTAGGGCTGAGAATTCAGGTAGCTCTTCAGGCCTGCACAGCCAGGGAGACCTCCAGGAATGTCTGTGATGGCAATTCCAAAAATGCCATGAGATTCTCGTGCTATTCAACCTGCCAACAGAAAGCTTTTGGTGTTACTTGTGGTGCTGATATGATTTTCGTTGTCAGACATTCTTGATGGCTGTCAAACTGCTGCTTGTATTGCATTTTTGTTGGAGCTTTCTTTAATACTGGAGTAATTTTTATTGTTCTTGGTGAATGTTTATAGACTGTGCAAACTTTATTCCTCTCAATTTTGAAAGCAAGTCTGTGAAAGTAAACGAATCTCATTTAAGTAAGAACATGACTTTTGGTCATGTTGGATGACTTCTGTGGACTGATACTATATAATGGCTTATGCTAAATGTTCTTTTAACTCGTACTGGAACAGACTAATTTTTTGGTGATAGGGAGAAGAGCCCCTTAAATCTTGTGGAAGACATGTAAAGTGAGCCCACTAAAAAGTGAAAACGCTTTGCAATTCAGTCAATGTTACCATTCTGTCAGACTTGTTTAGGCCGAGTTCCAAGTGCAGACTTCAGATACTACAATTATGTGTTTTGATGCTTATCACTTGCTTACATGAGAAGCTCAGATTTCATCTTGGAAAAAGTGTGTAGCCAGCACTAATAGCAGTAGCAAAAAAAAACCACGCTGAAAATATGATTGTATTGTATCCTAAAAGTAAAGAAAACCTAAGTAAACATAGAATACTGCTTTTGAAAATGATTTTGAAGTAATATTGATGTTTGCATTTAATTGTATGGGTGCAATGACATGTACTATGTGAGTATGTGGGACTGTAGGTTATTTGAAATAATGATATTAATCCACCTTATACTTGATGCTTTGCAACAGCCTTCCCTCCAATTTGGAGAGGCTGTTGCAGAAACTTTGGGCTTCTGTGATGTGTTGCACTGCCATTAGTCTCAATATTTAAGTCTTCTAAGTATGTGGTTCAGTAATATGCACTGTTGTCATGATAAAGCACGTGCTGTCTTTGATCTTTGAGAGTAACCGTGGCTGGGGAGCTCTGACTCCTGAGTTGATAGTGCACTGTCAAGGAAAAATGTCACCAGTATGGTAAGTGTGTGCAAGCTGTCAGTTGGTACATGCTCATGGAACGCTGCTGTGGTATATCCTGAATGCCAGGACTGGGCAGGTCAGTACATCCTTAGGTTACTGTGTAGTTGCAAGGTATAAAGCAGAGGTGGAATGGGAGAAGAGCTTTTATCAACTTCCCCCCCCCTCCCCCATATCTCTTTGTAATAACTTCAAATTCCTTAAGGTCACAAAGCAATCCTAAAAATAGGTTGCTGATTTATCCAAGGCCCACGCATTGTCACAAAATTTGCTTTCTGCATCCTTTACTTTTAGGTACCAATGCACACCTGATATTTGGGCTGCTGATGGTGAGGAACATCCAAGGGCGAGAGTGTGGTGCAAGTGAAGTTCTCTTGAAAGAATTTAAGTTCAGCTGTGACATTAAATGACATTATGTTTTGATGTGCACCTTCCACCTCAAGAGTCAAGGAGCTGACTCAAGTAGGACAAGAGTTTGGAAGCCTGTGTGCTGCTGTTCCCTTTTTGCTTTTTGTGGAATGGATTTGAGCTAATGTGCAGCAATGTGAACTAATATTTGCAGAGGGGGACATGCAGCCAAGTGGGGTTTCTGTTACATTTCTTCCTGGCTTCTTTTTGAGCTCTGCGCTCTTGAGGTGAATTCGTCCTCTTTTGTCAATTAAAGCGTTAATTTGCTTTACAATATGAAGCTTAAAGAGATAGGGTAACAGATGGGGCAAGACTTCAACGTCTACATTACTAATTTCCCCTGGTTTGTAACCTTTTTGTTATTCTCTTAGAATTTATTACATTCAAAATGTCAAAGCTCAACAGAGCTCCTTTCTGTAGTGCAAGGAGTGCTGGAGTAATGCAGGGGTGAGGTAAAGGTTGTGTAAACTTGAGTGGATTTTCAGTTTGTGGACTGGAGTGTCAGGTTCTAGTTTTGCAGGTTTTCATTCTTGCAGTTTTTCAGTTAAAGCATAATCAGAAAAACTTTCCAAAATGGAGAATTTTGTTCTCGCTTAAGTGCTTTGAGTTTGCCAAGTTTCCATTTTTAAATACAGTTCCAGGTAGGTGGAAAATGCAGTTCTGTAGAAGCACAAGGCATATTTTAAAATAACCCTGATCATTTCTGCCTGCATAGTTTTCTTGTCTGCTTGGGAATGTGCATTCCAGAGTGGTGATGAATGGACATGGTGCAGTTTTGGTCAAGAATATAATCCTGTATTGTTGATATACTTGCAATTTTGGGAATAGAAGTTACAGCGCTGTGTGATTTAAGGCTGTTGGTGAGGCACATTGTTCCACTGAAATGAGTTTATTTTTCAATTGCTGATTGAAATACAGAAGTAGCTTTGTGATCATTTTTAAGGTTAACATTTGGCTTTCTGGGTGTGGCCTTTTTTTTTGTCTTTGGGGCTGTGTTTTTATTTATACTTGGCCTTTTTTCTAACTCCTGAATCAAGTTTTAAGGTGATAATGTTAGAAGTGGAAACTGTGAAACTGAGGCCTTGAAGCTATCCGATTTGAAAAATTGTAATTTTTGCTAATTAAGACGTTCTAAATTTACATGTTGGATTTTATGTTAAATTCGGTGCTAGTTAGTCTACAATGGTGGGAATAATTGAAGGTGTTCCCGATGGATTTTCATGAGAAGAGGGCGTTCCTTTGCTTTTGAGCCATGTGGTTTTGTTGTGTAGGCATAAGGCAAACATGCTGCGAGGAAGTTCTGATCTGGTCAGCAACTCCCTTGTCTCTTCCCCTGCTTCGATGTGCAAACAGGAAAGAAGAGTCCTGGTTTGGCTGTCCATAGGGTGGGGTGGGAAAAGTCATGGTTATGTAAATCTGAATACCTGCAGAGGTCAGTTTGCAGCCTGGGTGCAGCCTCTTGTGCCGTAATTGCTGTGGCATCTTGTTCCACTGAGTGCAGCCAGTGTCTCTTCTGCCCTGGCTGCGTGAGGGCAGGGATGGAGTCTGGGTGTTGGCTCCTGACTCAGTGAGTGAGGAATGGCTGGGGCAATTCTCCCGTCTGGGAATTCAGCTACTTGACGTAGGGGTAGAGATGCAGCGTACAAAAGAGAAAATCCAAACCTAAAAAACCCAGAACATGCGGTTTTAAAAAGTGCTTGCCTTTCTTAGCTGAAGTTCAATATATGGTAATTTGTATCCCACTTTTCTGAAGAGGTCTGGTTGTGAGCCACTGCTGGAGTGAAAGGCAATGGTGGGTTTGCTGCCAGTAGCAAATGAAGGAGGAGGGTTGTGATCAGGGCAGCTGACAGTGCTGGGCAATGTCTCGGGCCTGCGTTTAGTGCCTCTTGTCCAGTCTTGTCTCCACAATGGCATGGATTTCAGTGCTGCTTTTGAAGAAGATAAGTTATGATTGGAATAAAAAGGTGTTTCAGGTTTGTTGTGGGTGGCAGGGACATCCCTGTTGATGCTGCATGTCCTTTTGTGGGAAGGGAAAGAAAAGTGTGGAAATGTCTTACTTTTTCCTTGCTGACTCTTCTGAAGCTGCTGTTACTTGCTCGTGTGCTTGTTAGTAGCTTTGGCTACTGAAGAGAAGGAAACAGCGTACTTTAAGCAAAAAAGGAATTTTATTAATAAAATTGGAAGGTAGAAGAATATGCACGTTTTCATAAAATATGTCTGTAAGTCTTCCTGTGGTAAAAATGAGTCTTTGCCTTCTGAAAAGAAACATTCGTATTTTGGAAATATCTAATAGTTTTGCCAGGATTAGTATTGGCAAAAAAAATCATCCCACTCTGTAACTGGCTGTGAATAAAACTGTGTTACCCAGGAAAGCAATGAGGGTGATGGAAGTGCCTACGGGATGTTATATGGGTGGTGTTTCTACACTCATGGTCAATGAATAACGCACTGGAGAAACTATCTGCTTTTATGCTGGGGGCGTCTCTTCTTGCCTCCTCCACCTCAGGAAGGCCATCAGTGCCAGACTGATTCCTCGATTCATTCAGAGAAGCTTTGCAAATGAAGTCGATCTTCTGCCCTGAGAATGAAAGTAGCCTCAAGCTTAGGCTTTTGCTGTAGGTTAACCCTTTGTGTTGTCAAGCAGCCGCCTCAAGGGGCTGTTCCAAGGATATGTTCCATATACTCCTTCTGACAGGAGACTTTGCTCCACGTCCCCTCCCTGGCTCTTGTGCTGTTCCTGGGCAGTGTTGTTACCTGAGCTGTAGGAAGATGCTCTGTGGGATTGTGGTAGTTCATCTGTGGGTCTGTGAGCTGCTGAATGCAACTTAGCACTAGTACCTCTATTGTTGAGGATTTAAATGCTGGTTTTACTGACTATCTTAACGGTTTTTTCTTTCTACATCTTCAACTTATTACCTGGTTTTGAGTTGTGTCAGTGCTGTTATTCAGCTTTGTGATTGGATGCAATGCTAGTTTTTTCTACATCACTTTTTAATTGTTAATGTGTTAGTTTTAGAAAGAGAGTTTTGCAGGAGGAAAACCCTGGATCTGAAAATCATGAAGTACGTAATAAGAAGCTACATGTTAATGGGATAGGGATAGCCTTTTTTGCTGAAAAATTGTTTGTTTTCCACTTCCCACACTTGCCTGATAAGAAAGTTAGGAACGTTTACCTTGCTGATAGCTGAATAAGCCTTTTGGACACGAGCATTAATGACTATTGTAGTGTTTGTTACCTTGTCCTCCCATCCAAATGTGTCGTTCATCTCTGGCCAGCAGGGTATAGAAGTGTTGCTCTAGTTCTCATTCCCTTCTCTGTGACTTGTTGGAATTTTTCCTCTTCCTCTCTAAACTCACAAACGCTGCACTAGAAAACAAAACGGAACCCTGTTGTGTTCCCTTTTAAAACCAAACTGCTTATTTGTTACCGTTGTGTCCACACTCCAGAGTCACTAACAGCTTTCTAACCAAAGAAGGTACTCTTTTTCAGTACTGAAACACTCAACATTACTCATCATCTCTTGCTCTTTGAAATTTTACATTTCTGTATCCTTGGCTTCGAACTTAATTTCCCTGAGGATGCGAAGTAAATGTGAGCTCAGAGTTGTTCTGTGTTCTGCACGTGCTTTTGCAGCCACGTGACTGCTAAAATTGAATCTTCTTAACTGACAGTTACCCAAATCGAGGGTGGGAAGATGCCATCTGGGTGTGTGGTTGTTCAGGGTAGGGAAGGACACTTAACCAGAAATTTCCTACTAAGAGTGATGGCTTGAGATTCAGAGGAAAAAATCTGTACCTCTAAACAGGAGGGGAAAAAAATCTTACTGCACAGTAAATCTTGCTACTGAGATTCAAGGGGAGAAATACCAGGGAAATACACCCATCTCCTGAATCCTGTCAGCTGCTTCTGAGGCAAAAAGTTAGTGTGTATTTGAAGACCTCCATGTCAGACCTTAATTTTAGGAGAATTTGGTAAATTAACTACAAAGTGTATTGTTTTGCTGTGGCTGTGTGGGCTTTAAAAAACAAAACAAGCAAACACCCCCCCTCCCCCCACCTCCCAGCATTTTAAAGAGTAATCAACCTGTGTATGCTGCTCTTTTACTGTCAAACTGGAAGATGTCAAAGCCCTAATTCTGTACCTGTAACTTCAATTGTAATGCAAGGCTCTTTAATGTGCGTTCAGTCCGATTGATGCTTTAAAGCAGGATCTTGGAAAATCAGCCCAGCTGTGTCTTGATGGAATACTGTTGCCTATTTTGAGGCTCGTATTTGACAGATCCTCAGAGTATAATGATGTGAAGTTTATACGGTGCAGTGCTTGGTAACCAAGTTTTGGCTTTCTGGATTAAAAACAAGGTAAGAGGAGTTCTGGCTTAAAGTGAAGTGCTTGAATGCTTTGATTGCTACTCTGATGTCTGTATTCATGTTGGTAATTTTGATGGCCATATCTTTTACTTGTATATGTTTTGGCTTTGCATTTTTAAATTAAAAAGCAACAGCTACCATAACCCTAATTTGGATGTCTTATATAAAGCTAATAAAGTATAATTTTATTTTCCTTGGTACTGATACTGTGCTCTTCTCCTCCTTCCCCAGGGGAGAAAGCAAACTGGAATAACTCCAAACTAATGTTCTTAATGAGTGATAAAACAGCAATGCCAAGCTGTGTGTAAGAGTAGAGATGGAGGTTGTGGCTGCAGTTGGATGATTGGATTTGGCTTCAGAAATATGCTGGAAATGTGACTTACATAGATCCCAGAGTAATTAAGATCGGAAGAGACTCTAGAGTTCAGCTTGTCCAACCCTGTGCTCAAAGCAGTTCTCACTAAATCTGATTTATGGAATAATTGTAGAAGAGAGGTCAGACAGAGCTATGGCGGTCATCTGCTCTAACCCTACACTCAAAACTGAGTCAGATACAGCAGGTAGCCAGGATCTTGCCCAGATGAGTCTTGAACACCTCCGAGGTGATATTCCATAGCTTCCCAGGCAGTCTGTACCACCATTTGGCCATCGCTGTGGTTTTAAAAACAAATGAAGCAGGTGGGCAGTATGTGACCTGAGTTTCCTTCTCTAAGCTCTTATCAGTTGCTGTGGAACTGTGGTCATGATGTGTGCACATCATGAACTTCACTGGAAAACTTCAACAAAGCTCATTTTACCTTGATGAGAGGCTGTAGTTTGAGCTTTTACATTCCTAGGACTGGCCCACGAACCGTGAGCAGTTGCTGTGGTTGCAGTTGAGATGAACTGATGGGGGACCTGATACAGGTAGAAATGGCCACATGGATTCACCCTTGCACAAGGGTGATGTGATGCAGGGGATATTCTTGAGGATGGAAAGTAGTAAGAGGGAAGTGCAGCTTAGGAGCTTACTTTTGGTTAAAGTGTTTTTCAAGTTTTAAAGAACTAAAACATGACATGAATTTCTTGAATATCTTGGTTTTGAAATGTTTTGGAAATAATCAAATCTGAGGTAAAGTTGATTGTTAAGTAAAGAGAAGGTAAATACTTTCCATTACATGTTAAAACATACTCCAAACCAGAAATCTTTAGATCCAGATACTGGCCTACATCAGCATTTTGGAGAAATGACTTGAAACAAAAGGAAAGTGCAAGCTATCTGTGCTTCCCTTTAGCAACATCACTTGCTGGAGGGGGAAACACATCTTGCCACTTTGCTTTTTTTAGGCTTTCTGTTCAGCTTGGTATGTTTTGTTGTACTGGCCTGGCGTAGTGATCTGTGAAACACTATTGCAGCTCTTTGCAGTTCGTGATCCTACGTGGTTTCACTGCCAGCTGGAAAGCGAAATGGAAAGAAGCAAAACAGGGTCCCATACTCTAGAACAATTTTCCCACGCCTTGGAGATCAGGAAGCCAGTAAGCTTTGCTTGGCTGCTGGCTGATACTGTTACCAGGGTGTTTGAGTGGTGCTCTTCCACAGAAGTAACTTGACCTGAGATCATTTGAGATGTATCTGCATTCGGGTCTTGCACTCTGGTTTGTTTCGCCTTATTCCTGAGTGTCAGCCTTGTGCCTTTCCTGGATATCATGATTCACTAGGCCTGTGTCATAAACACTTCTATAAATACTCAGATTTTACTGGATCTGTAATCCAGTGCGTAGTTTTTGCACACTGTTCTTGATTAGGGCTTTTTTGGATGGGGGAATCTGACATTTTTGTAGTGAGCAGCAGTACCACCACCAAAAAGGTTTTATGGCTCTGGGACATCAGAGAACTGTCTGTGATGTGTGAGGCGTGGACTTGAGAGACCATTCTGGAAAAGTGAGTCATGCTGAACACGTTGAGGGTTACATGGATGTGATGAGCTAAATACTGAGCTGTTTTTTTTTCTTCTTAGTTTAGAGAGAACAATGCCCAGAATTCGAGCGAAAATGTTTCTTGCAGAAGAATTTGTCAGGAAAGGTAGATGTTAAGGTTGTTTTTAGATACATACATTATCTTTGTGTTCAAAATGTAACCACCAAGCTTTGGCATTTTAGAGCAGGAAGCAGTGGAAATTGTAGGTAGTCAGGTAGTGTTCTGTGGAGTGGCTGTGGAAGCACAGGGATGATTGAGTGAAATGGTGAAGCAGCCTGGCTTTTATTAAAAAGTACTTGTATATATTTAGTCCTAGTAGTTTCAAGGTTGTTATTTGTTGTGTAAAGATGATTTCTGTTGTTCATATGACTTTTGTGGGTATGTACTATTGTAGGAGAGACTTTGTACTTCTAGAGTGACCTAAAGAAAATTAAGTTGATTTTATACCGAATTTTCAACACTGCATGTTAATATTTTTTAACTTGGATTGCACGTTGTTACCTGAAGAGCACCTTTGATACTGGTGGTTTTCCTAATACAGACTTCTCATGATGTGAGCTGTTGAATATAGGTGAATGTTTGGGAGGAGTGGAACTCTTGACTACAACTTGGAACCCATGAAATGTATGAAATAGGTGGGGAAAAAGATTGCGGTGAGCACTGCTTTACTTTTAGATGGGTAGTACATCTGTTTCAGAGAATGAGGTGGTTATTTCATTTTCAATAGATGGTTGATGTCACTTCTGGGGATATACATTCAGACAGAAGGCAAGACTAGAGATTGGCTTCTTAGTTTCAGTGATTCTGTGACATTTTCTTATACACATCTCAGAAGAGCCCTTTAGTGGGTGTTCTCTCCTCCATTTAACACTGCTGTGTAGGAGAGAGGATCAAATGGCATCAGGTGCACGTTGTTTGTGTTTGTGGCAGTCCCTGAGCTGCTCTGACTGATCTCTCTTGTGTCTTTTCTGGGAAGTATATTCAGAGATATTGAATCCTCCTTGGAAGGAGTGATGACCAAGTTAAAAACGAAGGTAGCGGCCGTTTGCACAGTCTCGGGCAGGGGTACCAGGGCTGTGAGTGTGAACAGTGTGAGCTGCCGTGTGCACTTTGCTGGGATCATCCTGTCTCCTCCTCCGCTGGCGTTCGGAGTTGGCTGCCAGTGTTTGAGATAGCTCGAGTAACTCTGAGCTGCTCTGCACTGTAGCTGTGGTGCGTTGCCGATGTGTTGAAGACTATGGAAGACAAAGCTCTCCTTTCAGTTGATAATGGGATTCTGACCTCATTGCGCTAATTGCGGGGGAACAACTGTTAAAAAAATCAGTCCCCCCCTCCCCAGTCAGCTGAAGGCTTTTGTCATAAGACAATTGGAGGGAATCGGTTGGAATTTAAGGTGGCTGTAGTTTAACTAGACGGGGACAAAGGTGAATATCTGTAGGAAGTTATCTTGGTCAGCGTTGGGAACAACACTGCTCCAACTGAAAGATGCTGTGTGTAGGGAAATGACCTCTGGGCTGGCAGAGAAAGGTTTAGTTTTCTTTTCTGTGCTTCCTCAGGAAGCTGTGTGTTGTGGATATTGACTTGGATTGTATTGGTTTTTCCTAAGTGAATGACAAATATTACCCCCTAGATAACCAACAAACTGCAGAAATTCTTGTAACAGCTGCAAATTCTAATCGTTATGATGAGCACTTTTAATTCTTGTTCCCACAAGTGCAATCAAAACGTATTGATTCTACATTGAACCCTTAAAATTCGAAGTTCAATAGTGTCTTACTGCTGAAGTGGACTTCCCCAAGAATAATGGAAAATTAATTTTAGAACCCAAATAGAAATGCATCAAGGCAGGTTAGGTATATATGTATATGTCTGATATGTCCTTCTGAAGAGGGAGTCACACTAAGCATAATACTACTATATGTAGTATTGTATGGTATACAGAGAGTAAATATAGTAATTTTTCTTCTTTTATTTTTTTCATGTCTTGAATAAGAAAACTTTTCTTCATGGTTGCTACGACTTTATGAGGATGATTAGGAATGTTTTTAGATGTCAACTTTTAGAGTAAGTAAAACGTAGACAAAAGCTACAACATCAGATTGCAAGCTTCAAGCAAAACTCATGTTCTGTATATGGTTGAGTCTGTGATCTGATCACTGACTTCTTCGTGGGTTTGCCTGCTGTGGTTAAAGGAGTTGGAGCAGGGGTTGGGTCTGTCACAAATACCTTTCCTCTCCACTGTGCTCTGTGGAGAATAGAGGCTCCCTGAGGGAGCAGAAGTAGCTGCCTGGTTTTACTGTGTGCAGGGCAGCTGCCAGTGCTGATCCACAGAACCAGGCTGGGCAAGAGCCTAAATGCAGCTTAGTGCTTCCTACAGGGCCCTGCTCTCGTATCGTCCAGGGAAAATCTGCCTGGTTTTGGAAGATATCTAGATACTGTTCTCTATGAAAATGTAATAATCTCATTGTACTTAGTGAGAAATGTATGGAAACGTAGAGCAACTGTAGATATTTAACACTTACTGCTTATTTATAGAAAATTAGCGTTGAACTTTACTAAGAAATAAGATGGTTAAACTCATTTGATCATCTTGTGTCAAAATTTGATCACAATTGAGGAAACAATTGCTTGATACTTAACTTGTCATTCATAACACAATTCACTTGATGTGAAAAGCAGTTCCTCTAGTTTAGTGCCCCATGACTTACAAACAAACATTGGGAAATGATTCTGGCTTGGGTTTCAAGAATATGCAGGAGCTTTGGCCTTGCTCTAGCTGTTCCTCCAGGTGTAGAAGTCTAAAGAAGCGTTATTTTGTAAGAAACCTCACCTCAGGAATTTGCTTTGTTTTATGTATAAAATCCCAACTTCTGTGGCTGTTGTTTGAGGCTTTTTCAGATGGGAACTTAACTGTCTTCTGAGCCTGTGGGTGGCTCCGGTGCTGTTCCTGGGAACAGCTTTTTCTGGCTGCAGCAAACTGAGCAACGCTCTTTGCAGCATGACTGCATTGCTCAAACTGGGAGGCAGCAAGGTGTGATGGTGTTTGATTTCTTTCATTCGGGATGCTTGAAGGAAAACTCTCGATGCATCAGTACTGAATGAATCCTTTGGAGAAATTCAATCTTAGATATGTGCACGTGTACCTCTGAGACATGTGTGAAGGTAAAAGTCGTGTAAGAAAAGGCATGTTTTTAAAATAAATACAAATTAAAGCCTCAGCTCTTGAGAAGGAGAGAAATGTGTTGAGAAGAGGAATGGAAAATGTTTGTTGTTTGAAGGACCCTTGTAAGCACACAAAGGGAGCTTTCTGGAAAGATGTTTACTTTGATATGTTTATTTCTCAGGGCAATTCCAAAGCTGAAAGAGTCGAACAAGATTTGATGCTTTCAAGATTCTGAGGAAATGATAAGCTTTGTTACTTCCATATTGGGGGATTGTGGCATCTTGTAGGACTTTATCCTTTAAGTAAGAACTAAAAAAACCAACCCAAAACGACATCCACTTGCCTAATGCAGAGCTGGGAATATTCATAATTGTCTGTCTAAAGGTGTTTAAGATGAGCTTAAGGAAACTCTTCCATTTTATTAAAAATCTTTTTTTCATCACTGAAGTCACGGTAGCATCATTCTTTTCTTTTTATTCTTAATACATGCAGAGGGTATTGGAATACAGACATGGTACCTGGACTTTGCAAAGTTCAAAGACTGTCAGTCGTTCACTTGCATTTCAAAGATACTTGAGGATCTCTGTTAGATTAGTCTGACTCTAGACCGTGGCATATTCTGCTATATTCCCAGTTTGTGGGGTGTCAGGCTGTGTGTGTTTCTCAGTTCCTGCTGAGTCACCTTGATTTCCCCTAAATCAGTGGTGGCCAGCAGGCTTGGCAGCAGCAGTCAGGGCTGGCACCGGCACTGCAGACCTACACTGTCTGCCCCCACTCCTTAGTTACATGCAGTATTTGCCAGTTTGGGGGAACTTGGGAATTAAGGTTCCTGAATTTCAAATGTTACATGAAAAACAGAGCACTTTGAGTGTGATCTGAGCAGCATCACAAAGTGGACCTCGGCTGATGGCAGCACGAGCTCCTTCTTCCGGAGTGCAAAGTAGGGCGAGTACCTTCACAGGTCTTCATCAAACTTTTCTGGGTCTTTTGTGAGGGAATGCAGTTCCTTACAGATCAGAAACTAACTCACGTAAGCAGTTTGTGTCAAAGCCAACCCTCACCTCAGGCTGCCTTTGAACTGTTTCCACTGTTCTTGATTGGACTGCTTGGGCATGCAGAAGGAATGAAAATAACATATTACTTGCTTTGCTGTCTAACTAATGGATATTTGATGTTTCCAAGTCTTAAGAATTTGAAATACATGTATTAGTAAGTAAAATTTAGGGAAGGTCTTAGCAATAGATAAGTGGAGGAGATAGCGTGGACAAGAAAATGGAAAGACTGATCTTCTGTCGGAAAGAGAAAGGCATTAAAAATAGCAATTCCAGTCAGACTGAGCACAGGGCACCATGCCCAGGTTTAGGGCTGGTGAGTTTGTGAGGTTGATTTTTTTTGAGGTTTGTCTTGGGGTTTTTTGTGAAGTAGTAAGTCTTCTCATATTTCTCAGAAGCATATTACATAGGTCGTTCGTGGTTTTCTTAGTCACTGCTTAGTTGTTTTTGTTATCTTACCCTGCTCCAACTCTGGGTTTGCCAGTTCTCCCAGATCAGTGGGAGCAGTGCTTAGCTGGTTAAACTGGGTTTTATCAGACCTTGCTGTATCCAGAGCCAGTTGGTGTTTGCACCAGCTCCAGCAGTGAGGCACAGGAGCTCAAAGCCATGGAAATCAGGGACCTTGTCAGCCGAGTAACTCTGACTGTTCTGAGAGGCCTCCAGCTGCCCACGGAGGGTTGTACCTACTGGAATCAATGCTCATAGAAATAAGGCAGCCTATTGCAATTACAGTGTGAATTAAAACTTTTGCAGTCCTTTATTGGATTCCTGTTGCACCTTGCATTAACCAGGAGCTGTTCAGAGCTTTTTGCTTTGGAAGTTCACTTGCAGACATAATTCTTCACTTGTTGACGAGATGTTTAGCCTGAGAAGCTCGTGCCAAAAGTAAGACAGAATGAGAGCATCAGAAATAAGGAAGAAAATCAGTATTCGTTGACCGTGTAGCAAGCAAAACATTCTGGTTTGTTTCAAAGATGGCTTTGTGTGTGTAAATTGTTACTGTTTTCGTATATATTTGGTCTGTTTTTTAAAAGCTGGAGAGAAATAATGTAATTCTGGGGTAGAGTTGAATACATTTGTAATGCAAAGGAGTAACATTTGGGACTGAATCGAGGGGAAATAAAGCAGTTTGAATGAAATATATCCCAATTAAGTCACACCAGCACTTTCAGGAGAAGTGAACCCTGAAAGAGAAATGAGCAGTAGTGTGGCACATTTAAAACCTTGGAATTAGTGCACAAAATGTGGAGGGGAAAAAGCCCACAGCTCCCTTTGGGGTCATGAGAACTCGCTTTTTAAACCCAGTTGCAAATTCTGATGTTCTGAAGTTGGCTAAAGTTTCCAGAGATACTGATTGCGAGAGTAACCATTCCTCCTGCTGCTCCCTGTGATACAGGACTGGATTAAAAGTTGGGAGGACTTGTAGTGGCTTGAGTTGCTGTAACTGAAGCAAACTTGAGAGCAAAGTAGATTTGAAAAAAACACCACTCCCATGTGGCAGAGATGTTTGTGTTCTGATCCTGTCCCTCAGCGGATTGCTTACGGGAGGGGATGGAGTAAAACACTGGACACTCCTCTGGAAAGGTAGAAAATGTTGGAGCAGGATGTTCACTGTGCATTTCCTGCTGCCTTCCTGCCTGTTTTCAGGCCTTTGCCTCTACCAGCTTTTCCTCACCTCAGGCTATCTTCCCCTTTCCAAATGTTTGCTTGCCATGCCACACTGAATAGTTCTCTTTTAAGCAGAAATACAGGTATGTAAATATTGTCATAATGTTACTGTTTAATCTAGTTACCTTAGAGAGGACCTTGTAATTTCTTCAGCACTACTGTTCACTAAAACAATCAGCCTGTGCTAAACTGTGCAGTCCATTAAATGTGACCTGTATGCATAATACAGTAGCACAGGTACTGTAATCTAGAGCTGCCTCTCATGAATTACGTAGTGGTCATCTGCACACAGTTCGTACTAACAGAAGGGGAATGTAAGTATAGAAGTTGGGATGTAAATACAACTGATGGGACTAGCTGCTGCATTCACTGTACACTTTATGAGCAACCCAGAGAACCTACATCACAAATGCTTCTTGCAGTCCTTCTCTTTCAACTTCTTTATAACTTCAAGTTCTGTATTCTCTTGCCTATTCCTCCCCCTCCCACGGAAGCACAGGAAGTTCAGATGTAACAGAGAAAGACAGGAAATGTGTAATGAATGAGCCAGTCCTCCTGCTGTAGTTATTGTATATGAATATTCATGTTACTTTTGAGTGTAACTTTCTATTTGTGGTATTATACAGCTATTGGCAGTGAAGTCTAATCTTGAGGATTTTTTTTTCTCCTTAGAGCACAACAATGGAAGAAACAGCAATATGGGAACAACACACAGTGACTCTTCACAGGGTAAGTTCATACAATTGCTTGTGTGTGCCTAATGCAGGATACTGGTAGTTTTTGAAAACAATAGGAAAAAGCCAGATGTCAGGAAGTAAAAGAAAAGGAAACTGTCATATTCCTTTGTTTAAATTTAGAAGTGTTGTAAAAGCTCCACGTGATTGTAGCTCTGTTTGTTTGTTGGGTTTCAGAGATAAGCCTGCCTACCAATAACCCTGCCAGAAACCAAGCTGTAGATTACATCTGTACCTAACTGAAAAGGGGTAGAAATCTGTGTTCATTAATGATTGTGCTGTGTATTTGCAGGGACATAAAACAATGTAGTTGCATGTAAAGAAATGTTGTTTGCTTTTCACTTCCTCAGATCAGTGGCTGAAAGTAGTGATTGTGGGTGGTCAGAATGTGTACCTCACGCAAAGGAATGTGTGCTGGGAATCACTGAATAGCCAAACTGCTTTTGTATTTTGACTGACTCTTCTCTTACTTGAGTTACTCTTAAATTCAATTGAATTCTGATGTAGCTATGACAAAGTTGTGCAAGAGAGTCAGTAAGGAATGAGTTGCTTTGGGGAAGTCAGAAGAGGGTGGAATGCCACTTCTGGCAGCAGCTTAGGGTTAAAGCAAACATGGAATCCTGGTACAGGGAGGTGTGAAAGTGTTTTCTCAAGGGAGTAAGTTGCCTTCAGTTCTTCATCATACCATCAAGGGACTTTAAAATTGTAGCTTTGATGGGATAAGTGGACCTTAAACAAAAAAATGTGTACGTGTAGGTTGCTGGTCAGATAAAATGTTAATTATCTGTACAAACCTTTTAGCTATTAATTTGAGTAGGTTTAATGCTGCTGATTCAAAATAACTGTTTTGGTACCTGCCCTTTTAAAAAGAGCAGTTGCACTCAGTTTGACCAGAATGTTGTCTAACAAAGTACCCCGTCTCTAGCTGCAGCCAAATTTTTAATGAAAAGTGTAAGTAAAAATAAAAATGTGTAGTGGTATTTATCTAGGCTGCTCTGAAAGCTTCCAACAATTTTTAGGTCAGCAAGTTCTTGAGCAAGAATTACTTCTATGTGTAATTGCCCTTTATGTTTTCTTCTTGAAGCTGTCCAGTCATCCTTGGAACCTGTGTAAACTCTAACATTTTTACTCATATGACTGATTAAATCAGTACTGTTTTACAGTCAAAACTAAAGCGTGCTACAGCAATGCAAGATTGACTAGTAGACTTGGTGGTAGCTTAGTTTCTCTTGAACGGGACATTTTCCTGGTGAATTGGAGCAGTAAGTCCAATGAAACTTAAAATTAGTTTAGTCAGTGCACAGAGGATTATCAAGTGCTGCAATGTGGTGTTACCATGAACAGGTTTTGAGATAATTGGTAGGAACCAGAGATCTTGTGTTTGGCTGCACTTGCAGCATAATCAGAATTTCTTTTATAATATTGATATGAAAGTGTGATTTGATTATAATTTTGGTTGTGATCTTCTCTGTGCCCAAGTTCTGCCAGCTCTACTCATGTAACTGTTTCCTTGGCTGAGTAAGGAGCTCTCATTTAGGAGTTGAAAGCTGATGGTGTGTACTGTTTAATAACTTTGATTGCATTAATTCAGCCAATTAAAACAAACAGTGATTTCCATCTGCCAGGTAACAAAACCAAACCCCTTATGCCAATATTAAATTGGTGCTTAGAATTTATCCCTGGCATTGAGAAGATGGTTTACTGGTGAATTCCAGCACTACCCTCAAAATACTCATTAGAAACTTTTTTTTCAAGAGGAGAGGCTTGAATTTCTAACCCAGGAGTTTTTATTCCCTTTCTTTCGACTCTCTGGATTGCTGCTTAGCTTTTAAGAGATGGAGCCAGTCTCAAAAGTACAGTTAAACTAAACTGTAAATGATACATATATATGTAAACCTACCAACTATATATAAACTACAGCTACCTGATCAGCTTTATTTTTCATTGAGAGATCTTCTGGTGTTATATTTAACTGTAAAGGACTTGAAGAAGGATCCATGCACTTGGTGTCTTATGTGGGTTTCTTCATCCTTAGCGCTCAGTTCTGTGTGTTGGATGTGTCCCCTTGCCCAGGGGACAGAAAGCAGGTGTGTGCCTGCCTTTCCTGTGCTGCCTTGCTGTGAGAGAGCAAAATAGTTCAGCTCTTAGTTTTTTCCTACATCTGACAGGTGAAGTTGTTCTATGATGGATTTTGTGTTTTAAATGCAGTTTTACTTTAGGTACATGTTGGTGTCTTGTATAATCTGTAATGATCAAGATCTTGCTATTCCCAGGCATGTCCAGGAGCTGGGCTCAGTTTTCTGAGGGTAGTTCTGTTTATCAGTTCTCTCCCAAGATGATGGTAGGCAGCAGGATAAAATGAAAACTAGATAGGCTAATTTTTACTGAGAGGTTTCTTATCTCAGCCCTTACATTTTCAGAAGAATTTAGGGGTTTGGTTTGAACTTTTTTATTGAGGGTGTTTCTGAAGACTTTGATATACCTTATTAGAAAGGCTTTATCTGACTTGTGGTGGTTTTTGACTGCTGTCTGTGTATGAGACTGCAGCATTTCAGGGCTTCTGGAAAAGAACATGGAAGTATGAAAGTAGTAGGCTTCATATTAGTGATTTGATTTGCAAATCTACTTCTAAGAAATGATCTAGCAAGCAGTAAAGATAAGGTGGTTTACAGTGAGGTTCTGCAGACCTCAGCCTGATGGTTGTATTTCTTACCCTCAGTGGAGAACTATGAGAACTTTTTTTATTGTGTAAGGAAAGATAGAGAATATTTACATGGAGCTTGACATAAATGTCTTTGTTATTATCTCTTTTCTCCCTTTCCTTCCCCACCCAAATGCAGTGCAATCTAAATTCTATTTGGTCGAGTAATGGAAAACTGAAAGATGAAGCAGTATCACAAGGGACAGGAAATATTACTGTTCTGAAAGGGTTTTTTGTAACATATCTGTGCAGGCTATTATGTATATATTCTCTTTGACTAGTTAAAAAACAAAACCGACCAGTCATAAGTGGTCATTAAGACCCTTTGGACTGTCCTCATGCATGGTACCAGGCTTCACTTGATCCTTGAATGCCAGCCATGACTTCTGGTTGATCTGGCTGGAATGGATCTTGAGAAGATGTCCAGTCTTCCTGTACTGAATTAAGGTGGGTGTAAAAGAAGCAGTAAGGTGTACCCTTCCCTACTCCCCCACACTTAGACCAGCTTTCTTCTTGGCTACAGTATTTGCTAACTTCTCAAATCAGTTTTTGAACAGTGAATCTCCAAGTCTGTTTTGATACTGTGTGTTCCTATTCACTGCTTACAGGCAAAATCTGGAGCATCTTTTTATGACCTGTTCTGTGGGGAAATAGGAAACAAGATTTTTTTTTTTGAGCAGTAATTAATGTCCAAAAAACTGAATGTCATGTGTCTTACAGCCAGATGCAGACTGCCTTGTTGCTGCTGCTGTCACTGTAAGGTTATGAAACTCCTTGCTAAAGCTGGGTCATGTTTGTTGAAAAGTCTGAAAAAGAAAAGGCTAAGTCAGCCAGCATGAAGTGTATGCTCTGTGAAATGGAGGGGTGGATAGACTGAAACCTGATCTTTTCTATCCAGGGACTGTTCTGCATAGTTGAAAATTGTAGAAGAAATTCTTGAGCAAAATACAGCATTTAAATGGTAATATCCTCAAAAATGTTTCCTGGGCAATGATGAAAGAGCTGGATAGTTTGCAGATCAGTTATATTTAGAAAGCCTATTTCCCACCCTTGCTGCTTGCAGGCAGAAATGTAAGCATCAGTGTTGTATCTTGAAATATCTAACAGGAGTAACTTCAGAGGCACTGACCTTGCTGTAGTGGCAGGTCACCCTAGAGGGAAAAGATTGAAGCAAATTACTTTTGTTAAGATGCAGATGATTTGCAAGTGCTGACAAGGTTTTGATGTATTTAATGGTACAAGTGATCTTGGTATTATTGGTAAGAACTGAGCCTGCAGTCATACTCCTGTGAGCTGCCGTCCTGTCAGTCCCTCAGCTAAGCGAGGTCAGGCTGGGTAAATACCAGAATGTGAAACCTCCAGGAGAGTGTCGCGGGAAGTGATAGGGGTCTGAGTCAGTGTGGCAGCAGCGATAGGGGATGTTGTGCTTACTGAACATGGAGCTCCTACTGATGACCACCTGGGGGGCAGGCCATAAAAATGCAGATGAGACCTCTAATCTCTTGTTGTGGTTAGTCTGAAACTCTCTGCCTTCTGCAAGTGTTTGTTTGTTTTTAATCTGTCTCCTGTTACTGGATTGCATAGCAGTGATTGGTTCATTGATCCTGCCTTCTTTGAAAACCTTGTATTTGTCTCATAGGAGATGACTGTGTTTGACACGGGGATGCACATTGTCACCATGAAATATTGGAAAGTAAAAATATTTCTCTTGTTACATTAATAGGCCCCTGGATTTGGATTTGGTATTGCAATATCTGGAGGAAGAGATAATCCTCACTTTCAGAGTGGTGAAACATCAATAGTTATTTCTGATGTACTGAAAGGAGGCCCAGCAGAAGGACTGCTACAGTAAGTGCAAACTATACCTGAGTTATGATTTGGGGGCTTTCATCTGTCAGGAGTGGCTTTGCCTCCGAATGGTTTTGCTCTCAAGTTGTCTGTAACTGTGTAGTGGGTTTGTCCTACAAGTGGTTTGTTCAGGGACACCCATTCTCCAGTATTTTACTCTTGGCATGAAGTATTTATAGTGTGCATTTGAAGTATTTATACTGTGCATTGTGGTGTTTTTCATTTAGGGAAAATGACCGTGTTGCAATGGTTAATGGAGTTTCAATGGACAATGTCGAGCATGCATTTGCTGTTCAGCAGCTGAGGAAAAGTGGGAAGAATGCCAAAATAGTAAGTGAATAAGTTGAAGATTTAAAATTGCATTGTTAAAGAGCATAAGTGAAATGATGTCCTGTCTGCTGTGAAATACAGGCATGATGGAAAGTGCTTGAATAATACCAGTGTGATGTGAAGTCATGGCGTGTTGATGATTGTGGGTCACTCCAAATGTTTTTTTTAAATGTGAATCATGATGTTTATGTAGTGTGCCACTGGATATTTAGACTCCTTTATGGTAAAGTTCTTCTCAGATTGCCAAACTGGGGGAAATCAGCTTTGTTTAGCATTTCTTTGTTTTCTTGTGTGCACTTCCACTGAGTTTTTCCAAGGCTGGTGCATGCTAAAGGACTTTACCAGCTCTTCAAGCACTAACACAGTTCTTTTTATACTCAGTAAATAGTTTGCCAAAGTAAAGTATAATTACTTTAATTTCTGTAATTTTGCAGGCTTATTCTAAGTGGCTGGTTGTTGAACTTTGCAAAACAGAACAGGTCATCACCAAAGGATAGCAATCCAGCTTTCTGTACAAGTTTGGGGTTGATGTTACAAAAAAATAGAACAAAAACTGCAAAATGTGTAGAAATTTCTTAATTCGTGAAAACAGACTTCTACAGCTTGTCGGAAAGCTTTTGTCTGACAGAGTTTAATGCAGTGGCAAAACATGTAACATGCATCTGTAGATTGGCAGCAGTTCTTTAAAGTNTTTGGATATCATTTTATAATGAGTGTGCAATTCAGGGCATTTGCAAATATATCTGTATGTGTTGAGTTTTGGGCTTTTGACATCCAGTAACACCATTAGCATTACACAGCCAGAGGCTGATATCTGGTGTTGGGTTGTAGACTATCCGAAGGATGAAGAAAATTCAGATACCAGTGACTCGACCAGACCCTGACCCAGTGTCTGAAAATGAGGACGACAGCTATGATGAAGAAATCCGGGATCCAAGGAGCAGTCGTGGTGGCCCAAGTACCAGCAGAAGGCACGAGAAGAGCTGGGTACGAGATCGGAGCGCCAGCAGGGANTCAGCTTTGTTTAGCATTTCTTTGTTTTCTTGTGTGCACTTCCACTGAGTTTTTCCAAGGCTGGTGCATGCTAAAGGACTTTACCAGCTCTTCAAGCACTAACACAGTTCTTTTTATACTCAGTAAACAGTTTGCCAAAGTAAAGTATAATTACTTTAATTCCTGTAATTTTGCAGGCTTATTCTAAGTGGCTGGTTGTTGAACTTTGCAAAACAGAACAGGTCATCACCAAAGGATAGCAATCCAGCTTTCTGTACAAGTTTGGGGTTGATGTTACAAAAAAATAGAACAAAAACTGCAAAATGTGTAGAAATTTCTTAATTCGTGAAAACAGACTTCTACAGCTTGTCGGAAAGCTTTTGTCTGACAGAGTTTAATGCAGTGGCAAAACATGTAACATGCATCTGTAGATTGGCAGCAGTTCTTTAAAGTTTATAGAAAGCTGTGCAGGGCTCTCAGTATCTCAACTCCTTGGTGTGTAGGTTTATGTAAAGAAAAGTAATTAATGGGAACTTTCTGGCGGAACTTGGTTCTGTTCTGTAACACAGAGCAAATAAATCTCTGAACAGGGCTGGGTCACTCTGGAAACACCTGTCTGTGTTAGTGCAAACCAACTTCGAACTTCCAGCAAGAAAGTTCCCTTTCTGCTGCATCTTGCATAAACATTTCTTTGGAGGATTGGGAGGCTTCAAAGTTGAGGAGAATTGCTGCCAATAATACACTGAGGATACACTAGATTACATGTTAGCTAAAGAAGTTTTTAGAAGCCAGTAACTGGTTTGTGGGTTTAAGCAAAAAGAGGGCATTCAAATATGCAGCTCTGAAGACAGATTGTGTTCTGCTGCAATGTCTGTTCCTTCTTACCCTTTTACCACTACTGCAAAAGTGGAACCCACCCACCCCCCCCCGCCCCACCA
>WEKX01021739.1:191496-250310 GCA_013390025.1 Pitta sordida
ATGATGAAGAAATCCGGGATCCAAGGAGCAGTCGTGGTGGCCCAAGTACCAGCAGAAGGCACGAGAAGAGCTGGGTACGAGATCGGAGCGCCAGCAGGGAGAGAAGCTTATCACCAAGGTCAGACAGAAGGTCTGTCACTTCCAGTCAGCCTGCAAAACCCACCAAAGTAACACTAGTGAAATCCAGGAAAAATGAAGGTAACTTGTATGTAATTCTCTTGCTAAAACTTTGGCTGGTTTCTAAAGGCCAACTGCTTCAGTCAACGTTGTGTGAAAGGCTTTGTGGGCTCTATGAACAGTGCTGGTCCCAGTTTGGTTGCCTGTTTTACCAGTAGCTGGCTGAAAACTTAAAAACTGCTATTGTATTTCTGTTGGTATTTCTCATGTTCCAAAATACCTGTCCTTAGTTAAGGGTAAAGTATTATATAGCGTAAACAAATCCCAGGTGTGCAGCTGACATCTGGCTGTATATATAAACTATACCTATAGTTTAGCTGAGTCTTCAGAGACTGCCTTGTTTGAAAGAGGAAAAATTGTAGGTAGTGTCTAAATTAAGCCATTGCACTACAGCTCTGATTATAGACAGAGCGAGATAGAGAGACTGATACAATGGTAAATCCATAATGTAATTCCACTCCAGGCCTTTGTGTGCCAAGTTCATTTTCCTCTTGGTGTTTCCTGTGTTCATGTTCTATAAAGCAATGTTGCAAGTCTCCAGGTACCTCCCTCTTCTTTTTTCTACTGTAACTTCATCAGTTTTCTTTTTTCTTTGTTGCTGCTACATGAAGAATATGGTCTGCGGTTGGCAAGTCACATATTTGTGAAAGAAATATCCCAGGATAGCCTGGCAGCAAGAGATGGCAATATTCAGGAAGGAGATGTTGTGCTGAAGGTACAGTGTATGGTGGTGGTGTTTGTTCAAGGACAAAATTTATTGATGCAACTCTTAAAATTGGTTGTGCCAATGCTATAATTATTGTTAGTAGAAGATGTGTTATTTTGTGTTCAATTAATTCGAAGATCCATAAAGTGGAGTTAAATAAACCTGTTTTAGGAAATGAAAATCTAGTGCTTTGTCTTAATTCCCTAAGCCTTATTCAGACAAATAATGCCCACTGTAAGTACGTAACAAAAAGCATTTGGTGTAGTATGAGACGTCAGCCTGACATCTTGGTTGTACAGTTGGATGGTGTGGAGCTGTGCTCTTGCACAGCACTAACACTTCAGGTTAACACCCAGCGTTTTTTTTTTTTTTCCTCCCATCCCTGGCAGTGTCAAAGGCAAGAAGCTTTGAGCAACCTGCTCTAATGGAAGGTCTCCCTGCCCATGGGAGTGGAGTGAGATGATCTTCAAGGTCCCTTTCAACACAGGCCATTCTAGGATTTTTAATTCATGCTAACAACTCTTGTTTCAAGATATTTCTGTGGATGCTTTGGTGCAGAAAAATGTAACATTACTTATCTGTTGAGTTACAGCAGTGCGAGTTCAAAAAACATAACTAATCCTTTAAAAGTTCTGTATTAGTGGTAGAAGTTTTGACGTGGAAAGATGAAAAATAATATTTTCTATTATGTTATATTTTGGATGAGCCCCATAGACTTCCATTGCATTATGTTCATTTGAGAAATGTCTCTTAACTATTTCTAAAAATAATCAGACAGAACAGCACTATTTTTGCTGGGGATTCACCAGGGGATTTTTAGTAAGTTTATATCTGTTCTTGCTCTATTCCAGATAAATGGCACAGTGACGGAAAACATGTCCTTAGCAGATGCCAAAACACTAATAGAAAGGTCAAAAGGCAAGTTGAAGATGGTTGTTCAGCGAGATGAACGAGCCACACTGTTGAATGTCCCTGATCTTTCTGACAGCATTCATTCTGCTAATGCTTCAGAAAGAGATGGTGAGTATAAAAATTCGATTTCTAAAGAGAAAAGGATTCCCTGTATTGTCAAGATGTGAAGTACCTCGGTGGGATGAGGGGGGCAGAGGGAAGAAGAGTTTGTAATGGGTAAATTTTGGTTTGAATGTGATGGAAATCCACACCTTCAAAAACAGTGGATAAAAAGATACATTACCTATTCTTGTGGTTGTTCCTTTAGGAATATTAAGTTTAGGGGATTTGAAATAATAAGCATAGATTTAACACCTTCATAAAAATTTTCTGCAAAAGCTTATTCCCATTGGAGCAGGTCACACCGCCATTTAAATTACAATCATTTCATGGAAAATCAACTTTTATTTAACAGACATCTCAGAAATTCAGTCGCTGGCATCAGATCATTCCAACCGATCCCATGACAGGCCCCGCCGCAGTCGTTCACGATCTCCTGACCAGAGGTCAGAGCCTTCAGACCATTCCAGACATTCTCCACAGCAGCCCAGCAACGGCAGGTGATGGCAGCATTGTATTATTTTTAAATCAAGTATTTAATGTGACATGAATTCTAGGAGTGCTTGGATTTGTGTGGTGTAACAAATGCATTGCAGAAGTGTGAAGGCAGTAATATGACATTCTTTTGTCAGAGTTGAGGAGAAGTTGAACCTTTCTTCAGTGTTAAGCCTGTTTTAAACATACTGGTAGAGCATGATTGTATGAATGCCCATGTTAGTTTGATAGTGATATAAGTCATTGTGCAACATGCAGTTGTATTGTGGTTTTAGAAAGCAGTTGCCTGCAAAGACCTGTAGCACAGTTCCTATTGAATCACCACCCTGGGTAAACTTGTTGAAATCTCGTTTTGTTTAGGCAGAGGATTTTTGTTTTCCTCACTAGCCTTCTTTAAAAGTTATTTTATATTTCTGAATACATCTAATTCCTACAAAATAAGTTGTATTGTACTGCAGATTGAGCTTATATATTGTAGCTTTTAGTATTTGAACTTGCTAATGGGACACTGATAATTTTTTTAGTAGATAAGCTTAATTTTATATGAATTTAGAAAGAGGTGATGTACTATATGGTTTGGAGTGTTTTCTCCCTGCCGTGTGAAATGTCAGTCTTGAATAACAAATCTGTCCTGTTTTGCATTTGGAATTACAGTTGGAAATAGACATTTTAATTTCTTGCAATAGAGTTCTATGTCAGATTACAGATTCAGCTAAATACAGTGATCCCCCGCATACTCATGGCTTGCATATCCATGTGGTCAATTAATGGGGGTTGGGTTTTCAGTGTGTTGTGAGGCCGCTCCCGTGCGCAGAATGTCCCAGACCCCGGATTTCGCTTCCTCTGCATTCATGAGGTGCTACAGTGCCAGCCACACTCCCAGGACCACCCCTGCAGACCTTATTGGTGGAGGGTGTGTGGCTACAGGCGGGGAGGAGTTGAATATTCATGGGTTCGATATCTTCACAGATTTCATAACTCGCAGGACCTGCCCAGACCCGACCCCCAGCGAATTCGGGGGATCACTGTATTCATAATAGAAAACTTTACCTTCTGAGTGCTCATAGATGGTGGAGCAGAAGTTAGAACTTATCTGTCAAAATTCCAAATTCAGAGCCTCTATTTGAAGACTTTCTAGATGCTGTTTAAAAACTCTAAAATAACAAATTGCAGCTGGCTGTTCCATAAAACCAAGATATGCCTGATTGCTTATTAATAGCACTTGGTTAGCCCAAGGGGGAAAAAACCACATCTTCAAGGGTTTTAGAGTTTTCTAAGGATTCATAAAACTCTTAAGACAGGTCCTACCTGCACATACACCTGGTTGGGGTTATGGGTTACAGGCATTTTTGCTTCTCTTCTGTGTATATTGTTTGGAGGGACCACAAAGCACAAAAGCTTGTTTTCAAGTAGGAACCCCATATTGGTGGGAAAACCTTAAAAGCAGGGTGCCAGAGGGGGTTTGATTGTGAAGGTCATGAGATCTCTGACGTATTTAAATTCTGTTTATCTTGATACACATTTTTAGTGCATTTCTTGTGTTTCTTGTTCAGTCTGAAAGGGTTTGTGGAGAGCGAAACAAACAAAAATCTCTCAAAACTGTGACTATGACTGGCTTAGGCTGGTGTTAGTGCTTTCCTGGCCTGTTACAGTGGTTTGGGCAGACAGTCACTTCCTCCCTATAGACCAAACTGTTGGAAGAATTAAAGTTCCTTCTGGGGAAGGATTTGAAGTTATCTCAACTCTGAATGCATCCGCTCTATCTTCTTTCTGAGCAACAGCTACTTTGGCATGGCTTGTCTTCCTGTTTGACATGTCCCTTTCAAGATCAGAAAATCTGGGCCCTGAGCCACAGAAAGAAAACCTTGTTGAGAGGAACTTCTCTTTGTAGTGGTTGTTTGTACAAGTTGGGATCTACTGTACGATCAGATTAGTTGTATCTGCTTTTTTTTTTCATTTGGTGGAAAATCTTGAAGAAAAAAAATTTGAGACTAAGCTGAGGAAGAAATGTGCAAGAAGTCTTTTAACTGAGTTTAAGGAGGATCTTAAAAATGTATTGGAGATAATGTCTTTATTTAGACTCTGTTCTGCCAAGTGTTTGTATGTTAATGAGGAGGGAAATTACCAGGGAATCCTCTTAGTCCTTTCATACAAGTTTAACTACAGACTGTTGGCATATTTCTGTACTCCACTGCACACCCAGAATTGTCAGACTTGCTTCAGTGTTGCTTTGGGCTCTGAGTCTTTAACCTTCCAGCATTCCGCGCTGGTATGTACAGCCGTGTGTACCAGTTTCCCTCTACATAGAATTTCCATAACAATTGCTATTTGAGCATTCCATCAAAGCATTAAGTGGCACTTTCAGTTGTCTTTAGTCCAAAGAAAGTTCACCACTTTCTCTTGAACACTCTTTTTAAAACTCAAATTATAAAACATTTTTCTTAGTTGACTAAAAGAAAGGGCTGATTGTGCTTTGTATAACCTGTGAAGAGCTGTATTTCAAAAGCTAGAATGAGCAAGAGAGGTCTCTGCACCCTAAATCAGAGAGTACTTAGGGTAAAGATTCATGTATCCTTTCTTAACTATCTGGTCATACTGCTGGCATTACCAGGCTGTTGAGCTGGATAAGCTCCTAAAAATTGGCTTTTAAAGCCAGGTGCTGTCAAGCCTGCCAGATACACCTGTCTCTGGCTTGCCCTTTACCCACTGAAAGAATGACTGACTTGGGTGCTGCAAAAGCAAAAATGTCCTCTATGTTTCTTCAGCTTCAGGAAGAAAGATGTGGTGGCTTGAAGAAATCCCTGTAGATATTATCATTATTTCTGGAAGGATGTGGTTGACTTCTCTAATACAGTTGTCAATTCATCTGTAGCATGAGGGTTTGGTTCTTCTGTCCATTTTCAAAACAAGCTGAAATATGGGAATGTAGGACAAAAATCAACCTTATTCTGAATGTCATTAGGAAGATGCCACTTGGGTCTTACTCTTCCCTTGCTAAATAATTTGAGTTGTGCTAAAAACACCTTTGGAAAGAGCCTGCAAGTTCATATTTTCCTGACTATTTCTGTACAGATAAACATTTTGTGTTGCAGATAATCTTACTTTGTTCTGCAATGATAGCCAATGGTGAGTGGCACTGTGTAGCTGACTGGATGTTATTTAAAAATGCTTCAATTAAGCATCCTTTAAAACAAATGACATGGAGAGGAAGTGAAGTAAAGAGGGCCCTGACACAGCACAGATGTTAAACAATAGTGTCACCGTGCACACAGTGAGCAACGCTTCTGTCACATGGGAAGTGCAGCTGTCACTTTGTAACAAGTTTCCATTACCCAGAACCAGTGGTGGCATCAAGTTGTTTCCTGGATCATCTTGCAGTGTGAAATACTCAGTGCTTACTGGACAGTTTAGGTAAAGTCAAGGAAAAAATCTAATCTGCTTTAGTGATGTTTCCTTTTTGTTGTGTCACAATTCTGTTTCTATCAGCTTTTTCCCATTTAAAATGTCATGTTTGTCTTAGGTAGAGTGGAACTGACCTTTGGCAGGCGTTTTTGTTGGCAGGGTGGATTCGCCTGCACACACAGCAGTAGCCCAGTCTAGGAGCCCACTGCCTCAGACACGTACCTGACTGCTTTGTGCTGTGCCATCAGCTCAGTTCCTATTCTGGGAGCTTCCACATTTACAGTCTCTTTGATGTGTGCAGCTATGAAAGCAGCATTCAATTACACTGGCTTTGGACTGTGTGAAGAGGAAGTATAAAATGAATTTTGTCCTTGTGTAGTAACTCCAGTATTTTTTGCCTTCTTTTTAAAGCAAAACAGAGATATTGCAGTTTTGGAATACTGCTTCTTTAAAATGTTAGGAGATGCTTGAAAACAGGTAGAGGGGGCTCATGGGGAAATTCACTGGAATACCTCATTAACTAGTGCTCATTACCCAAAACTCTTTGGGGAGTGGAATTATTTGTAGCTCACAGTACTACAGGACTTCTTTGTTTCTAAAATGCTTAGCCTGCATTTAAATAGCTAAATGTATATGTCTGTTTTTAACAAGCCAGGAACTATTTTCAAGGGAATGATGAGTCCAGTCATGTTTTTATCTAGTGCTGGAAGTAAAATACATATCTTTTAGCTTGTGCACCTAAACTGGCAATTTGAAAGAGGAAAAGAACTTTATCAGTGATGTTTGAGAATGAAGTAGATGGATAAATGCTTGTTTTTCTTGCTTTTACACATAATGGTTTTAGCATCATTTTAGTGAACTCCGGAATCCTCCAAAAGGGGGTTTATCTGGATAAAAAAGGCACTAATAAGGGTTTTTTCCAAGTTAAGCTGCTGTGTTTACAATAGAGGGGTGCCTTTCCAGATTGTTGTGGTTCTTTGCGTATTTTTCTGTATTCAAGTTTGTTTAGCTGCCTTCAGGTGCACAGTTTTAAGCCTGGCAGAGGAATGCAGTGGGAAGCTGTAGTATGTCTTGGCTGAATAACTAAGCTTTGTTTCTTATATTTTTAAGCTTCATCTTGCTTCAGGAAAGCACATTCTGCTTGTATTTTGATCTTTGCAATTTCTTTTATTCTTTCTTGCACATCTTGGATGAGTAGTCTTGCTGAAATCTGTTTTCTGAAGTCATACTTCCACTCTTGAAGTGTCATTTCTGGTTTGGCTCACCAGTCTCTGTATAATGGATTTCTGATACATTTGTGTTTTATGGACAGCAGTGCTCATTATTGCCCAGTAGCACCATCTAGCTGTTGGTAGTGCAGAACGTCTCTTTTTTTGCTCCAGTACAGACCTCTTCTTGAAGCCATTGTGATCTTTGAGAAAATACCTTTTTTTCTCTTCTTGGCAATTAGGTCTGATATTCTACAAAAGCTGGGATTGGCCTGTCTTCTCTCAAATACTCTTTATTTCTTTGCTTGTTTGCCAACTTCCAGGAATAAATCTTTGTTTTTCTAGCTCGTTATTAATGTTTCTCTGCTTCACCCCTATTAAATTATTTACTGTTGAGCAGGTAACAGTGCAGTGGTCACCATTTCAACCTGCTGCACGTGTTCTGTTCAGTTCTGCTGTGCTACAGCTGCTGGCTCTGCCTCAGTACAACTATGTATAGACAAACACCTGATCTTTTGAGCCTAAGGAGTAGAAATTATGTTCTTTGGAACTTTCATTGCTTTCATCACGTAAAGAACAAGAGAAATATCTTTTTCTTGTCTAAAATGCCTTTGTGTTACCCCATAAGCATGTATAAGAAACACTTCAGAAGCAGCAAGCTGTCGTCTGACTGAAATGTGCGGATGACTGAGTGGATGAGAAGCACTCCTGTCTTGTAGTAGGTGGATTGAAGGCCTCATCCTCTCTGAACAGTTAAAAATCAGGGACATGTTGTGTTGCACCTTTTATCTTTACAAACCCTTACCAAAACCCGCATCAGGAGCACTTGTGTTCCAGGGCAGCTGACACAAAGGAGCAGATAAATTAGCTTGATCACAGCAAAGCCTAAGAATCAAGTCTCAAAATCCATGATTTCCAGAAGAAGGGGTGAGAAAAAAGGCCATTGTGATTGGTCTTCTTCCTGTCTTCCCTTTGCTTCTTGAGTCCTTATGTAGCTTTCAACATCCAGCAGTTTGTCACCATGTGCTGCTGCTCTCTAAACAGCCACATCAAGAGAAGTCCTTTCACGTGGAGTTAGAGACAAAACACTTGGATTTAGAAATGGTAAAAATTTTTAATACATAATGTGATAGTTTAAGAACAGAACCTGTTAAATAGTAATGGCAATGCTCAACTTTGTGAATGAAAGTGTTTATTCTTTAGCCTTAGTTACGCTGAGGTCATGGAAACAGTTCTGTTTGCAGAATGGGATCTTTTTTTCTAATACAGTCTTCGAAGCAGAGAAGATGAGAGAGTAACTAAACCAGGAGCTGTCTCTACACCTGTAAAGAATGCAGATGATATTTCTAAAACTGTGGAAGAGGTGACAATCGAAAGAACTGAAAAACAAACTCCACCACTCCCAGGTAAAAATATTTTAATATGTTAATTATGCATGTTGTTGAGAATGGGTGACAAGTCAAGATTTTGCTGTTGCATATTTGTGGAATAATTTAAAAATCTTAAGACAGACCAAGTCTTAATTACTTCTATTTCTGAATACAAACAGTCTTTTTAACCATAATCCCATTTTGATGGTTTGGTCCTGAAAACCTGAGCTGTGCTGTCTGCCCATTATATAGGGGTCAAATTTCAGTGTTTAGAGCTGTGGTTGTAGAGGGTGGTTGTGAAGAGTTTTGTACTGATTTCTCAAGCAAGGTGAAGATCCATAATTTCTGAGTGTTCAGCAGGAAACTTTTTCTTATGGATTACTGTAGCAGACTATGTTTATAACAGGGATGTAGTTAAGCCTGTTTACAACTGCTGTTCCCAAGATACAACTCAAAACACTTTGAAACGCTTTGTTGATGTCACACTTGGTAGCTACAGTCAGGTTCACAAGTGCAGTACAGCTAATAAAACAGGAATAAAATCTCATTCCTTTTTAGGGGAAGGATAAGCTAAATAGTGTCAGATAAAAGCCAGATGGTGTAACAAAAGAAAAAACCAAGATGATCCAGTGACAGGACACTGTTCTGGGCAGGCTGACTTGCAAGATTTTTGTTTACAGAGTGAGACACTTCAGTGAAATTACAAGTGGAGAAAGAAGAGCTGTGCAGATGGTTTAGAGGGAGCTGTTCTTGAAAGGCTTGAGTACAATGAGGAAAAGCACATTCAGGCTTGAAAGTATTTGAAGACTTAAGAGATGAGCAGTGATATTTCTACATGTAACATTCAGTAGGTTAGTGAAGAACCAGAGGAGTCGTGATGTTGATAGACTCTGAAAGATCCTGGAAATAAGAACAGGTTTTCTGATACAGGAGCCATTGTTTAAAAATTGCCATAGCATGTGACCTTTTACAGTGTTGTTATGAAGATACTCAAATGAAGTATTTGCCAAGATAGAAAAAGGATGTGGTAGTGAGATGAATTCTGTGTTTCTGTAAGGTACTGAAGATGAATAATTGGTGTAATACAATTTCAGCCAGGATAGGAGACTCTTAAGAGGGTTCTTAATCCAAAGTCATGTACTAATAGTTGGTTTGAGCGACTGGCAAGGAAGTAATAAGTACTGAAGAGAACTTTTTGGTTGGTGGGGAAGGAGAAATGCTCTGTTCTTGGATGAATAATATGTACTTGGAAGTACTTAGTTTGAATAGGAGGAGTTGTAGGGCAGGTGCATACAGATAATATTTAAATTAATGTCTGCAGATAAAACTAACAGTCTGAAATTAAAAAGTGTAACATAGGGTATAATTTTTTAACAGCCTCACAGAAAGCTCTAAGGAAAGGAGGATCTTCCAAAGAACATAATGAAAATATTAGAAAGGTTGTTGGCAGAATCTGTGACAGTTTGCTGCTTAGACTAAGGGCAAGGGCAAGATGACTGTCATAGTTGATTGTGTCAAAGAAGGATGGAAGGAGAGTATCTGTTCAGAGGGATCATCAGAGGCTTAGGCTAGGTTAGAGTATGGTGAGGACCAAAGTCACTTTAGAAAAAGGCATTATTACTAAATTATTGCTTGAAATTCCCACTTTCAGACTAGTCTAGTCAGTGATTTAAAAGGAAGATGGTACAGTTGTTGGCAAGATAAGGGGTATTAGACTAGTTTGAAGCCAGCCTTGTTTGAAACTTCTTTCAAGCGTGCAGGGATAAGCCTTAAATGTAAATTCTTGTAACATGACCAAGCATGTTGCAGAGCCCCTATTAGTGCCCTTTACTAAGGGAAGCCTGTAGGGACAGTTTCCTCTCAGGAACTCCAGAGAATGTCTGCTGCAGAGCCCTAGTGAGTGCATTTCTTCAAGAACCAACAACTGAACCCCAAGTAAGTGTTGGAATCTGTCAACTTCAAGGCATGCATTAGTAGTTTGAGCGTTTGTGATGCTTTCATTTCAAAAATTAAATTCTTGATGGAAGAGAACTAATGGAAAATGCAGACATTAGGTCAGATAAATCAAGGTTAAAAGCAGAAGGGTTGAAAGTCGTCTTGGGAGCCTGACAACTTCTGATTCTTGTAGTTTTACAGTGTTCAGAGTACTTAGTCAAGTCCAAGGGAAGTTTTGGGATTTTTGCTGAAGTAATAATTAGGCCAGCAATGACTGCTTTGAATGGCATGGTGAGAGTGTCTTCTGTAGTTGTAAATTTCTATCTCACTTTAAGTGGATCTAGGTGTGGCAGAGAGAGGCTACTGAAGAAGTCATTAACCAAGTTACTTTCTCATCTTTAAATGACTGAATGGACATAGGAAATCTTTTGGTATTTTAACAGAACCAAAGCCAGTGTATGCACAAGGAGGTCAGCCAGATGTGGATTTACCAGTCAGTCCATCTGATGGTCCTTTGCCCAACTCCACCCATGAAGATGGAATGCTTCGGTAAAGTGACTCTAAACTCTATTCCAACTGCCTGCTCCTTGAGCAAACCAAACTTCTGTCCAAATGGATGAATAACCTGTATATGTAGTCTGATGTCAAGTCCGATATGCTGTCCTGATACTTCTGTTCAGAAATGTTAAGATGAAGACTTTATATTTGTTCCTGAGCCCTGTTTGCACTTATATTGTATAATATACCATTTTAAGGTCTATTAATTTCCGTGGAAATAAGCTGTTACAATGATGAACAGGTGAAATGACTTGGCAGTTTTTGTCTCTCCCTGGGACACCATCACCCCTCATTCCCTGTGCCCATCTCCAGAGAGAGGATACCGTTACATATTCTTTACGTTTCATAGTAATTGAAGAGCAGTGAATAAAGGTCACTGTAGAAATGTGCAATCTCCTGACATGGAAATAAATCTACTTCAGCTGGCATCTCCTTTATGGACATTAGTGTACATGAAAATAGATTCTAGTTTGGTTTCATCTCAAATTCATCTTGATCTCTTCAGAGCCGAAATAGATCTGTACGCCAGCATAGCTCTTTAAAAGGAAGAACGTTTTTGGAAGAGTATGTCGCTTAAATCACTCTGTGAATGTAAGACAAACAAACCCCACTAAACTTGTAAATACAGGTGGGTTTTTTGAAGTGCTGCTAATGAGCCTGTTGTAATGCTGCAGTTGATAAGCAGTTAATGGTATGCATAGCATAATATCGACTAATTGACTAATGGGCAGCTTACTTCTTTGCATGTATTCAGTTTCAGACTTACCAGGATATTTTATACAATTACACCCCTAAGCAGAATGTTTTCTGAATCCCTAGGCCAAGCATGAAACTGGTAAAATTCAGAAAAGGAGACAGTGTGGGCTTGCGGCTCGCGGGTGGCAACGACGTGGGCATATTTGTAGCAGGTGTTCTGGAAGACAGTCCTGCAGCAAAGGAGGGATTAGAGGAAGGGGACCAGATTCTCAGGGTATGTCAAAACCAGTAACAGTACAAATGTTTTGTTGTGCTGAAGTAGGTTTTCTTTCTGTAGGATTGAATATATTGCCTCTGTAGTTCACACGGATTTTTTTCTGTATGCACCTAGTAGATGACTTAATTGCAATAAAGTCTCCTCTTCCTAACCTTCCTAGCAATAGTACAGCAAACCTTTTACGTCAAATTTTATAGACTAATTCAGTTTATAAAGTTGTTTGATTTCATTAACTGCTGGATGACTTAATTGTCACGAGGCTCTGTGGACTACTGATGTTTGTAAGGGCTTAATAATACTGAATACTGGAAGCTGTGCTTTTATTGAGAAACAGAGGGACTGTTTAGAGGTACAAGAGGCAGCTTGAGATACATGCTCTTGGTGTGTATGTATGAAACGGAGTAAGAAAAACATTGTAGCTATAGATGGACTCAGATTTCCTATTATATAGTTAAATCTCTGTAATAATGTTATATGCTAAATCAAACTGATTATTCTATTGATACCAGGTAAATAATGTAGACTTCACAAATATCATCAGAGAAGAAGCTGTCCTTTTTTTGCTCGATCTTCCTAAAGGTGAAGAAGTAACGATTTTGGCACAGAAGAAGAAGGATGGTGAGTATTTGTATATTTGAAGTAATGTAGTAAACTTCTTGGCTGGAATTAAAAAGTCTAGTAAATGATGAATATCTGCTGGTTTGCAGGACACTAGCACCTCAGACTATTAAGTTCTTTAAGCTTCAGGGTAGATTACTACTACAGATAGACTAGAGATTGAAATAACAGTGTACTCACCCCTACCCCCCTAAACAAACAAACAAACTCCCATGCAAATAAAAACACCTCATGATATATAACCGCTAACACCTAAGTGAAGTATTGGCATTAAACCCTGGGGGAGCAGAAGAGTCTGTTGTAGTTATGCTGTTGAAAATGAGTGATTACACTAGGGTGTGTGCACACAAACTTTTTCCCTGGTAAGACTATTTCCTTCTAGGGCAACTGAATTAAGCTTGCACTTGAATTCAACTTGCATGGTCAAAAATTTGATGCATATTATTAGAGTTTTCTATAAATAGTTACACTGCTTAAAATAGAGCAGTTCTGAGATAATAAAGCTTCTTGAAGTACTATTGTATATTTAGAACAAGGATAACTAAGGTGAGGCATTGCTTTGAGTAATTCCCATGACCATTAGAACATCACTTGAACTTGTGCTTTGAGTAATTCCCATGACCATTAGAACATGACTTGAACTTGTGCTTTGAGTAATTCCCATGACCATTAGAACATCACTTGAACTTAAGTAACATTTGATATTTTGGGATTTCTTTTTTAGTCTATCGTCGCATTGTTGAGTCGGATGTAGGGGATTCTTTCTATATCAGAACTCACTTTGAATACGAGAAGGAATCTCCTTATGGACTAAGTTTCAATAAGGGTGAAGTGTTCCGGGTGGTGGACACTCTGTACAACGGCAAACTGGGTTCATGGCTGGCAATTCGAATTGGCAAGAACCATAAGGAAGTGGAAAGAGGTATCATACCTAACAAAAACAGGTACGATCTCACAACACTGAGATTGCTGATTTGAAGCTACAGTTTTAAGTTCTGCATCTGTATAATAAATGATTGGACCTGTCTGCAGGACATGAATGTGTAGAGCTGGTTCAGTCAGAGGAAGTGTCAAGTGTTAAAATAAAATAAATTGAAGTAAAATACTCTGATCTGTGGATTTGCTTTTGACTCTGCACAGTCCACAAATAAATGTTCTTTTCAATATAAGTGAGAAGAATGTAAGTTTTAGAAATGTGATACCAGTCTCTGTAGTTGTCCTGTACTTGGTAATACAGAAATAACAAAAGCTTGATTCTGCTGCTGCTGGTCCTGTTTTACAAATACAAGCGTGCTAGTCAGGCATTGCTTGAGAAGCTGACCTCCTTGATAACCGGGATTTGTTGTCACCTCAGAGCTGAGCAGCTGGCCAGCGTACAGTACACACTTCCAAAGACGGCGGGAGGAGATCGAGCAGATTTTTGGAGATTCCGAGGTTTGCGTAGCTCTAAAAGAAATCTCCGGAAAAGCAGAGAAGATCTTTCTGCCCAACCCGTTCAGACGAAGTTCCCTGCCTATGAAAGAGTTGTTCTTCGGGAAGGTATGGCTTTGTTCTTTCTCTTGCACACGACAGGTTTGTGTGGTTTGATTTGCAATAACCAGTGCATTTAAGAGTATCTTGCATCTGTTTCAAGCAATCAATTTATCTTGACTTTTCTTTTGCCTTCATTTGTAGCTGGGTTTCTCAGACCTGTCACCATTTTTGGTCCAATTGCTGATGTTGCACGGGAGAAACTTGCTAGAGAAGAACCAGATATCTTTCAAATTGCAAGTAAGAGATGAAGTTTTTCTGCAGTTAGGAAGCAGTCACCTTCCTTCACCAGATTGTTTCTATGTTACTGCTTTTGTTAACATGCTTAACAAGACATTGACAGTATAAAGGAGCAGACTAAATGCAAGCCGCTGTATGGTTGCTGATAATTCTCCAAGGAGAAATACTAGTTGTATTTATAGCCTCCTAAGATTTTACGTATTTTTGTACCTTACCCTATTTCTAAGTGCTGTTGTCAAGATGTGATTTTTTTTTTTTTAAGACCAATATGTGGGGGTTTTTTGTGGGTAGATTTTCGTGTTTTATTTGGAGTCAGAAGTGTCTTCAATCTGAATTGACAATTTGAGCTATGAAATGGGTTGGTTTATCTTAAAGTGTAGAATATGTTGTCAATTTACAATAGATTTTTCCTGTTTCCTCTTTACCAGAAAGTGAACCAAGGGATGCTGGTACTGACCAACGTAGTTCTGGCATTATTCGTCTTCACACTATAAAACAGATAATTGATAGAGTAAGTCTTGTATTGTCACTCTGCTGCTAACACCAGAACAGTAAAACTGGTATTGTGAACTAAAGTGTTGGGTGTTTTAAATGTAGAATAATAAGTGAGTGTTGTCTTCAAGAATAACTTTCTCATCTTTCTATTGGTTAATCAAAAACCCCCACCACCCCTTTCCTTCTCCGTATTAATAACTGCAGCCTAGATGCACTTCTGGGCTGTGTTCCAGGGAGTGTTGTCCTCTCTCCATTAAGGCTGTTTTAAGCTGTTTCCTTTTTCACTTAAAGCCATGGTGTGACATTACAGCTAGAGGTGGTTTCCTTATTTATGGGGTTATTAGTCTTCCCACACCCCAATGTACAAATTGATCACTTGACATAATTTTTTGTGTGAGGACTAAAGGAAAGAATTCTTCCATCTTCCTTCTTTAATATGCTTAAAATTTCTAAGATTAGTTCATGATAGGAGGCTCACCGTTTTATTTCCTTGCTTAAAAACAAACTGGAAGCCTTTCAGGTGTTTAAGTAGGAGGGGGGAAAAAAGGCTATTGTAGCAGCAAAGTTGGTACACTTCATGCTGTGAGCTGATTGCATTGAATGAAAGCTGGCCAAGTTTTGCATTCAGAATGATTTTTTTTTTTTAAGGGAAGATGGAGGTGTATAATGAGAGTAGGTCTTAGGTTTCAATCTGCAGTTTTTAATTCACAGAATACTAATAGGAAACTGCTTTTTAGTTCAATTCCTGCTTGCTTTGAGGAGATTTTTTTAAAATAGGGAATTAAATATTAAAATCTTAGTTACACAGGCAGTCCTACATTTCAAAATGTATGTGCCTATGTAGGCTGGTATTAGAATTAGTTTGGTTTGTTGTATTCTGTTATTCAGGTAGGAAAAGGATTTAAGCCAGTACTTTGAAACAATGAATTCTGTAAAGGTAACATATCAAATAAATGTGTGGAGTGTGTTTTAAAAAATTACATGTAACATGTAAATGATTTGCTTCCTTGCCTCTGTCCCTTTTGTCACAACAGGACAAACATGCTTTATTAGATGTCACTCCCAATGCAGTGGACCGTCTGAATTATGCCCAGTGGTATCCTATTGTAGTGTTCCTAAATCCTGATTCCAAGCAGGGAGTAAAGACTATGAGAATGAGGTTGTGCCCAGAATCGCGAAAAAGTGCCAGAAAGCTTTATGAGAGAGCTCACAAGCTCCGCAAAAATAATCACCATCTCTTCACAAGTAAGTAATTAGAAATACTGCATTAGCATTTCTGAGGGGGAAGGGGAGGGTGAGATAAGTTTCTTCCTCCAGCATTTTCTGCAAATGGACTATCAGGCAGTGATTGACTTGCTCAGCCTTCCCCGTTAAATAACCAGTGTGTGCATCATTTGCACATGACTGCACAAATGTAAAGCAATCTGAAACATCAGAATGGCATTTCTATTAGATCTGGTGGCTTTGCAGGATCACCAGCCAAAATCAAAATTTGAATAAACAGAAAAATGACATCAAGCCTTAAGGTTGCTTGGGATACAGATATTAATGTTACTGTTGCAATGTCGTAGGTTTATCTCACCAGTTTATATCACTTTTATGACTCATGGTACAGATCCTTCTCATAGTTCTGCAGGAATTGTAAGTCAGACTAATCTACTGTACTTCTAGCTACCATTAACTTGAACTCAATGAATGAAGGATGGTATGGAGCTCTCAAGGAAGCAATTCAGCAGCAACAGAACCAACTAGTGTGGGTTTCAGAAGGCAAGGTAAGAAATTGTATGTTTGGGTAGAAATGGCAAAACTATTCATGAGAGGGGGTTTTTGGTTTTTTTTGTTGAAACTTCTGGGTATTTTGTTGCATGGGTACTTGGGGGTGGGAAGGCCTGATGGTGATATTATTTTTTTCATTAATAGAAAAGCAAATGGCATATTTGTGTTCCTTCTGACCTTTGAGAACTGTGTTCTCTCAGTTATGAGAACACAGATGCAAAGTCACAAGTTAGTGTTCTATGTTCCCCACTAAAACTCCCCTTACCCTCTCAAGCTACATGTTACAATATGCATGTTAGGTCCATCCTCTTGAAGAACTATTATCAAGTGAAGTGCCAACTATTTGCTTACTTGTAGCAAATGATCTATCTTAGTTTCTTTCACTTCCTTGTATCTACTTTCAAAGTAATGATTTGGGTATCATAATATCCCTTTAAAGTGCAACTCTGTATCTTTCCAAACACTTTGATATCTGTGGACACTGCACTGTCCCCTCCCTTACAGTGACAGCCATCTGGCCTCTTAGTAAAATGATTCTGAAAACTAGGCTGCTGAAAAGACCTTTAGGTTAAAGCTTAACATTTTCAGTGATTGAAATCACCCCTGATTTCTCCTCCAACTGTTGAATCTTCATGCTGTTGCTGTGCTACTGGATTTGGAGTACATATAACTAACTTTTCCACAACCACACTATGGTGTTCTGAACTACAATATAGATGCATTCCATTTGTTCGGTTCTTAATCATTCACAAAAAACTTTCCCTGGTTTTACATTGGAAGAAACAGGGTGTTCTTTAAAAGGTATTTCAATAGATGTATACTTTAATTTTAACACAGGCAGATGGTGCTACAAGTGATGACCTTGATTTACACGATGACCGCCTTTCTTACCTCTCCGCTCCTGGCAGTGAGTATTCCATGTACAGCACAGACAGCAGACACACGTCTGATTATGAAGACACAGACACTGAAGGAGGTGCTTACACTGATCAAGAGCTGGATGAAACTCTGAATGATGAGGTTGGGACTCCTCCTGAATCTGCTATTACGCGCTCTTCTGAACCTGTTAGAGAGGATTCCTCTGGAATGCATCATGAAACTCAGACTTACCCTTCTTATGCATCTCAAGCTCAGCCACAGCCAAATCTCAGAATAGACTCTTCAGGATTTAAAACAACTACTTCTCAGCCGGTAAGAAAGCAATTTTATACCCTGATCATTATACACTTACTTCAGGATTCAAGTTCTCCTGATCAAGTAATCTCCATTTATATTCTGCTTATCAGTGTCGTGAAACAACAATCTGCCAACAGCAACAATAATGTGTTACAATGAATTGGAAAATCAGCTTGCCCTACCTGTTTTAGTGACACATTCTGACAGGAGGGGGATTGAAGTACCATTGTATGTTGATTAAATGTTTTGCTTTTTTGATCTTCGACCTAATGAATTTCTGGAAGTTCTAGTGCATGATACTTTCAGTACATTTCAATTCTACATCTCGCTGCATTGGTCAAAGAATCACTTAAGGTTATTTTAATATAAATCAAAAGGTCATACATTGATTCAATAGCAGTATATTGAAAATATTTTAAACACTTCACAGAAAGCAGAAGCCTCACCTGCAGTCCCTTACCTTTCCCCGTCGCCTGAATCAAACCCTGCAACCTCATCAACCTCTGCAGTAAATGCTAATGTAAACCTAACTAATGTCAGACTGGAGGAGCCTACTGCTGCTCCTTCCAACTCTTACCAACCACAAGCGGGCCCCTTAAGAACATGGAGTACTGAGGGAGCTCATGTAGTACTAAGAGACCAAGAGCCATCATCCTTATCGCCGCATATAGACGCACCAAAGGTACCTGTGCCACCTTGTTGCGCTGATTTCCTGCTATACATCCAGCTAGCACATGAGCTTTGTTTTGCCCTTATTTGAAGAATTCCTTCTGATTTTTTTTTTCCTGTAAGAGATCATGCAGGTTACAAAAAGCAGTGCATCTGAATTGCTAAGCATCATCTAATGTTTTGTGTGCATGGCTTCAAACTCTTTATCTTTTTGACTTCTCAAAAAGATGACTTTTTTAAAAAAGGCTACATTCTGTATTTTCGTTTTACTTTACTTGTGGATTTCTTAGCTCGTCAATGTTCTGCTGTTAATAAGGCCTCAAGAAAAAATTTACTTCCCTAAAATGACACTAGTGCATTGTATACTTTAAATCATGCCAAATCATTGATCATGAAGTTGAGTTGAGTTTGTTGGGTGACTTTGTATGCTTCCTCAGCAATGCTAGAACTATCTTAATCTATTTACATACTTCACTTCCACTCTTTCTGCATCCTGCAAAAAAGTGTTCCCCCCTGGAACACTGAACTCCAAAAATAAGTCTACTACGTTTTGCCTTTACCTTTTACTCTACTTACGTGTTTTTGCTTAAAAATAGGACCAAAAGGAATCTCTTGAATCACAAAGTTCAGCTTCTTGTGGTTGCAAACAACTGCATCAAATTCTTCTGCTTTTCAAACAAAATTAAAAGCCAGTATAGGCTTGTGTCAGATTCTGCATTTGAAATGCAGATGTAGTTACTCTTCATTTTAACTGAGAAGTATGTCTCTTTAACAGGTATATCGGAAAGATCCGTATATTAATGAAGAAGCATCCAGACAAAGCTATGTCTTAAAACAGCCAGCAATTAATCACCCAGTACAGAGACAGGAAAGAGACCCGAATCTGATCTATGAATCCCAGGCTCAGTATGCAGAAAAACAACCGAGTAGGGACTATGAACAGTCAACATACAGGTATGATTCCACAAACTATGTAGATCAATTTTCTCGTGGTTATGACCCTCGCCTGCATTATGATGACCGTGTGCCTCCCTATGAGGAGCACTGGGCATATTATGAGGAAAAACAGCCCTATAACCAAACAAGAACAGCTTATGAAAACCAGCCTCCTCGGGATCTTGATTCCAGACAAAACATAGAAGAGAGCACAGACCGCAGCTATTACCCAGCACAACCTCGATTTGAGGAACCCCCTGCGATGAGCTACGATGGCAGACCTCGCTACGAGCACGCACCCAAAAACTTCAGCTTGCCACAAGTGAGATACGAGGATCAACACACTGTGGGATACGACACGCATGGTAGATACAAACCAGAAGCTCAGCCATACCAGTCAGCCATATCTCGATCTCCTGAACCCAAGCAGTACTTTGACCCACATATAAGGGGCTATGAGCAAGGTCCTCCGCAAGCTTACAATGCTAAAGCTGGACAATATGAGCCTTCCCATAGCACTTCAGGTGTTTCTCTTCCTCCTCCCCCTTCATCACAAACCAAACCAGAAGTTTTGCCTTCTAACAGTAAACCACTGCCTACGCCACCATCTCTAGCAGAGGAAGAAGAAGATCCAGCCATGAAACCACAGTCTGTGCGAAGTAGAGTTAAGATATTTGAGAGGAGAAGATCCCCATCTTTGGAAAAAATTAAGGACTCAAGTGATACATCAACTGTCAAGGTAAGTTGTTTCAGTTTTTTGATTTCTGCTTTTTTTGCTAATAAGGCTCCATTGCAAGAAGTAAAATACGGTCTTGGAAACCAAGTTTTACTGCTTGTGAAATAGTAAACAGCTATTTGCAACTCTTAGCAACCTGACTGTGGTATGTTTTAAAAGCAGAAGCTGAACATGATGGGGATCTTGCCATGCTGGGAACTCCTCTTTTGCTAGTATTTCATTGTCTTTCCATCTGAGGGAAAGGAAGGCAGTCTTATTTTTCTTAATAATGAAGTGCTTTATTTTTCTAAATGTTTAAATCTAAGAGAATATGCTGTGCTTTCCTTTACAGCCTCCAGAACTAGCACCTAAGCCTGCACTCACAAGTGTGAGTGGTCCAAAACCAACTTCTCAAAGCCAGTATGAGCACGAGAAAACAACTTACAGGTAGATGTACAACTGATTAAACTTAGTTTTCAATATGGGATTAGAATACTCTGAAACACGTCTTAGTGGTTCAATCTGGATACTGCAGAGAGGAGTTGGAATATAATTTCTGTGTCAATAGTAAAGCAGGGCATCAAGTCAGTTCTCATGGCCACAATTGCTGGGAGGGACATCGTTATTGAGGAAAAAACTTAAGTATCTCAGTCTTTGTTATATGTTTATTGGAGATAATTAGAAAGCAAAACAAAAGGGGAAAGGTAAGGCAAAAGGGAAACAAAGATTTTCTTTATTATATGTCACAGCTGTCTAATTTCCATGCAAAATTGGCAAAAAAGGCATGGTGTGCAATTACAAGAATTCCATGTTGCTTTGTTACTAACTAGGTTATAAAATACATAAACTGTAATTCAGCTACCTGTTCAGCTGGGCAAGGCAACTGTGTGTTGTTACTTTGTTAGGGCCCCAGAACCACAGAGACCTCAAGTGAAGCCACCCGAAGATATTGTGCGTTCCAATCACTATGACCCCGAGGAAGATGAGGAATATTACCGGAAGCAGCTCTCGTACTTCGATCGCAGGAGTTTTGAAAACAAGCCATCTGCACAGGTTCCTGCCAGCCACCATCCTGAGCCCACTAAACCAATACACTCACAGAACCAGCTGAATTTCAGCAACTATTCTAAGTAAGTTTGGGCTGTGTTGTTTTTTTTAATTTGAAAAAGGAGGGAGGCATATAGGAATAAAACATAACTGCCTATATCAATGGGATTTCAGGGATTTGTGGTATTGAGTTGAAATTTTGTATTCATGAAGTCACTTTCTCTGTTTAGGTGTAGCATTAGTTTGAGAATATGTAACTAACTTTTCATTTTGGTAGATGAATCGTTTTTCTAAGTTTCAGGATCTTCAACAGGTTACTTTATCTTACCACTTACTAACATACTATCCTAGAATTGTTTAGATTGGAAGACAACACGGAGATGAAGTCCACCCATTTATCCAGTACTAATTAAACCATATCCCCAGTACCGCATCAACATATCTTTTCACCTCCAGGAATGCTGACTCCACCACTTTCCTAGGTAGCCTGTTCCAGTATCTCATAATCCTTTCAGTGAAGAAATTTTTACTAATGTCCAACCTAAACCTTCCCTGGCACAACTTGCAGCTGCTTTCTCTTTCCCTGTGGCTTGTTACCACCTCCCTGGGCAGACCATTCCACTGAGGGATCACTCTCTCTGGGAAAAAGCTCTTCCTGACATCCAGTCTAAACCTCCCGTGGCGTAGCTTAAAGCTATGTCCTCTTGTTCTGGTGCTGGCAGCCTGAGAGAAGAGATTCACACCCACCTGACTGCAACCTCCCTTCAGGTAGTTGTAAACAGCAATGAGGTCACGTCTGAGCCTCCTCTTCTCCAGGCTGAATGACCCCAGCTCCTGTAGTCACTCCCCATGGGGCTTGTCCTCCAGTCCCTTCACCATCCTTGTCGCCCTTCTCTGGACCCTCTCAAGCAGCTCAACATCCTTCTTAAACTGGGGAGCCCAGAACTGGACACAGCACTCAAGATGTGTCTGACCACCGCCGAGTACAGGGGAAGAACAACCTCCCTAGTCCTACTGGCCACACTGTTCCTGATACAGGCCAGGATGCATTTTAACCTCCCTTCAGGGAGTTATAAAGAGCAGTAAGGCCTCTCCCAAGCCTCCTTTTCTAAACAACACCAACTGCTTCAACTTCTCATCACACTTGTGCTCCTTTCCCTTTTCTGAACTGGCTCCAGCACTTTAATGCCCTTCTTGTCATCAGAGGCCCCAAGGGGAACACAGAATTTGAGGTGTGGCCTCTGCAGTTGCCCAACACCGGGGATGGTCACTGCCCTGGGCCTGTTGGCCGCACTATTGCTGATCCAGCCCAGGTGCCATTGGCTTTCCTGGCCACCGGGGCACACTTGGCTCGTGTTCAGCCACTGTCAGCCAGCACTCCCAGGTCCTTTTCCAACTTTCCATTCCCTTTGCCCCTAGCCTGAAGCTGCCCCTAGACTGAAGTTGTTTGACCCAAATGCGGGACTCCACACTGGACACTGTTCAAACTCATACAGTTGACCTCGGCCCGTGGATCCAACCTGTCCAGATCCCTCTGCAGAGCCTTCCTGCCCTGCAGCAGATCAACACTCACACTTAATTTGAAGTCATCTGTGAACTTACTAAGTGGGTGCAGTCGATCCCCTCATCCAGATCATTGGTTGTGTTCTGTCAATGGTTACAAACAGGATGTAACAAAGTATTTCTGCAGTCTACTATGCAGTGCTTAAACATCTTTCAAAGCAAAGGTTTTGATACACGTACACGTATTCCAGTTTTGTATGCATTTTTTTCTGCAGACAGGATTGTACACATTAGCCATGTTTCACATTAGGAGACTGAGCCTTTAGGGAGTATTGCTGAGGCCAGAATTTAATCTGTTGATGGAAACATCTGTTTCCTGTATTGTTTTGCTTCCTTGATTTGGAACATTTTGATACAAAAATTGTGTGAAAGCTCATGCACAAATTTAGCTCAGGTAAAGAGCTGGCTCTTTTGGAGGATAGTTGCACAAACTTTGTGAATTCTCTCTACCGTTACCTAAATTTCTTTTGATTCAAACTGCAATGAGGTGTTGCTGTTACCCCGAAAAGCTGTCTTGACGTGCCGCATGCAGCTTGAAAATTTGGCTTATTTGAAGGCTTTTATTACATTCCTGCTTGAAACATGGACTGTTCAGGTGAAGCTGAACATCTGGCACCATTAATGTAAATGAGATGTTTAATTTTAAATAATAAACAAGCTAGCTGAAGTTTTATAATGTTAAGTATATGTGCAAGCTTTCTTTCATATACTCTGTATTCTAGTGCTTGTCTTAAAGGATTTGACTGAGGACTCAGGAATTCAAACGATTTGTTTGAACATTGTCTATAATATTTCAGTGTCTGTCTTTATGAACTAGGAATATTGGAATCTTTTGAAAAGCTTGATAGGTTTTAAAGGTTTCACTTTTTTCCTAATTAAGTCTCTATTGGGTAACTGTTTCTTATTTTGACAATTCCACTCCCACATGCCAACCCCAGCGCCACCCATAGATGATCTTTTTTGGTCTGCAAGCATGAATTGTGGTTACCATTGTAAATGCAAGTCATGCTTTGGGGGAAATGCTGTGAGTTTTCATCAAGTAATTGTGAGGATTGGGAAATTCTTACAATGGAGAGTGTCATAAGCCCTCCTTGTATATTTTTTATTCTGTGTGTCTGTTATTTCTGAAAAGCATGAGAGAGATACAGATCTACTGAATTGTTGCTGCAGAACAGCTGATGGCTCAGAGAGATTGTTCCACAATTATACCTTCCACTTCTGTCTGCTGTGACACTTCTGTTCTTTGGGTGCTCAGTTCTGGTTTTGTTTTGATTGTGAGTTAGGGTATAACTTCCGGGTTTGTACGTATGGGAAGGTGACATCTTAGTGCCACAGAGAAGGAAGATACACAATACTGTTCTTAAGGCTGACAATTTCTTATATCAGGGGGACAAGCATGTTGTGATTTTGCTTTTTGAAAGAATGTCACCCTTGACAGGAAGGGACAGACATAGAAAAGAAAATTTATCCAGAGTAATCCAGTGCAAACAGACAAATACTAAAATATTAATGTAAGTGGAAAGAGATAAACAAGAAGACTGCTCAGTTGGACAGTACTGCCTCTACTACACTGCAGTGTCCTTGTGTGGAAACACCACCCAACTGCTGTCTTGAGAAAGCATTCATATTTAGGACTCTTCTTTCACCAGCTTCCACATTGTACCCTGTAACTTGCTCATTATTCATCTTCTTTTTTTCCCAGTGAATTTCTATGGTAACTGCTATTCTGTGAATCAACTCTTCTAAAAATAAACAGGACTAAATTTGGATTATACAGGAACTGTTGATTATGCAATCTCTTGCTTCTGAATAGTCTGTATAATGTATTCTTGGTACAGAGGACAAATTTTATTTATTCATGAGCAATAACTACAACTTTCTTAGTGTTAAATATTAATGTGAAATGTTAAATTATGTAGAGTTCTTTGCCACTGAGTAAGTAGGGTGACAGTATGTATTTTTCCCATTACACATTTCTTTTACTCCTTTAACTTGTCGGGAGTTTTTTTGCATAATTTGGGAAAGCTATGCTGGTCCTAAAACTGCTTTTTAGGGGTAATGTCATATCTGCATGTTAGTGTTGTCAGGAACTATACAATAAGGGATTGTTTCGTTTGACATGAGAAAATAGTAAAACTTGTGAATGGACATGTGTCAGTGGATCTAGTTGAAGCAATTTGAGTAGTGGATTTGTTCCTGCTTGGTTCAATGTAGTTACCTGTGGTGAATAAAGCACGGTCCCCAGATGCAGGTGCAACCAGAAGAGCTACTGAATTCTCAAGCCCTTTTATATATTCTCAATGCTGTTCCCAAGTGCTTGTGAAACCTGTAAAAAAATAACAGAAATGGCTGGTTCTCCATACATCGATGAGCTTTTCTCAATTGGATTGCAGTTTCCACATGTTGAATGGCTTGTTTTGCCTCCTGTGTAAGTGTTCAGGGGTGCAGATGGATCCTTTTGTGTTCCCCCACCCCGCAAACATCAAACAGGGGTTTAAGTTAGGTGTTGGTCAATCCTAGATTAGGCCTAATCCAGTTAATTTTACCCAAAAGTTTCTGTAAGTCATTCAAAGTCTGAATGTCAATCTGCAGCTGGATAAACTGTGGCTGAGTTCTTGCCGTGATTTTCCGTCCTAGATACTTCCCCCTGTGGTTCATCTCCCGTATTTATGTTCCTTCCCTGTGGACAGGATTTCTTTGAATGTCCATTTTTGCCGCAGTTTGAAGTAGGACGTTTGCACTTGAACAGCAGCAGCAAAAGCAGTAGCTAATGCTTCTGTCTGGTGTATCGGGACCCCACTTTCTGGCAGGCTTCAATCATTCTTGTAATGTTCTGTAATGGTAATGGGATCTTTTTACAGTCTGCGTTTGCATTCTCCGAGGCAATGCCTGTCTGGCCTTCTCTGTCTATTTGTTTTGCTAATGTATCCTGCAAGCGGTCTGAAAAGGTCAGGAAATTCTTCCCTTTGGCTTGTCTGACTAAGGTAAACGACTGTGAGGCCTTCCCTGTATCTGGTACTTTCCAAGGAGCTTGCAAAGCCAACTCCCTACTTCGCTGTAAAACCACTGGAGCCAGTTGTACCTGTAGGGGCGGGGTAGCGGGTGGTGGTTCTCCTAACACCTCATCTGCGCAATGGATCTCCGGCTGCTCGGGCAGCTTTTGCAACAGCAGCATCCTGACAGCCCCTGCGCCAGCTTTGCATTGGTGTTAAAATGCTGATGGAGCTCTGCTACCTGCGCAGAGTTGCTGAACAAAAGCAGAAGCGTTTTCTGGTGTTGGGAGAGCTGATAGTGCTGTGTATCCTCAGTACATGATCGGCAGTACAATACAAACCCATCATCATTCCATGAATATTGTGACTGGTGAAGCTGGTTCAAGCTGGACTATATGTGGGAGATTGAAAGAAATGAACAAAGTGTAAATCCCATATTCTAACAATGTGTTGAATGACTTGGTTTCTACAGATTGTAACAAATGTTTTAGTGTAATCTCACTTTACTTTCAATATCTGCCAGTACGAGATCTTGTCTACCTCCTAATTCACTGACCAAATCTCATATTAAATGTAGCATGTCGTCATTGTTCTTAAGCATACAATGGTAAAGGTCTGATCAGAAACATCTTTGTGAATAGTCTCTGTGTTTCAACAACCTTGTCATGTGACAGCTGCTAGGACTAACATAGAGTGTGAAGAAATAATATGCTCAAGATAGAATGACTGTTTTCTTTCATTCTTCTGTTGCTGTTTGCTTTGCCATCACCTAGATTTCTTGGCTCTTACAATAGCTATGACTACTTGAAAAGGAACATCAAGTGGTAAGAATGTTGTTGATGTGAGGATGTTTTCAGGTGTCCTCTCACTGTTACATTTCATCACGGGCATTATGTGCAATAAATATTTCCAACACAAATTCTGAAAGTGCAATAAATAAATTGCAGTCCAAAATTTACAGGTATTTGTGGAATCAATAATTTCCTAAAATAAACTGGTGGATAAATATTCCAGCATACGAAAACTGTTTTGAAATTAAGATTTTAAATTATCTACACTATGCACATAAAGCTAGTGAAGCTTAAGCTGATTACATTTCTAATTAAGATGGCATTGTTCAAATACTAGGTGTATTTAGAAAAGTTGTATTAGAATCCCTTTCATCCATTTTATCCTTTTGGCTAGTTATACTTTTCAAAAACTACCTACCCCCCCCCGAAAAAATAGTGGATTTATATTTTTGTATTGAAGAGCTATTTAATTAGAGAACACTTTTTCATTTCAATTACGTACTCCAAATGAAGTTGAAAAATTAAGATCTTGTAGGCGATTATGCAAATACACCTGAAATGTCATCTGCCTTTTGTTTGCCTTGGTTTGTGTTACTAATCTTCTAAAGGTCAATGTTGTCTTACTCTCTTGTGCTTATCAATAAATGTTTTTATACTTGAGACAGGGTATTCCAGAAAATAATGTTCTAATGTGTATAGGAAGAGATGGAAATCAGATGATTATAGAAGGAAAAAAAATAGCAGTGACTGCAGGAGCCAGCAAGAAATCAAACAATTGTGTGTTTTTAAATTTTATTTCAACAGGGGGAAACCAACTGATACTGAATCCATGGATAGGCCTGTTGGTGAGAAACGCTATGAGCCAATCCCTCAGGTTACAACTCCTCCTCCTGCTCCTTCAGTCCAGTACACACAGCCACAGTCAATTAACAGTCCTGTCCTGTCTCTCCCAGCACATCACAAGCCTGCACTTTCTGAAGGTGAGCAGCTGGAAAGCTGAGCTGTCCTTGTGCTGACAGCTGGTGCTGGCCAGGGGCTTGTGGCATTACTTCAGCCTGTGTGCACTGGTAACTGTGTTCTTCTCTAACTGAAACCTGGAAAAATTATCAGTGAAAATAGTTTTTTACTGTAGTGAGATAGAATCACAAAGAAGAACTTTCTAAAACTCATCTGAAACCACAGCTTCCAGGTCTTGTTAGTGCCTGTTACTGTTTCAGTTGTCTCTGCAAAGATGAAGTAGAACTTCCAGTACTTGAGAGATGTACTTTCGCGTTGCTTTGGACCAGAATTCTTTAGACATGAAAACTGAAAGAAGAAGTTTTTTTCACGTTGAGATGATTGCTCAGTTCAATTGAATTTTCCAGTTTGTGCAAGTGCACAGTGATATTTCAATACTGGTTTTCTGGTTTTTTGATCATGATATAAACTAGTCTAACTTTTTTATTGAAAAGTCATACCACTGTCTGTAACGTATCTATTTAATGAAATGTTAGTAACTTGCCTGAATGTACATAATAGTACAATAGGACAGTAATCTTAGAGGATCCTTTATACACTTATTTTATATAGTAGATTAAGAATTGACTAAACTATGTCCTTATGCCACAGAGTATGTGACTAGAAATTTACTGATGTTTTCATTTGCATTGCAGTTAACTCAGTGTCTGACCCTCCTCCACCTCAGAATAAGTCGGCAATTTTCAGATCCTCTAGAGAGGACACTGTGCAGTCCACTTTTTACCCTCAGAAAAGCTTCCCTGACAAAGGCCCCGTTAATGGAACTGAACAGATCCAGAAAACAGTCACTCCTTCTTACAACCGTTTCACAACTAAACCTTACACGAGTGCTGCCAGGCCCTTTGAGCGCAAGTTTGAAAGTCCAAAATTCAACCACAATCTCTTGCCAAATGAAGCTCAGCATAAACTAGAGTTGCCATCAAAATCTTCAAATTCTCCTCAGCCGATTTTGAAAGCACACGGCTCTTCGCAGCCTCCCGAGTTTGAGAGTGGAATGGATACCTATGCTGTACAGGTGGACAAGCCTAAATATCAACCAAATAATGTTAATGCTGTGCCTAAAGCCATTCCTGTAAGGTAAGCTGCTGCTCATTTTCTTTCCCTTAGTACAGCTATAGGCGATCATCTGTGAAAAGCAGCTTTTTTAATGTGCTTCCAATTTCTCCTGACTTTATGGTTGAAAGATTGATCCTACGAGTCTAAAATTCTGGCCAAAAGGCATGAAGAGCATGTGCATAGATAAAGTGTGTCCCTGTACCATCTTGCATTCTGTTACTAGAAAGTGGCATGGCTTTTAATTCCATTTCTCATACCATAATTATAAATCTTCTGGTAGACAGTAGTCATTTGTCCTCTCAAAAATTAATTCCACCTTCTAGAAATAAACTAAGGAGGGTTGTAGCACCAAATTGTATTTGTTCTGTGTGCTTAGGGAGAGATCTCATGGTACAAATGTGTGAGATACTTCAAAAATACTTGTAAAAGAGAACGCTACTTTAGCAGCTTCATATTGTTCTCTTTACTATAAAACAAACCAACAGCTGCTTGAAAGCAGTGCTTGCCTAATACACTTTAACTGTAAGAACCATGTCATGAGCAACACAGAGTATTATGATCTTAAGGTATTTGCTGACTTGTTAAATTCTTTTCACTAGTATTTGCAGAACAGTGATTTCAGAATCTTTGGTTGCAAGATAATAATACATGAACCAGACTTTAAATTTTGCTGTTTGTCCTCTTTGTTTTATGCCATATAGTTCTGTATAATGCTAGAAATTTTGAAATTACTGGTTCTTTCAGTGAAATGCTTTAGAAACTTCTGAAGTCTACTCAAACTCACCATTCATTTCTCTTCAGTTATTGCCTAACCTTTAGTTATTAGGCGTAATTTTAGGCCTATTAGGCAAACCTATTGCCTAATAACTAAAGAAACCAAGTTTCTCTTTAGTTATTGCCTGGCAAGCAGTTTTCTTGTGTAGTTTTCTTATACAAGCTTTGTTTTCAATGTATGTATGAACAGAAGGGTTTGGTGTGACTTGAATAGGAATTACATATTACTTTTGGTATTAAACTCAGAACGGTGTTTTGGGACAAAAAATAAACTGTCAGGTGTTAATGATGTTTAGTTTTACAAAGCTGAAGTGTGCAGCTGGGGTGAGCTTGTTCTGTAATCCCAGGAGCAGGTATTTGAAAACACAAGGTTCAGGTGGTCTGAACTCTTGCTTTGACTACTTTGTAAATGTTTTTGGGGTTGGTTTGCTTTGGGGGGGCATTTTGGGGGTTGGTTCTTCGGTTGATTGGGGGGGTTGGTGAAAATGTTTTCTCATGGCATAATTTAAACTACTGTCATCTCAGTTTTCCCACACAATCAAGTGTGGGACATTTTCCTAAAATCAGTGCTGGCCTACCCTAGGCTGGGCTCTGCTAAAGGGTTGGAGGGAAATATGGCCCTGACTTTAAGGAAGGAAATCTTGATAAAACTGCCAGGCTTTCTGTCTTTTCAGCCCTTCAGCACTTGAGGATGAGGAAGAGGAAGATGGACACACTGTTGTAGCCACAGCAAGAGGTGTATTTAACAGCAATGGTGGTGTATTGAGCTCCATAGAGACTGGAGTTAGTATTATTATACCACAAGGAGCCATTCCAGAGGGAATAGAGCAAGAAATCTATTTCAAAGTCTGCAGAGACAACAGTATACTTCCACCTTTGGACAAAGAGAAAGGTAAGAGCTGGCACTGTCTGCTGCTCTGTTATTTAATACAGGTTTTTTTCTAAGAGCAGCCAAATAGAATATGAAAGTAACCTTATTATGCCTCAGTGTGTAATATGGATTTCTGCATGAAAATAGAGTACACATCTCACAAGTCATGTAATATCCTGCTTAATACTGAAAGTTGCAGGCAAGGTAGAGGCCCTGAATTGTAACTTAAGAATATTTAAGTACTAATTTGACATTTTCCTAGTGCACCAGGAATCTTTGAAATTTTACATTTCCAGGGATTTATTCTAGATATTCTTAAGGGAAATACTTCTTCATCTCACAGTTCAGACCAAAGGAATTTTAAAGTAATTTGACTTGAGTTAAATATTTGACTTGACTTCAACACTTTTAAATACTCAGCTTTTTTTTTTTTAAATTTCTTTAAAGAAAACAGCTTTTATATAAATAAAATGTACTCCTGACTCTGATTAATAAGGGTTGAGTAGTGTGTCAGCTGAGCTCTTTTTTCATCCCATGTCTTTCATATCACTTGTCTAGTGTATATGCCTCTTCAGACCTGTCAGATTCCTAAATTTCCTCACGTTACATTAACATTGGAGTTTTTAGCTGCAAATAGACCTGTGTGTTTGTAGGCTTCATCTTTTGACTGTTGGGATGAGGGTCATAGGCTCTCAAGCTGCTGAAGGTTTAACTCAGCCCAGTGTGCCATAAATCCTTATGAGCAGAACATGGCAGCTGGAGCACAAAGAAAACCAAGGACAAGGCTGGTTACAGATTGAGGATCTGCTTCTTTCAATGCATTTGCTTAGAAATTTGTGGCAAGAAAAATTCCCATATATCTTTTTTCATTTTGAGATTGTGGTGTGTTCTACTAAAAAGTCACTTGCATGTGAGAAACAGTCTTGGAAAGTGCTCCGAGTTGCTGAGTAGCTCTGCAATGCAGTCATGTGAACCTATTTTGATAAAAATCAGTAACAGATTTTCCCATCTCTTACCCACAGGTGAAACACTTCTTAGCCCCTTGGTAATGTGTGGGCCTCATGGACTAAAATTCCTGAAGCCAGTGGAGCTGCGCCTGCCACATTGTGCGTCTATGACCCCTGATGGTTGGTCTTTTGCTCTAAAATCCTCCGACTCCTCGTCGGGTATGCTGTCCTCCCTCTGTCCTTTTGGGGCTTTTGGGTGCTATCGTATAATTTAAGTTATTTTGGCTCAAGGTGATGCTGTGTAATATAAAAACTCAATCATTGTATTTGTGTCAAACTCTCCCATTTCACTTTCATTACAAATGTCTTTCTTACATTTACTCATGGTGCAAATTCATAGCTAAAACCACGATAGCAGGAAAAGAGTAATATCTCTAGTCTATTAAATATTATCGTATTTTTCTATTCTGTCTTCTTTCTTGAGGACTGCTACAGCTGAATACACTTGAAATGATAGTCGCACTAAAATCGAGAGGAAATGAATATGTACCTCTGATTGGCCTTTGTAACATAACTGGTGTTTGTCTGTTGCTTAATTAACCATATAGGACTCTGGCAAATCTTAACAATCTGCATGCTCATAAATCATGATTTAACGCTTGTTAACTGTTTCCATGTGTGCAAGTTGATGCTAACAATTGGGACATTTAAGAAAACTATAGTGTTCAGTAAAAGCATTTACAATTTATTCTAATGTAGCTGGTTTTTCCACAAGACTTTTCTTGCTTGCTCCTACCTATTTCTCCTCTACTGCCTTTTATCCAGAAGTCTCTGGTTGATAGTAAAAGTTGCAACTAGGTTGCAATTTTATTTACCTGTTCATTTTTACCTCACTGTGGCTTTCTGGGATGAGGAGAGAATGTATTGGCTGAAATTGTCAGTGAGGAGCCTAACTGAGAATTCTGGGCAAGTTTCAAGCAATTTCATGAAAAGGCTGTGAGGTTACAGAGACTTAAAAAACAATGTTTGCACATTTGGGGAAAAAAGTCTTCAGGTTTTATTCAGCTACTTTCAAAATGTCTGGGGGAACATTGAAGCCATTAATGTGCACATGTGATCTGAGTGAGCAGTGTACTTCTGTATCCAGCATTTAAGCCACCATGTATGCATATCTCCTGGCACTAATGTATCTATCACTGTCAACACCAAAGCACTGATGCTTTGAAAGATTAAAGCATCGATCCCCTTCATGGGGAGTCAATAATCTAGAGGTATTAATGGCAATAATTTCTAGTTGTTTTTTATAAGCTATTATATGCACGTGTTGCATGCATCTATTTAACAATGTGTGTGTACATGGCAGTGTTAAAACACGGGCTCACAAGTGATGAGCCTGAAAGATACGACAACTATGTACCAAAACAACACAGCACTTCCTTTGTAACTAATAGTACCTGTTCATGAACTTACTTGAAGTGAAGGGAGAGGACTCAAGTGATCAAAACAATAACTGAAGCTCCTGAGACATTTTTCTCCCTGTCCAAAGTGGGATGTGTGTGTGTGTGCATGTGTGGGTGAAAGAGCGTGTATATTTAAACCCTAACACTTTCTGTACTGTAAATATAACACCACATTCTGTTAATCTGAAATGGGATGTATATCATAACATTGCTCTTTTGAGACAAACTTTAAAATTAGGCAATTCTGTCTTATGATATGTAAGTAGACCATACTGTGTCTTAAATAAATAATTGTTTTCTCTCTTTCTAAATTAGTTGGTTATGGGACTCTGATTCTTGAGGTGGCTTTATTCTAACAGTTTATACAATTCTGGGGTTTTTCTCTCTTCAGTCGTCTGCTCTACCTCATTTTTCTCAATGTATCCATGTTCTGTCCTAAAAGTGACATTCATTTGCACTTACTAACATCCTTTCTGCCACATTTAAGCCTCATACATTGGTATTTTACTGTTAAACACCTTCAAAAAAACTCAAACGATTCTGGTATTTAAGCTGACCAAGGAAAAATGTTGCCTTTTATGGCCACACCTTTTAGAACATAAAACACACAGAGGGATCTCTTTTTTTAATTTTCCTTTTCAAAGGACAGTTGTATGCAAATATGGGGAAAACATCCTCAACAGCTGGAGGTTGCACTGGCTACAGTCTAAATCTTATTATGTAGGAAAGGTTGGGGAAAAGTCTGCCTGTTTCATGTGCAAGACTAGGACCTGGCTGTCCTGCAGTCCTGTTCTACCCTTCTAATATATTGGATCATATGAGTTTTGAGTGGAATTCCCTGAATCTATAAAAGGACAATTTCTCCAGCATTATTGAGGGGCTTAACTGAAATAAGCAGTCTCAGCTAGTTGCAGTAAATTTGTTTGCATTCTCTGACTATACAGTGGCCCTGTTCTTTGTCCCTGCATCAGATGTTGCCATCACTCAGCGCATTGTGTACTTCATTTTGTTTTCATGAGTTCTTCAAGAAAGTTACGTGGAGTTTGTATCATTCTCGCTTAATCCAGAGGTCTCAGGTGTTTGCAGTCCGTGTGACTGGATTCTATAACTTGCTGCACATTTCTCAGGGCAGGTCTGTTTTGGCCAAGCTATTTAACGTCACTTAGCTGAAAGGCTTAAGAGAACTTGAGTGCCTTGTCACGTTCTGCCGTAGTGGGATGATGACACTTTTTGTATAGTGGCAGCACTTAGTAGTGGTTTTAGGTGGGTACCTGAAGAATAAATAAGAAGAGACAATTGGCTGTGCAGGTGGATTGTAACCTTTGTCTGGTGAGATGGCAGCTGATGATATTCCCGTGTAACAGATTGTTACCCAGAGCCCTTTACAACAGATCTTATCTACTTGTGGTCAAGATTTTTATGTACCGGTTACTGGAATCCCTTTTAGAATGTCAGTATATCGAGGTTTTAAACAAGGCTACTGAATGTAGCTGCAAAATGACTATGGGCCTGTCTGCAATCATTTTCATGCTAGAAAATGAAACTACCAATGTGTCATAGTGCTTAGTTACAACATGACTTCTGATTTGCCTCATCTGTGTTCAGAACTTTTCAGTTTCAGGACACTTCAGATGCATTCTACCCACATTGGCTTTTAAAATATCTTATTTTTTTTCACTGGCAATTTAGGAAAGAGCCAGCAAACCCCTGATTCACTGTTAACAATTCTCCAGTGGAAAGCATTATGTTGGTGCTGCAGAGTAGAATGAGTTACACTTAACAATTCCTGAGTGCCACAGCATCTGTTTTGAATAACTGATCTATCCTGTGTTATATGAAAATAAAGGGATTCTTTTTTATTAATAATGTGCCAACTGCAAAGGTTTTTTTTAGTGAAACAGCAGCAAAAAAACCCCCCCAAAAGTGGTGTTGATTCAGAACTTAAAAGCTCCTGTCCAAAAGCTTGGTTGTTTCAAGATGTACACTGTGTGACAGCGGATACTAAACACCAGCATTGTGTTTTCCTCCCACAGGTGACCCCAAAACCTGGCAGAACAAGTCTCTTCCCGGGGATCCAAACTATCTTGTTGGAGCAAACTGTGTCTCAGTCCTAATTGACCACTTCTAAATATTAAGTTAGCTGACTGAGTAAATAATGTGAAACTGAGATGGACCTTACATATAAACTGAACCACTCTATCAAGTATTAACTGTTCTATAAGTGATAATGGATCTTAGTGTTTAAGCATCTTGCTTTAACTAACAATGAATTAGCAAGTACACTCTTTGAACCATGGTCACAGTACATGCCACAAGCAGGGAGTGTACAGTGGGAACAAGGTGGGGGTTTTGCAGGTTCTGTATGCTTTGGTTTGGTTGTTCTTGTGTGTTCTTTTTTGTTAGTTTCTTTTTTTTTTCATTTTTGTTAAAGGACACTACTAGTATTTTTTTGTTATCTGAAAGTACCAATGAAATTATACACAGAGGAACAAAATTTGGTTCATACTCCAGTGTTGAAAACACAGATTTTGGCCTGCGTTTTTAAGCCTGTGTGTTTTTAACTCAAAAGACTACATTTTGGTCTCTAGTTTTTAAATGACTTGTGGTGTACATGTCCAGTGAAACAGCAGTCAGCTTGGGGTAGCACAGTTGAGATGTTTTCCTCTGCTGAGAGGTAATGCAAACACATCTACCTAATGTGTATGGAAACCTTGTGCTGAGAACAAGGGGAGGGGAAAAGCATGTGGGATGACTATGGTTCAGTTGCCTCTGTGGATTTGTAAATTAACCACATTATTACAGACCTATTAACCAGCAGGGATGCCTTACCCTCATGTTTTTAATAGTCTTAGCTCTCATAGTTCTCTGTATTAAGTTTGTATGGCTTTTGTGCTTACCTAGATAATATATCATGAGAGACTGGTGTGGGGGGAAACAACAACAAAAAGTTGTGAGTTTGGCTTAGAAAAGGAGTATTGTTTGTGTTCATCAGCCAGAAGAGAACCAGAAGAAAATGATGGTATGTTTTCTGCTATGCATTTGAAAATTTCTAGATGTTATAGACCGCCTGTATATAATGCGTGCATACCACTTTTGTTTTTGGTTTGTAAATTAACTTTTATAAGCTTTACCTTTTTATATATAAATATATATAAAAACAAACAAAGTTTCTTAAGGATATCTTTGTATTCTCATACCTTTTGAGCCTTGAACTTTGACATCTGCAGCAATAAAGCAGCATTTCTACAATATATGAACGAGGACATTTTTTAAAAATGCACAAAGTTGTTACCTTTTAAAGTGCTGCATTTAAAGAATATAACTCGGAATTCTCTACTTTGATTAAATTCTTGAAAAGTATCCCTACTGTAATTTGTCATAAGGATGCTGTACTATGTGCCCTGAAATGTATTTTTTTACTAATAGACAATTTATTACGGCACAATGGCACTACTACTGTTTAGATAATATACCACTGCATTCTGTTAATGAGTTATTAGCTATTCAGGTGTGGCTGATTTTTTTTCTCTGCAGTTATTAAAATTACACGTTTCTAAATATACAGAATAAAACTGTTTTTAAAATAATAAAGATGATTGTAGTACCTTATTGTTTCTGAAATGCATTTATGTGAACATGACATGATCAGTTTTGATTTTTATTTTTTTCTGTGCGAGTAGACAACTGGATTCTGCCATATGTTCATACTTGTAGCAGAGCTCTTTTGTGGAGTCAGTTGGAGTTGTCTGCAACAAGGCTTCTGAAATGATGAACTCCAGTGTGGATCCATTGGAATTCCTCAGTCCAAGTAGGAGTGGTAGACTTACTTCTTGCATCATTATTGGTGCTGTTACATCCATCCTTCCAAATGGGTACTTTGGTAGTGTTCTAGCATGTAGATTTACCCATAATCTAGTTAAACAATGTTAAAGATATTCCTACAGAATCCTGTTACCTGTTTTGAGTATTCTCTGGCTACCTAGTATTCTGTTACTATTCTATAAGGGAAAATAACTTCTAGAAGATATGTTTAAGTAATGCTGGGAAACAGCGCATAACCCCGATGTTTCCTTTCTGTACTACTGATGGGTAAGTTCTGTTTCTGAGGCATGACTTACCCCAGAAGATGCATTGACTAACATCACTGCTCCTCCTCATGGCTTATCTCACTAGCAGAGCATGGGACACTGACAAGTCCTTGATGTAGGATAAGCACAGCTAAAACATCAGTATTATCAACATTAATCTAATCAAGTTCAAAATACAGCACAGTATGAGCTACTGAGAAGAAATTCAGGTCTATCCCAGCCAGAATCAGGACCATGTGGAACCTGCATGAGGAGCCAGTCAGTCAGACTTGAGGCACCCTGGAATTGCACTGCATGGACTATTTGCAGTGATGTTATTGGTGTCCTGGACAACCCGAGTCTAACGTGCTGTGAGGTGTAACTGTCCTGAGGTGCTTGTACTCCAGTGAGCCAGAGAACATCTTTGTGCTCTCCTGCTCTTTAGAGTGTAGGGTTATTCCTTTCATTCAGAAGGGGGGGGGGGGGGGGGAGGAAATGGCAGCTTTTGCTCTGTTGTAGTCTCATAAATAAAATGAGAAAGCAGATGCTGTTCAAAAATGTGGCAAGCATTCTCTACTGCCAAGCAACCTGTTGAAGAAACTGTCTTTTGCCATCTACCTTCAGGAATGTTTTATCAAAAGTGTCTAAACCACGTGCATATTTTCCTTCTCATTAAATCCCAATGCTTTTGGGTTAAAACATGGCCACTGAGAATAACTAGGCTAAAATAACAGATTGTCTTATTTTAAAATACAAGTGTTTTGGACAACTTTATTCTTGCAAGAGGCTGCCTTCCTTATGTATTTTATATAGGCTAGGCTATGCAGGAGGTAAGTTCACCTGTGCTTCTTTAATTCAGTATTGTTCTCTATTTGCTGTTTAATGTGAACTTAAAGAACTCCATCTCTCACTTGTTCCTGTTTGTCTCAGCAATGTGCTGGCCAGCTTTGGCCCTGCAAATGGTACAGAAGTTTAAGAATTTAAATCTCAATGCTTGTGGTCATTTTTAACAAATGCCTTCAGTGTTGGAAACACTCAGTAGGAACAGAATTACTGTTCCTCTCTCTGATTCAGGTTCTTGGTAAGAATAGTTTTTAATTATTTTTTATTTAATGTATTTAATTTTTTTTAATTAGTAATAAATATTCAGTGGTACAAACACAAACAGTTATGGTTGTAAAAATAATCTTCCATGCCTGCCAGCCTGGGTTAGGTGAGGCAAATCAGCCTCACTAAGTGCAAATGGTGGTCTGGGTGTGTAGGGGGTTCTCTGGCCCCTGGCTCCTTCCACTGGTAAGATCAAATGAGTGGGTAAGATTATTTCTTCATTATATCCAAGTGAAATGTGCATTATGATCCTGTGAGCAAGCATCTGAGAATAAATACATTCAATATTAAGAGTATATGAAGCTGCCTGTGCACTCGCATTAATGTTGTTTCTTAGATTTTTCTATGAGTGCAAATACTATGAAGTACTGAGTTCTATGCCTGTTGTTCTGGTGAGGCTAAATGAAATACTGGCAGGTGCTGCTATTTTTTTCTGCAGACTGAATAGTTCCAGCAGTCTTGAGCTCACGTGTGTGTGAAAATAAGAGCCACTGGGGGGGAGTCTTGCCTTAGAAACAGCAAATGCTTGTGGAGCCCGGGCGATGTGGAAGGCAGTATGTTGATTCTCAGTTCCAAAAGATGCTCCTGAAATGTGGTGTCCTTCCTTTTTCATTCATTCTCCAGGTATTTTCCCGTCGGACTGCAGCAGTGTCAGATACCCAGAGTTGCTAACAGTGTATGGTGTAATGCATCTCTTTCAAATTTGTGTGGCCACTGTTACAGTGCTGCAATCCTGCCCAAACCTCCATCTCTAAGCATCAGGAGTCTGTTAGATGCACAGTGTCAGGCAGTGACTGTGCGAGCCTGGCTCTGTGCTGTAAGGACAGGGATTACAGCTGTGTGCCAGCTGTGCTGTGCACTGCCACTCATCTGCACCCCTTCTCCTCACAGAGATCCCAGTGCCCCAAGCTCCTGCCTGCAGCCAGCTGTGCTCTGCTCCATGGACACAGTCCTGCTGCAGAGCCCAGAGCTCCACACCATTGCTTTTATGTTTTATAAGAGAAAGTGCATAAATACAGAGTTTCAGATGTCTTGGCTGTCATTTAAAACTAGTGTCATAGCTCGTAAACAAGAGGCATGTTTTTCCAGAAGGTAGCCAAGGGGAAGATATTCACAGTGTTCATTCAGTCATCAGAAGGCTTGGCTTGGCCTTTAGTTGTGCAGGAATAGGGAGCCCAGAGCTGCTTGTGCAGCTAATGGTTGTCCATGTTCACTTCAGTGTAAAGGACAGTTCACTGACAGGAATCTATCATATTCCTTCTGCAAAACAGATTGGCTTAATTTATGAGACTTGCTGCCTCTTTCAGAAAACAAGTGGTTGCTTGAAGGCTGCTTTTGTAGCTACGAAACAGATGTTCTTATTTAGTCAGCTCTGAAGCAAAGGAACAGACAGTGCAACAGGAATCTGAAACTTACTGTGGCAAGTTGTCTTTGTGCCATCTCACTTGGCTTTGGCACAGTATTTTCTGCCTTTGTCATTTTTCCAGGACTGTGGGTTTTCTTTATGGACTAATAAATTGACAGGGGAAATGCCCGAAGGATGCTCTAACGTAATCTACCCAGCAAGAGATTATGAACTTTTATAGGGTTTTTTTTTTTAGCCTGCAGTTAATTCATTTTTCACGTTCTCTTTGCATGAACTGTTATCTCTTTCAAACTAAATTGGAAACAAGCCTTAGGAAAGAATTCAGTGTAGTACAGAGTAATTTCCTGAAGAGCAGGCTATGTAAACTCTGCTGCTAGGGTGGTTTTTTTTTACTATCTCAAAATGTTTTTATCCTAACAGGATGATGTCTGTATGACCCTCTGAATGGTGTCATCTGGATCTTTTCTTAGGGTTTTTGCAAAACCTTTTTCTTCAGGAGAATGCAACAACCTTTGTGCCATGGCAGTATGTAACAAAATTCACGTTTAGACTGTTGGGTCATTGTTTGTATATTATTTATATTTGTATTTATGTATTTTATATATTTATTTATATATCTATATTATTTATATATATGGAGTTAAGAAAATAAAATTATTAAAAGCCTTCTCAGCATTTGGGAATTTTAGCTTTAAATGGATAATTCATTTATTAAGCCCTTTTTGACTCCTCGTTTTCTCAATTGTCCTTAAAATAATGATTTGGAGTAGAGATGATAATTTTTTTTATTAACAAAATAGACATTAAATCCCTAATATTTTGTGAACACCTTCCTTATAGCCTCATAGACATTGGAAAAGTCTACATGTAATATAAAAGAAAATACTAATAATATACTATGAAATAGTAATAATACAGAACATTTTAATCCAAGAAGATCAAAGATTTAATCATCTCTAATTTTCTGTCAAAATGTACTAATTTTGGGTGATGACATCAGCTACGTAATACTTCTTGCAGCAATCACAGCTGAGTAAGAAATACTATTTCTGTTAAGTAAAAAATTGATGTTCCAAAAATATTTCTGCTCTTGACCAGAATGAGCAGATATTTTAAGTGTTTAGTGAGGCAATGAAATCCAGGGGTCCATCTGTGCATCGTTTTATTCTCAGCGAATGTTAAGTTCTAAAAATATTTGGAAAAGGATGCTGGGGTTCTGGTGCAGAGTTATGTAAGGATAAATATAACTCTGGAGAACAGTATTTGCTTACGGTACATTCAGAAACCCAGAATGTTATGGCCCTGTGTTTATGGGTATGGGATTTGCTAAGTAGCTTTATCTGGGTGTTTATTTTGCATTTAGAGCAGACATATTGTAGAGAGACCCAAAAGAGAGTTATCTTGACTCTTTTATATGTCTTGATAAATAATGAGCACATACATAAAGTCGCTCTTCATAGTGAAACTTCTACTTTGTGGCCAAGTTTTCTTAGGTGAATCACCTGACATCTAACTGAAGGTAATTAAGTAAATAATTCCACAATAGGGTTACCTCCAAAATAGTCCAGGTCTCACATGTGGTGGGTGCTCAGGGTTTTCTTCTTTAGTGCCAGTTCAAATACACTTCAAGCAATCTCCTCAATGTATTTGGGAAAGGAACAGCATATTGAAAAGTGGTACATCAAAAGTATCTCACATAGTCATAACTCTTCTGGAACAATACAGTCTGCTCAACTCTGGTGCAGTTAAATGCACCAACTGCCACAAGGGAGGGTGCAAAGAAGGTGGAGCCAGGCTCCTTCCAGTGGCACAAGGGCCACAGTGGGCACAGGATAGAACACAGAAGGTTCCTTCCAAACATCACAGACCATGTCTTTGCTATGAGGTTGCCTGTAGAGGTTATCCTTGGAGATATTAAAAAAAACACCTGGCTGTGGGTGACCCTGCTTGAGCAATGGGGGTTGGACAAGGTGGCCCCTGGAGGTCCCTTCCAATCTTAACCATCCTACAGTTCATCTGACCAGATAGCATGACACAGTGAAGCTAGCCACAGTGAAGCTGTTCCTTCATTTTCAAGAGCCTAAGTGAGTTTTAATGTATAGACTGCTCTGACCTGCTATTTAATTGAGTCCAAAAACTGTGATGACAAAAATACTGTACTTCATAAAGGCTCTTCTGTAAGGCACCAATGTGGCTTAAATATCTGTTAAGGAATCGGCTCAGTTGCTCTTATTCCTTCTCTGTGCTGCTGTCTTGTGGTGGTTTATGGAAGCAGATTGGAAGCTGGTAAACAACAGCTAGTTCTAGCTCACAATCCCTATTAGGTGATTTACATATTTTTGCTGTTAATTGAACAAAATGTACTTGTAGCTGTCCATAGCTCTACTTCAATCTAGCTGAATTGTTTATGTTCAGTGAGGCTTCCTGAATTCAAATGCCTGTGAAGTTGCCACATTAGAGTATTGGTGTTGCTGATAGTGCTTTTATTCTATGTGACCTTATCATGTAATACTTGGAAATTTTCATTCAGCAGACATTTATGCTGTAAAACTTTGCTTATCTACACAGTATTTGTCGTATTTATCATATAAATTAACTCACTTGTTTGATGTCAAATGTCAAGAGGCATTAAAAACTCCTAACGCTGGAAGTTAACGTGGTTTTTGCAGTGGTGTTGGCACTCAGTTGTTTTCAGCTGGATAATGCTGTGGCTGCCTCTGTCAGTCTTGAAAATCGTTGTGCTTGGTGCCTGCCAGCATCCAGGGCACTGTGACACATTCAGGATTGGCTGGACAGGCACCAAAGGAACACCACAGACCATGCAGGTCTTCAGCTCCTCTGGTCTATGTAACTCCAAGGTTGAAACTACAGCTCTATTTTCCGTGGTACGTGTTGCATTGTTCTGTACACACTTGAGTAGTTTTTCACTGAACATTCCCAGGAAGGTTTCATGTTTGACAGTAAAATCAGTTCTTGACACCCAGTGAACCTTAGCATACCTTTGAAAAGAGAATGAGGAGAATGGAGAAGGTAACACTTCATTCTTGCTAGGATCTAAAGCCTCCTTTGTCTCAGTTAAATATTTACAGCCCATGTTTTATAATTCACCAGAAGAGTGTTAGGGAATTCAGACTTCAGTGTTTTGCTGTAGTACTTCTAGAATTCAGCACATGACAAAAAAGTGCTTTTAGCTCCTAGAGTATTGCAACCCATGCTTTATTTATGACTGTCCCTGTCAGGGACATTAATTCCCACTTTGCTTGCAGTGCAAAAGCTACAAGGCCAGCTGTTTGATGCTAAAGGAACCTATTTATACATAGGCCTCTAGAGGAGACTCTTTCCTCAATTGTAAACAGTTAAGCTTTAGCTCACCTCTTCAGTTTGTGTGCGGGATCGTGATTGTGGACCATGTGGCTTCAAGCGATAACTGAAGTTGGATTTTACTCGCAGTTCTTTAAGAAATAGTTTACATTCTGATTTAGCAAGTGACTTGTGTTTTCATTTTAACTGCTCCCCTGGCACTTAGAGGGAAGCTTAGAGCTAATAAATGCTGTAGGTGTGCATTTCTAACCATTATTGACTCATTAGTCCATTTAAATTATAGGTCTTTCCTACCACGTAGTAGGCTGCCCACTGTGTCTGATGATTTAATACAGTTGGGTCTCCTATACAATGGTACTGCGGGTCTTGTTCATGTCCCCCAAAGCCCTCTGTCCGTGCAGACTGGCAGCTCATTAATATGCAAATTTGCCCCGCACCCTCACACAGCCCCATGTGCTCTGGCGCTGTTTTGGCAGTGCCCTGCTGTGTGTTGGTGTTTGTGTCGGTGCTTCCCAGTGCCCGTGGCCACCCCACGCTGGGAAAAAACCCTTTTCTAACCTGGCAGCCCTGAGGGGAGCGGGGACACACTGGCAGCCCTGAGGGGAGCCGAGGGTGGAGGGGCTGGTGCAGCCTGGAGCAGAGGGGCAGAGCAGGGCCAGCTCAGTTCGCCATGGGCAGAGCAGTCTACCTGTGGTCCATGCAGCACGGTGTGGGGGTTGATTTGAATATTCATGACTGTCTAATTTGAATGCTCATGCGTGTCAGTTTGTGCAGTCACGAGATGGGCCTCCTTAATCGCTGAAAAATCAGGCCGCGAAGATGTGAAGCCGCTGTCTGGGGGGCGTGAAGTGGAAGAGGGCCGACTGTAGTTGTTGATGTGATCCTCTGTTGAAGAAGAGCAGAGCTGCAGCCAGCCATTTGAAATGTGTGTGCACATACTGCTAATCCAGCCTTTATGTCCTGATGAAATGTTACACCACTCTCAACATGGTATGTGAGGAATCATCAGTGAAAGGCAAATCAGGCTTTGGAAGTTTTCATAGTGATCACAGGAGAGTCTTGTTAGGAACATAATGTAGACACTGGGATGCCATCAGAAGTGTCTATAGTAAGAGAAGTAATAGTAATGTCAACATAGGAATTAAGTCAAAATGGTGCTTTAGCAGCTGGACATGCCAAAAATAAAATCATACTTGGATTCTACAATTTTCAGCCTCAGGTTTCTAACAGGTGCCCAAAAACCTACAGCAGAAACTAGCTTTACTTCTCCAAGAGATCACAACAAAGCTTTCTGTGGGCCTGGAGTATACATTAGGAACAGGTGAGAAATAAGAGATGTATCAGCTGAATTTAGTAACTCTTTACTTGCCTGGCTTCTACTTAGGCCTTTTAAAATCTGCTCTTAATTTACCATAGTGATTGGTGATTTTTTTTTTTTGGAAATACATGGATAGCCACACTTACTTTCTACAATATTGGACAAATGGCACTTTTTTGTGCTACTTAAAATTAAATGTCTTAAGTCTGAATTCCCTTTAGTCTTTTAAGCACTCTTCTCAAATAGGTGTGCATTCAGGCAGCATGACAGTGCCATGCTTTGATGTCTACTGTTTGCTTCAAAAGGGTTTCAAGCAACATTCTTGCTGAATCTTACCCTGCTAGTGAATTATGAAGAGAGCAGAATTATGAAGACAGCAAATCTGAAGATAGCCACCTGTGGGAGAGACTAATGTTTTCTTACATGCCATTTAATATGGATAAGAATGTCAGCAGGTGACTCTCAAAAGGATAATCTACAGCATTACCAAAGGTAAAAATTATTAGCAGGAAATAGATTAAACTGTCTGTCAAGGGACTCCAATATGCAGTAGACTGTGTAGAGCCCATTAACTCTGCAAACCTGCTGTTCCTGTGCATCCTTCTCTGTTTGAAGGGCATATGGGGAAACAGCAAAAACAATAAAAATTAACAGCAACTCTACTGCACAATGTTTGTGGTAGTGATTAATTTGGTTTTGAGTCCTTCATTAGGGTATCTTTGAATAGACCCTTTAGTTTGAAATTATCAAGGGACTACTTTGTTGGAAACATTCCCATCTGTGAAGAAGAGTTCATGAGAGGTCCTGAATTTGGGTTGAGGACTAGAGTGACTGTGTTGTGTTGAAATGGGATTGCTCTCTGCTGCTGGCCATCAGCATTTGAATGTCTTCTTCCCCAAACCCTGTGCAAAATATTGAGAAGATCATATACTCTTTGTTGACCGGTGATACATACTTTGGATATTTATAATCTTCTATACCCCTATTCTGGTAAAGCAAAATTATCTTCATTCCTTCAAAACAGTTTTCTTCTGTTACAAAATTTCCTCTTGCACAGAAATCTCTGATGCCTGTGGTGCTGCCTAAGTACCATTAGTCCTCAATGGTTGTAATGCCCTAAGATCTGGACAAGGAATCATTGCATGTGAGGGAGTGAAAGCTGTCAGGCCACAAGCTCAGTGATGTGAAGTATGGGCTTCCAATCATAACATTTTATGCTGTGAACCAAAAAATTTAGTCCTATTTTTGTTGGATTATAAAATGTTATTTTTAGGGGATCAAAAAAAAAAAAAGAAAATTTAAAACTAGGTTACATAGTACATCAAATATATTTGTACTAATGGCACTTCTATCCATATCTTTAATACTGCTATTAAAAGGGACTTTATTAAATAAAATGCTCTGTGATTTATTGAAATAGCCCATAATAGTTCAATGTGCTTGTAGCTGCTTCTTGAAATTCCAAAAACACATTGTGCTAATGCAGATAATGGCAAGTCCATCATGGCACCACCTGTCTGTTTGTGATTTGCAATGCCTGGTAAGTCTATTTATCATTCAGCTGATAAGAGGCAGAGAAGGAAAAATGAGGTTAGAATAATTTTCATGGAGGAAAATAGTATTGAATTCTCTAAATCCAGGTTAGAAGTACACAGGCTCCTTGCCTTGTTCCTCCTACACAATCAAAAAGCCAATCATTAAATTTGGTGCTTAGATCTTCAGAACTACTTGTAGATGAAAAGTATTGCCTAAATTATTCTCTGTATTAAATAAAAAGGACTAATTTCATTTGATCATCATCATGGCTAAGCTTCATGAATGAAGATACAGGAAGGGCTGTAGCTGCGCTTGCTACAAACACGCTGATGACTAGAAAGGCCAATGTGGGATACACAAGTCCGGGTACAAAAGGCACAGTGGACAATCTCCTTAGGCGNGGAAGCGTTTGAGGAGTCGCAGGTGATGGTTGTGGATGACCCGTGATTCAGCCCCATCTAAAAGAGTAGACAGCACAATGGCTCTGTAAACACTTTGTACTTTTCTTAAGGTGTTTGTTAAACGGACTCTTTTATGAGGTTCTTGGGAGTATTTAATGGAAAAAAGGCAGGATCCTCTTCAACAGTAGAGAAGTTGCAGCAAGTCAGCTCTTGGGCAGGATGAATATAACTGATGTGTCAAAATGTGTGGCTTGGCTGGTTTGTGTGAAGTCCAGCACGCCTGCAGGTGCCTTACAAATCCTTCTATCTTTATTAAATTGCCTCTTTTTAATAATTTTATGCTTTTCTTCTCTGAAGCTATGTAAAATTCCAGCAATGATTTTTAAGTGTTATGTAATTGAAAGATGAAAAGAGCTTCAACTTTTTGGCTCGGATTTCTACCTTGTGATGAGCTTTAGTTCATTTTGTCCTTGATGACATTCTGTTCCTGCATTGGGTGGTGTCACATACATGGAGAGCTGCAAAACCTGCTGCGAAGAGCTGAGCTGCTCCCTCTGCACTGTGATATTGTACAAGTGCTGGGGAAGGTAGATTAGAAGTGGCATGTTGGGACACACTGCCAAGGGCTTTGGTCACAGATCACCAGTCTCTGCAATGCTTTAAAGGCCTTTGCTGCATCTCAGCCATCGATGCTGAAGGCAGCAGGGTTGGCTTGCTCTGATGCCGAGTTCCAGTTGCTCAACAGGGGATTCTTTGGGGGAATTTATATGAACACAACCTTTCGTAACATCTGTAAAAGCCAAAATGAAAACTTAATTGGCTGTGCTGGTACTCAACGCACCAGTGGTCTCCCTGAGACCACGAGATAAAAACCTATTTTCTGGGCATAAATGAGCCGTAAGACTGAGAAAACTGAGACACTCCCTGTGCACTCAAAAACCTGTTAGATTTGACTTGTTTTTTGGGGAAAGTTCCTCTAGCTAAACAGTGTGATGGAAGAGGGAGTTATCCATGTCAGGAAGATGGAATCCCAACTTTGCTGCTGAGGAAAACAGTGTTTTCCCATGTGCTCTTGTATGTTCAGAAAGGAAATGGTTTTGTAAGCGAGATATGAAATGAGAGAAAATAATGGGAACTAAAAATTGTATCTTGTCAAATATTCAGCTTTTGAAGAAAAAAGAAGAATTTTGACTAGTGTTAAAAGAAATGCAGGCTTATGAAAGAACTAAACATGAAAATATGCTTGAAGAAAACTGAGGAAAATAATATTAGAAACAGGGAAAGGGTTAGTGGAAAAATCCTTGCATGAAAGAACTTAATTTGATGTGGCACAGGATTGTGCATCAATATGCAGAGACAGTTCTTTATTGCTTTCCAGTGTGAACTGCCATTTAAATTTTTTTATGCCTTGTTTTTAGGGAAGTTCCATGCCGTACTAACAGTATTAGATCCTATTCTTTGGAAAAAAACCCTCAAATATTTCTGTCTTTTTGCTACACCTTCCTAAATTACTATATATAAGAGCAAAGAAAAGACTAGAACAGAGTGGGAGGAAAAATAAAACTGCTAGAATATAGGATTTTTTTCTTGTTAATGTATCTATGCAAATTTATAATTTCTGGGAGGTGGTTGTGCCGTGGGTTTATTTCTCAGAGAATATCAGATAAAATTCCCCTGTGAAGGTGTGCTGAAAGATGTTTCTGAACTATGTGGGATAAATCCCTTGGAATGGAGCTCAGAATCGCTGCTCTAGTGCTGTCAGCTGTACTGCTGCAGCCAAAGGCTCATTGCTGCTCTTCTGCTCTATTTTCTGCGCTTCTGGCTGGCTGAGCCCGCTCACTTTGAGCGAGGGTTGAAAGAATGAAGTCAAAGAATAAACTTTGTGTGGACATAGGAAGAACAAAAGTGGTTAACAAGTATAAGCTATATAAAGCTGGATACTTCTCTGCCATTTCTGCCGTGTGCATCCTGCTATGGTTTTCCAGGCACAACTAGACAAGTGTTTTTCAGGAAATGAAGTGGGGAAGGTGAAGCACTTGTTAAACAAGAACAGGAGAAAACTTGCTTAATCACAGTTCTTTAGTTCTATCAATTTGAGCTTTTTTTAAAAGAGTAATTAGTGTTTCCTTAGAGTTTGATCAAAAAAAGCAATTTTAATGAGTTTTTGAAATAAAAGTACTGTGGTAGGTTCTTTGAGAGTCCCTGAAAGACATCCTTCCCTTTGCAGCCTGACAACCAAAGGGAATAGACTTGGGACTTACCCAAGTTCTGAATTACATGAAGTAGGTATCTGGTTTGGATAACTTTGGCTCCCCAAAAGTGCAACTCCCGTGTGGATTTCAATTTAATTTAGGGCTTATTCTCCTCCAGGATAGCACTTGAGCCTTGTAAGGAGTTTCCACAAAGGTGTAAGCTACATGCTTAATTCTACACTTACCTGAAATCAACTGAAAATATAAATATAAAAAATAGGTTTATATTATACACACATTTATATTATACACACAGGGCAGAAAATAAAATAGCTAGTAATACAATAGGGGTAATAAAAAATTATAGAACTACCTAAAATCTAGTTTAAAGTTATATATTGTTCCAGTAGCTTTATCTGGGAGAGGGAATGGGGAACTATAATTGTCCTGTAGTTGCACAGATCACTTTGGAAAGTTATTTAATGTTTATGTTTCAGAATGCTTTATTTCAGTCCTGTTTTATGTGAACAATATGCCATTCTATCAGGTTCTATCTCTACACTGAATTTAAAAGTGTTCCTTATCTAGAATAGCAGCAGAAGACTTACGGTAATGTTTTTCTTAAACAAAAAAACCCCAAAACTTGAGCAGAGCCTCTGCTCCCAGGAAGCACATCAGACACAATCTCACACTGCACCACAGGGTGCCTGGGGATGGCCTTTAGTGACAGTATCTCAGTCCAAGGGGGGACTTTCAAAGCTGGTACTGCCAAACATCTCTATAGAAACGGGAATGGGAAGCACCTGTAGGTTCAGAACTCTGGAGGAGTGGCCAGTGCAAGAATTCACCAAGGTAACCGGCACAAGTAAAACAGGAGATTTTTCACCCCCCCGTTGTTTCTAAATTACTGAAGTTTATGAAGTTATATTTCCAATCCCAGGAATATTTTGCCTCATAATGGCTGGAGACTGTGTGATACTACTTAGAAACAGTTCCTGCACCAGAGACTGCTCAGGCAGGAATCTGATGGAGAACTGGGAGCACTAAGCGGTTGTTAGGCTGAAAGAAAATCTCCTGAACTACTGAGTGATAATTAGGCTTTCACTGGGAAAAGAAAAATATAATTTAAAGGCCTTTACTAAACTTGGTTTCTCCTATAGTGTTTACTTACCAGCTGTTCTCCTAAGGGACTCCCTTCTGAATTATTCAGTTCCACAATACAACATAGACTCCTACCCAGGGAACTGAAATATTCAGAGAAAAAGTTGAAATAATAATCCAACTAGTCTCCGATTCTGTGTAATGGAACAACTGCCTCTGAATTGCTTTTGGTAGCTGGGGCCCAGTGCCCTCTCAGCTGCAGCAGTACATGGCAGAGTGCAGAGATGGGACCAGTTTCAGGGAGGGGTGAGCAGCCCTCCCTGTCCCGTGGTGCCAGCAGGAACAATTCCCTATTGCTGCAGTGAGAGAGAGGGCACCCTGCAATCCAGCAAACCATAAAATGGCCCCTTGGGAAGAAATGCTTTAACAAGAGGGAGATTAAAAAAAATTAATTAAAAAATTAAGAATTGTGCTGAAATACTGGATGAAGAATAATCCTCGCTGTACTCAGGCTGACCTTGTTAATTTTCCTGGTTCTTAGAGAGAGAATCACAAAGCCTGAATGAAATTTGTCGCTAATTCTCTTGTTTGAAGGGCAGCAAGACAATCTGCTTAATTATTTTTGGCAGCTAAGATAAGTCTGTTTTTCAAAAGCTTGTCATAGTAACTAAGACTGCGTTAGAGTAATTGCTTTTTCTGTGCATATGCATCTTTATTTAATGTTTTTGTGTTATTTTTATTATAAACCCTGCAGGGAATTTTTCTCTCTGCCAAACCATTTTATATCCTTGGCTTCCATTCTGCCTATATAGTTTTTGCCAGATTTTCCTGTATTAGTCTCTGACAACCGCCATAGTTTGAGAGGGATGTGTAAGATTTTTTTTTCTGTATTTCTTAAATTTTCACCAAAAATATTCCATTTTGAGACATAAAAAAAATGAAAACCAGAGATTGGTGATCGAATACAATTCCTGAGCGTATTAAATCCGTCTCATCTTGGCATTGCCAAAACCAAAGAGAGACTTCAACTCCACCTGTCATTTGTACAGAGCCCAGGCCACTGTGGCTGGGGATGCTGCCAGCACTGTTCCCCAGGCACTGACAGTGCAGTACACAGCTTGTTATGCGCTGATATTCCACGGGGAAATGCTTTTTCCCCCTCAGGCCAACCCAAAACTACTTTTGACAATACATAGGTAATATTGCTTTAAAAAGAACCACCACCTGTCTTTCAGACAGAAGAAACACTGTAGGGGAAGTTAGGGAAAATACTGTTTTCCTTTCGAGGAAACCATCTCCTAGAAATATGCCGAGGTGCAGCCCCTTGCACAGGTAGGATTTGATGTTTGTGAGGACAGTGACAGAACCTTCGCAATGCACAAATAACGGGCTGGACTGGCCAGGGTCTGTCACTTTGGCTTGGCCACAGGGCCACTCTGCCTTTTAGACGTCCTGCTTGGAGTCATCTGTTCCTTCTGAATGGCAGATCTGCTCAATTATGAGTCCCAGGATCCATTTTTGCACCTCCCAACGTGAGTATTAATTCTGATGGAAATCACAGTATAACAGTATAGATAAGGCTGGAAAGGACCTTGAAGATCATCTAGTCCAACCTATAATCCAAATGTGGCATTTACTTTCTGGCCATACAAAAGCTCTTTTAAGGAGAGCATTTAACATCTGTGTTGAATGAATACCCTATTGTAAAAGCACTTTGAAGAGCAAAGAAAGCTTTGCCTGCTGTTTAAAAACAGAAGTACATCCAACATTCAGAACGCTGTCAAAAATTGAATATTGGATTTTTATACCACTTTAAGTAGCTAACCAAGACTAGCTTTCCACAGAACAAAGGCAATTTCTTGACTTACTCCATAGATAATTTTTTCTGCTGAATGGGAGATTATAGTTTGGTGCAAAAATAAGCCGCTTTCTCAACTTCTTTTTTTTAATAGTAAATAGATATTTTTCTGCTATTCTATTAAAAAATGCCCATATAATGCCTAAGAACTCTGCATATCTCAGGAAATCATGGAATTTATTCAGATGAAATGTTCTATGTGGGTGATGCATTTCAGAAGGAATATCTTCTGTTCGGACACGTTTGTTCTAAGTAAGCAGTATTCTGTTCTACCTCAGGAAAAAACACTTCTCTCTAGCCAATATGTTGAAGTTAGAAGTTTCTCTGCAATGCCTGGGCAGATATGAACAGAATCAAACTTTCACCCAAAAAATAAATCTTGGGCAAAAGCGGATGAAAAAAAAAAAACCCCTAATATAATTAAAATCCAAGAGAGATTGAAATAGTTCAATAACATAGAAATTTGGTCTTTGTCTAAACTTTTCAACCCCTAGTCATCCTCAGCAGCAGGTTCAGCTGTACCATTCCTTAAAGGGAAATGTTATGTGCCTCATTGACTTTGTTCAGAGCAGTGGGTTTCTTAATCTTTCTCAATTAAGGGCAACTAAATTGTGTTTGATCCTAAACAAACCCTGTATTCCATCAGCAGGTACAACAAATGGATGCCATAGCATTGTATGTTGCTCAAATAAAAAAAGGGCAGCAAGACATTTTCTTTCTTCAAGATTTGTGCTTTCAAAATGGACTTGACCAGAAAAAAGAGCAGAAAGGTTGTAACAGCTTAATAAAACTTCCAGTATGCTCTGCCAGTGTAGATTTCTGGAGCATTATGTCATTTTTCTCACTTTACTCTGCATGTTGTTGCCCTGAAAACCAAATAACTCTGGAGTTATTTAGGGAAGGCTAGATGTATTTAGGAAGATTAGAGCAGTGCACAGGATCATGGGGGCTGGGTGAGCAAAAAGGAGAGGGAGGTGAACGTGCAAATATCTGTGGAAGTACAGCTGTGCTGGGTGAAAGTACTAGACTGGAGGAGAGGGTATGGATTAAAAAATATTCCATCAGAGGGGGCGGAGGGGTGGGCACTTGGTGTCAGCAGAAGGTCATGCAGTGTGCAGAGGAGGAGGGTGGGTTTGCCAGACCTGTGTCAGAGCTGGCAGTGCAGTGCAGCTCCATTAGATTGGGGGAGGTGATACTGGGAAGAGACACGGACGCCTTTAGGAATGGAAGGGGAAGCCCGGGGGGCTGTCCCAACTTGTGCATCCAAGTGTTCCACTAATGTGACAAAACTGTGCAAAGTCTGAGTTGGAACTCAGTGACATGGTCTAGACGATGGGAGGCTCAGATGGACAGACCGTGGTGCCCATGGCTCCAGGGTTGTGGGTTCGATCCCTGGGTGGGAGTCACTTGGGAGTTTGACTCGATGATCCTTGTGGGTCCCTTCCAACTCGGAATAACCTGTAAACCTGTTTCTCCTTAATAAGATCTTTTTGGTGTGTTAGTCTAAGTTTCTTTCTTTCACACCTGGCAGAACTGCTGTGGTTTGTGTGTTTGATCACGTAGGGTCAGTTATTGCATAAAATACCCAACTGACTTGGATGAATTTGAACGTGGTTCAGACACAGCCATTTGTGCCTTCAGATTTTCAGCTGCATTTCACAAAGAAAAATCCCAAAAAAATTATTCAGTGTGTTGGAGAGCAATTTCATAAATCTCAGTAGCAACTTCATATGAAATAAATGTCCTATAATAAATTATCATTTAATTTAAGAACCAAAGTTGTTTTAATAATCTTTAACCAGCTCTCCTGAGTTTCCATGCTGAATAGTCTCTCCTTCAATTATCCAAAGCAGAAAAGCCTGGGTTCATCTAGGGTGGGCTTTAACTAAGTTGGCAGGAGCAGCTCAGCTCTCTTTAAATTCTTTAGATTGCCTGCCCCATGCTTCTGAAGGAAACTGGAACATCTCAACCACCAAACTTTACAGTTCTCCAAGAAAGTTCCTTTTTCCTTTTCTCACCTACAGATAACTAGGAAGACTGTGCTTTTAACAAGCTATTTCCTAGAAAATGTATCTATCCAGCTAAATAAGAGGGATTTTTGTACGATACTTTTTAGTTAATTTGGAAATTGAGAATCAAATTATTGCTGCTTTGTGATGGAACCAGTAAAACCAGGATTCTTATCAACAGAAAGGTCTTAAAAAAAAAAGAAAAATTCATACAGATTGGACTTGGGAAGTTTCTTCCTAATATTTTGATGACTTTTACTTGGTAGTAATTTGAAATCTGCCAGTTTTATTCCTTTATATTCCCAGTAATGAAAACGTCTAAGAAGAATGGGCAGAGCCCCCCAAGCAGATTCCATGTGCTTTACTAGAAAATCCACAATCTCAGCAAAATAAGCAGGAGATGGGGACTATTTGCCTTTTTCTTTTGTTTTCTAAATACTTTAGCTTATTTACCTGTAAATCAAAGAAATTGATCTATTGAATCATATAAGAAGTTGAAGGGTTTTTCTCTGGAAACCAAGTCTCTGGCTTATATTGAAACACCCTGTCATTTTTCTTTCAGTAAAGCAAATAAAAACCTACTTGCAAATACTTAAAATGATTCTTCATTTAAAATAACATCTGGATTTTAGTGGCTTAGCTGAAAGTTTCATACTGTGCACTATTAAAAGTGATTCTGTTAAGTTTTATTTGGGACTTTAAACTATTTAATTTCTGTAGCAGAAAATACTTTATCAAGTGAGGCTCTGGCCCTGTAAAGTTTAATCATTATAAGAGACAGTGTGAACTGGCTGATTCGACCACTTTTTCTCCTCTTGGCAATGGGATCAGTGAGGAATCTATCACTGGTTATTTTATATACAGAAGAGTTGCACGTTTTAAAGTTTTACAGAATAAAAGTAATATGGTTTAGTGCACCAACAGAAACTTCAGTCCAAAATGTCTTGGATGATGCTGGATATATATTTTACCATGTTTTAATTTCTTAGACTGACCTCCTGATTAAAAGTAGTTCTATCTTTTGCTAATGCCTAATGGAAAATATCAGGTACTTCTTTTGTTTTATGCAACCTATTTTTTTTCAGTGATTACATTTTGTGCCAACCCACATGTGATCACCTGGGAAAGAAATTTATCTGGTTTTTAAAAAAGATCTCAGTTCCAGCTTGCATTTTGTAAAACCACAGGGCAATCTGCTTTTCAGATCCAAGGCACGTACCCAATTTGAACTCTCAAGCAGTTATAAAATGCGGGGTAATTATCTTGATTTCAGTGGTGTCTGCAGCACTCCAGGACATTGATCAGGGCAGCCACTCACGTGGAGGGAGTTATTCCAAGGTAGGTATTTCTCAAGAAGAGACTCAGACTAAAGCATGGAAATTGAGATTTCTTAATTTTGATCTGCAAAGCTTTCCTGTTTCAAACCACTTTGAGTTGCATATGGAAGTAAGTCCTATGGGTTTACATATGCTTATGTTTTTAAAGGATGCTATTTCTGTAAAACCAACTAATCTGTGATTATCCTCTACATAAAAACATGAGAAACCAGAATAATGGCTGTCAAGCAATGGCAGTTGCTTTACTTTGTCCCTTCATGTCTAGTGTCTGGTTGGGCTAACAGGCCAATACATGGTACAAGATGGTGGCACAGAGAGCTGAGAAGTTCGGGGACCCACATGGCACTCCAAGTCCTTTCCCAGACTAGTGAAAATCATTCCTCTGTGCTCCACCACCCCACCAAGGGCAGCATTTTGCATCTGACAGTAGAGATGTGACAATTCTCCTTGTTTCTGTTACCTCCTGGGAGCAGACTTTGTCTAAGCATTGTTTTATCACAGGGCTCTTGCTGACAGCAAGGGAGATAATCTTCTTTTTAATACGTATATCCTTTAAAAAACTCCCATAAATAGGCTTTTCTGTTTCAAGTGCAGAAGTAGGGCTTAGTCAAAGTCTGCTGATCTCCACTGTATTCTTTTTTGGCTTTATTCACGACATTTTGTACACAGGATCAGTGTGCTTTGTGAGCTCTTCAGTCTTTCACTTCCACAGAAAAAATGCTGTAAAAGATGGGGCTGGTAGATATGATTTGCCAAGTAAAAACTTGTCAATAAAAAGACAGTCGATAGTTTTATTACTATAAAAGTAGGGAGATGGGAAAATATTTTGGGGTTTTGAGGTTCATTGATTGGCTACAAATTTTTCAGGAGAAGTTACCCTATTTAAGAAAAACATCGAGTCGTCAGGACCATGGAGACACCAAGGACAGCAGTGCCACTGTAAGAGTTTAACAAATCTCCAGGTTTTCGTCCCTTCTTACCACGGTGGGCACCGGCATGTATTGTCTTGTTGTCTCTGGCACATTTTGGTATCTGCTAGCAGGAATTTTTTAATATATTTTCAAAGTACAAACTGAGTAAAGCAGGATACTTCTTGCCAGATGCTGATTACAGTTGAGTGTTGTATATAGATAAAGCAATCTTTATTATTTGCAGCCTTGCCATCCTTGCTATCCATGTCCAGTACGACTTTTTAGAAGACTAACTTAAGGAAGATTGACTGTCAAGTGCAAGAAAATGTCAATTTTAATTACTAAAGTACCAGCTTCTGTTGCCTTCGGAATCAAATGTCTTTATATGCTTAAAAGTTGGCATATGAGCGTATGTTGCTCTTCAGTTCTGCCAATGATACAGACTTTGTATGTAGGTAATTGTATCCATAAATGAATTTCATTACTCCCATAAAACTTGGGTGTATTGGGTATGACTCCTGGTAATCTGAGATAAAGTAAGTTGGAGTGCCTTACAAGTTATTTTTAGAACAGGGTGAAGGGTAGCCATGGAGAAAGATAATTCATTTTTTAATATATCTGCCAAGAAATAATGGTGTGCTTCTGTTGAACTCATCCTGGATGTTGTGGTCTGGGCATTTGACTCCCTCTGAGGAATGAACAGAGTAGACAAAGAAGTGGAATTACTACTGCTGGTGTTGTAAGGACCCAGCATCTGAATGGCTGAGAAGTTACTTGTTGAATATTAGCACAGTAAAAACAGTTTAAGTCAAGATATCAAGATGCACAATGAAGATTGGATATGGAAGGAGATATTTCAAGTTCTGTGGGTTTTTCTCCTTTTCTGTGTACGTGTAAATAAAGTATATATTTTATTTTTAGCACTGGTACCACCTCAGTTGACCAACTTCCACTACATCTTTAGGACTTGCATTATGTGAGACAAGCTTGTTTGTGAGTGCTCAGTACGTCATTAGAGTCCATAGAGAAAGAGAAGCTGATTAAAATGATGAGATGACGTAAGGTGTGCAGGTTTGAGACACGCTTTGTGACAGTGGCGGGGCCCTCAGACATATTTTCAGTATCTATACTCTGCCAGGCACCTTTTTAGTGGTAAACAAGGCTTATTGTAACTGTGAATTTACTTGTTTTTGCTCATTTTCCAATTCTATCATACTTGAAAATCTAATTTCCTTCCATTTCAACTAACAATTGAAGAGACAAAGATGCCTGAAAATTATACCAACTTGGATCCACCAATACAGTCCCGAGTATGAAGCTGCTTTCTGAACCAGTAAAGGCTGACAGTAATGAGACAATTACCGTAGAAGTGGGATCATTATCATGCTGACTTCTGAGTTTTGATGGTTTTTAATAGGCTAATAATAAGGTCTGATATGTAGTGCCCTTCTAGCTGCCTTCAGGAAACAATCAAATTATTTTTTAAATTAAAAATTAGTCTATTCTACTGTTCACATATAAACATGGCTGTAACAAGGCTTTTGTTGTTGCAGTTCTGGAAGAAATTTTAGTCCTGCAATCCCACTATAAGTTACACTCGATAATGTGGCATTGAAAAATACAAATGGAAATATTGTAAAAAGATCTCTTCAGCCAAATAACTTAATTTAGAGTTAGGGACAACACTACTTTCCAAATAGCTTTCACATTGTTCTTGAACAAATCCAGAAACTAAGAGCCTTCAGAGAAAGCTAGGAAGTGTACCCAGAGCTAATTCAGATCTCAGGCAGAATCTTTCTGCACCTGAATGCTCACAAATCTTGGAGTGAACACGATGGGATCTAAACTACAGGAAGCCAAACCAGCTGTTTTCTGGTCACCTTTGTTTGGCACATTGGAAGCAGTGGAAGTACTGGTGGCCCACATGTGAGGTTCATGGACAGCAAATGGGCACGTGGATCTGCAGTGCCAGATCCTCCCCTGGACTGCACACAACCGTGCACAACTGTGCATTGATTTGTTGTGGGGTTTTTTAATGTGCCAGTTAGAAAGTCCTTGGAAATGAAAGTAAATTGTTTTGTACTTAATGCATACAATAGTATCAGCACAGAGAGTTAGTGAGGTGTAAATTCACGCCCCAGTGTAACTTGTCCTCATTTCTCCAAGCCCTTGGGGCCGTCTTATTCCTGACCAGGAGCACCCAGATAGAGGTTTAAATGCAGTTATTAAAGTTTCTAATTGTCCTGCTGTTGAACAACCTTAAGCACTTCTGCCTGGTTGGAGAATGAACTGCTTAATCATGAGGACCGCACAGGTTCAGTTTGCTTCTGCGTTTTGTTTTTGTTTCTTTTTGCTCATCTTGTTTGGCAAAATACCATAATATGGACTCTTCCTTGACTTTAAAAGGAGTATTTTGAAGTAATATTTCCATTGCTGAATAGCAAATAGTTCTCCTTAAGTAAAAACAAGTGGAAGTTAGTGAAGGGGTATGAACAAAAACTCCATGTTATCTGTTACCTTATACATATCCCCACCTGCCTTCATTTAGCTGTCCCACCTGGGCTTTCAGATGGGATGCAGGACACCTGTGCCAGCAGTTCATGTGGCCACAGGCATCAGCTGAGGTGTATGGGGCCAAAGGGGGAGGGGGATGTGGTGGTGTTTTGTTTCTTGCTGACTCCCATTTCTGTTCATGCCCAGTCTAAGAAAACAAGACATTGCAAGTTAACCCTTCATTTGATTATGAGTAGTGTTAGTGTAGTACAATTCTGCATTGGGCTAAAAACTTGTAGTAGAACAGCTGTCTCTTCTTCGATGTAGAGTTCTGTCAGGTGCTTTTTGGATCTGATTAAAATATGACTTGCACATGTGCTGGAGCAGTATTCCAGCCATGATGGAGTGACTGTTGTCTGCTATCCCAAGCTGGTTTGTGGCACAGAGAATGATCCTTGGTAAAAGCATTACAGTGGTTTTATTCTTGTGTTACAGTAGAACATCTATATGTTCTATGAAAAGAAAGGGGACCTACTCTCTTGACACTTTCCTGTCAAGGCACATTTTTCTGGCTACTACCTCCCCCGGAAACTGTTTAATGCAAAGAAAAGTTTTTGAAAGAAAAGAGCCTTAAGAACAAATATTTAAGCTGATTTACATGTGATGTATGGGTTCGGCTTGGTTGGGGTTTTTTTGTATATCACAGAATCACAAATGGATGACACATACCAATCCCTGTTTACAAAACACTGCTCTAGCAGATTATGGTCCTGCTAACCCTGGAACAGTTTTGCTACCTAAATTATCCTGCTATTTAGTGAGATAATTGCCTCGGGTTTGGGTTCTGTTCGCATGTTTTTCACGAATAGGCCTAGCTGTTGGCAGGCAATACGTTATTACTGTGACTTCTGCAGCAAACGGGCTTTTAAATGTGCTTCAGGTGCTGTGGGCAGCCTTGCCATGCCGGACACTGTTGTCAACAGCAGCAGCAAGGCCGGCAAGTTTTCGTAATTAGAGGCTTGTTATAATTTCTGCTACTGCAGATGCTGCACCTGAGGCTTGGTTGTAGTTTGCTGCGTGGGGGGAAAAAAAAGGTTAAGGTGCCTTTTGCGCTGAACAGCAGCGCTGCTGTGCCTCCAGCGCCGGCCGCTAACACAGAACCGGGGGGAGGCTGCGGAGCGCCGCTGCCGCACAAAGCCCCGCTGCGAGCGCTGTTCCCGCAGGCGGGACCGGCCCGGCCGCTGTCCCGGTGCTGGGGGGGCCGCGGCTCGGGGCCCCTCGGTCGCCG
>WEKX01021739.1:250482-290649 GCA_013390025.1 Pitta sordida
GCTCGCCCCCGGCGGTCCCGAGGAGCGGGGTCGGGGCGCCCTCCCCGCGGCCGGGCCGACAGGTGAGATCCTCGTTCGGCACAGATCCGCTCCCTGAGCCCCGCAGCCGTGCGCCGCCACTTCCATCTGTCTCCCTTGGAAGCGCTCGCGTCAGGTGAAAGTTGGGATGGCCAACGAGCCTCTGCCTTTGGCAGGGACCGGCACCCGTTCGGCGGACAGTGCTCGCTGTCCCCGGCGCCTTCCATCGGCGCTGGCTCGGGCTCCCCTTAGAACTCGGTTGGGCTCACCTTAGAGCTCACCTTGAGCTGCGGCTGGTGCGCGGCTGCACATTCAGCAGCGAGCTCTGATGCGCTGAAGGTGATAAAACCCATTCCTGCTGTGCCCGTCTCGTTTCGAGGGACACGCAGGGCATGGAAGAGCTGCGGTGAGGAGAGCGGGAGCGCTCCAGGGGGAGCTGGAAAGGCCTGTGGCTTTGGGGCACCCGAGAGGCACTGGGACGAGCCCCTGGGGAGGCTGCTGCTCTCTTGGCCTGGGTGTCTGAGAGAAAAGCTTGTTCTGAACGTAAATCTGGGTCCTCCGGACTCCACTGAGATTTCCTTGCTCACTTTTCATTGTAAGCTGCTAGCTTACAGTGGGGGGGGAGGAAGAAAAAAGAGTCGGCCCTCGGGCTCAGGTGGCCTCAGTGAGCGCTGGCCACGATGCACACATGGATGCACCGGGAGAATAGCGGCTCATGAAAGTTTCTCTCATAAGCGGTGAAATGAGGCTTGACGTTTGTGGAGAATTAGACATTTCTGAGGGCACTCGCGACAGACTCGGTGTTATTGGTGAAGATTTGCTCTGTTTAATTTAATGCGTTGCTGGTTTCAATTATGTGTCTTCAGCTCTTTTAGCGGACCAAAGAGTTTTCTGCTTTAAACGTGCGTGTTAGAAGTGTTAGATAAAAGATTTGGGTTATTCAGTTCTAAGTATGTGGCAGAACTGGTGTAATTTTAAAAAAATTAGCTGTTTGATATGCTCTTATGGAGCAGGATACATCATTTTCCCAAGTCTTTTAGAGCAGAAGAGTAGTTTTGGGTTAATAATTTAGATTTTTTTCTTGGCTTTTGTCGTATTTTTTCTGGTTTTGAAAAGAAATATCACTGTACACTAGTAGCCTTGATATTGTAGTACTCGCTGGTTTGGATTTGACCCTCTGCAAGAGAGTATGCAACTCCTTGGCTGAGGTGGGAATTTTAGGTTCAGAATCTGACTGCTTACATATTCATGTGCCACTAAACCAACACGGCTTAGTCAGACTTTGTTTCTTATCTTGACAGAGCAAGCAGGAGTGCGCACTCCTGATTGTGTATTCCAGTAAGCACAACTTTTCCATGAATACCTTCTTCTCCACCTCCTGTATTCTTTGTGAAAAGACACTTTTGAGGGTTATCATTGTGCTCTGAGATATTCTGGTTTTCTTACTGGGGATGCCTTCTACTCTTCGGTCTGTACAATGTAACTCATAGGTGTACATTATTGCCTAGATTAAGAGTTTACTCTTTGGAAAAAAATGATTCTACCATAAAAATTAATCTGTCTGAACACAAGAATAACCTTAGTTTCCTCCTAATATCCTTAGCTCTAATTCTTTCGAACTAGGATGAAAATAGAGCAGTCTTGAACTATGATGAGCCCTAAGGAACTTTCTGAGGTCAAGTTAACTGATTACACAGCCTTTTCTAGAAGCCCTTTGAGGTATTTACTGAGTTTAACAAAAATTAGGTTTATTGTCACTTACAGTTGAAAAATACTTCAGTGAGTGACAATCTTTAGCTTGCTTCTCAAAAATGCAGTTCAAGAAATACCTACAGGTGAGCCAAGTGATGTGAAAGAAAAATAATGAAACCACATGTTCCTTTCCTCTTTAATTGGTGAGAAAATCAGACATAAATATTCACTGCCTTCAAACTACTTCTTTCCTCACTAGTTGGAAGAAAATAACTGGGTTGTTTGATGATCAAGTAGCAATTTTGAACCTCTTTTTCGTATGTGTGTGAGATCTACTGTACTTTTTACTCATTAGAAATGCACATCCTAAAAGAGAATAGTCTTGGCATTGGTACTTCTCAGAATTTTTTGACTACAAATGGCCTGTCATTGTAAATGAAGGCTGTGAAAATTTCCTAGGAGTCTTTTAAATGTTTGTGAAAATAATTTCCCAGTGTTTGTAACAGTCCAGCTGAATACAAAATGAAAAATAGAACAGGCTGCATATTACACTCGGAGAAAGCGGGGATTTTTTTCTTAATCAAATCAAGGGACCATAAAAGTGAGAACTTATTTAAAGAACAAGGCACCGTCATTTCCATAAAACTTTGAAGAATTCAGAGCTTATTTAAGCATCATCCCAGAATTAAACAATTTTGCTTTATCGTATCTTTTATAGCATTATGTTAAGAAGATAAAATATATTTTCATATATTTTGTATTGACCTTTTTGAGGTAGTTACACTACCTCACACTGAGCACAAGGAAATTTAGGGATTAGGTGGGCAGGTCCTGGTTGTTTCTCTGCATGGGCAGAAATCATTGGCAAGCTCTTGCAGACTGTGCTGAAATGTTTGACAGCTGGTTGCCATTGCAGTCTTGCATTCAGGAGAATGGCAATTTCATCTTCACATTCTCTCAGCTGGATAAAAGGCTAGACTTTTTCATGTAAGATGTATGAACGTTAAGTGTCTTTGGTCCTCTTAAGAACATCAAGAACTAAATATTAGCCTCATTTTGATCATGGAAGAACAGGTCCCCAAATTAGGCTGTTCTGATAGATCACTGAAACCTTCCCCAAAAGCATAAGCAATGACAAGGTTCTTTGTCATTGGTGTAGGTCTGTAGTTGCTTGAATGTGACAGAATATTTCTTCCCTCTTTGCCCTTTTAGAATCCAAAACATCCATCGGTTTGTGGTGTACAGGTTTTGTACATTCCCAGATTGAAGGAAAGGTTGTGCAATGTGTGCCTGAAGTTAAGGTTATTGTCAGTAAACCACAGGCTGGAAGAGCTCTGGTAGTGTGACTGCAAAAACAAATCTTGCTTTCTGAAGTTATTTCTTGGAATTGTTTAGAAGTTGGCAAGGTGTTTCTCCTGTCCCCTCCATCTTGACCCCAGCATTTTTGAGAAAATTACCGGGCTTAGAGACCTGAGATCTCTCAAGTATAGGAAAGTATTAGTAAAACAGTAAGTTAAATTGTAAGGTTACCCAGGTTTCTAAAATTATAGCATGACACTAGAAATCTTGGAAGAAAACACTGCAAGAACAAGCCCTCTCTTCTTTTGTGTATATGTAGCTCCTTGCCAGTGGTTGTATTCTCATGTAGAAGTGTGTAGCTGAAAAATCTTGTGCTGCCTTTTTATTAAGTTTCTTCTTGATTGTGCCTCCTCTTTCAACCATATCCCTGTTCAAAACAGCTCAAGTCCTCCCTCTGAAAAGGAGCTTTCATGCAGTATGTCTTCAAGGTTCATGATATATTTGCTTTTTTGTGTCTTTTGAAAAGGGAAATGGATATGTAGGGAGATTGTCAGGGTGAACTCGGACCCAATTTCTCTCATATGGAAAGTGGGAAATGTGTTCTATACTTGTCTGCTTTATTAACTGAGAAAGCTCAGTGTGGCAGTCCTTTCTGTATTCTTTGACAACATTGTACAAAATAGGTTTAAACCCCTCAGGTTTGAGGATTTTGAGGAGTTAACTTTCAGAAGTTTCTGCTAGTCTGTGACCCTGACTGTTCCTCACATGCAGCAAGTTGCCCCAACATGTTCCTGTGCAGAATCATTGTGGAAGTAACAAAGATGACTTGTTAGCATTTGTTTGTTTCTTCTTCTCCATGTTAGGTACAAATTGTTTTCCCTTTCACCTTTCCCCTTTCGATATTTTCCGTTTGTTGCTTGTGGCTGGTCAGGTGAAACAAAGGAGATACTCGAGTGATAGTAACTGTAATCTGGGGCAATGAGTTTTAGTTTGCATGAAAAGCCTACAACGGCCAACAGGCTGTTACTGTGACAGCAGAGCTGAGCTCTTAGAGAGAAAGTAAACTTCCTGCTACTATCGTGTGACACAGTGTTTACTGAGTTGTGCAGCCTGCTAAAGCATCTTATTTATTTGCCTTGGAGATGATAATTTCGTATCTAGGACTTAAATGGCAGCTTTTTTTTTGCCCATCTGCTGTAGATATAAATGAAACTCTTGCACGGCTGTCAAGTAGTTTTGATCAAAATGTCTGTAGTACTTGTGAGTGTGCTCTCTGAGAGCTCTAGACAGAGTACATAGTGTGGGTTGCTTTGCTGAGTGCCCTTGGTTAACGCAGCTTGAGAGCTCAACCTACAACTTTATTGGAGGGAACACTTTTTTTTTCTTCTCGGATCAGTACAAATACATAATCAGAAATGTTAATGGACCTCTCTTGTAACCACAGAGAGGTCATTAGCTGTTTGGGTGAGATTATCTACAGGTGATTGTTCTAATAGTAAGTTTTGAATCTGAGGACTCCATGACCGTGATGTTTATTTGGTACTGGTTCGGCTGGTGTTCTGTATCTGTAAATATTCATGTTTCAGGCTTCTTTTGGAGGGAGTTTGTTTTGCTGTTTTAGGGATTAAGTGGGTACATTTCTGCACTGAATAAGTTCTCAGGAGACCTCTAATGCAGATTATTAAATAGTCAGAACCAGGCAGCAAGTGAAACTGGTTTCTCTATGTGACAGTTGAAGATCTTGGATCCTTCCTGGAACATGATTGATCTACACACTAGGACAGTTACCTACGTGTTCCTGGCTTTGATTTGATGAAGTTTAGAAGACCAGGAAATGGATCACTTCACATATCCTACAAGTAATTTATTGACCTTGTGCTTGTTCACCATCTCCTTTCCCATAAATGAGTGACTACTCGATCTGACTAATAACTCATGGCAGATTTTTGCCAGTGGGATGGTCATAAAATAAGAACAGCTAGATGGGATGATAAATTTAAGAAAGTAGCTACTGTCATGTTTGAGTGATCACTGTTATCCCCTCTGTTAAGAATTGTAAGATACAATAACAGTTTTAGTTACCTGCAGTGAAACCTTCAATTACACTTGTACAAGAATTAACTTCAACTGGTTCTTTGAGACTTTATTTGTTACTGCCCACTGCTGTGTCCTTTACTTAGCTACTATCCCTGGGATTTTTTTGACTCTGGTACATGGGTTGGATTTACTAACACCTTAGACATACTTCTCCTTTCCTTTACAACTTTGTCAGGGCTTTGAAATGTGAGCAGCCTAGGGGAGGAAGTCAACTACGTATCTGGAATTTTTGTGTCTTAGGAAGCCTGTTAGGGATGTGTGTTGCTGGTACACAAAGTTAGTAAAAAATTATCAGTGTGGGCTTGCTTCTCACCTTCAAAAAATTCACAAAGATTGTAACATATTTTGTCCGGATAATGAATCATTTTTTCTTAGCATTCTTGATTTGTACATCAGGACAGTATTGTGACAGACAAAAACCCCTGTCCAGGCTCCCTAAAAAAACCCATCAAAACCATGAGGCTGTTAATAGATCCCAGTTAAAACCTGTGGCATTGGTGTACAAGAAGGGGTCACATACATTGTAGATCATAAGCTGGAATAAGCCTTCGGTACATTCTCTGGAATTTATGGAATCCCTGGTAAGGTAAGGCTTTGAAACAGGGGGTTCATGGGTGTCCATCAGCTGGACAGAGGAACAGTTGGAAAGGTGACAGTGTTCCTTTTTAATTCTTTGAGCTATGTGTGGAAACAACTATTTGCAACTTCCTGCATGTGAGAAGCAGGTTCACGAAGATAATAAATTGTAATGAAATTTATTATAAAGCAAAGGCAAAACAGCGCTGGGCGCATGGCTTGGGAGAATCCACGTCAGAGGTGCAACATTCATCATACAGGTTTCACATTTTATACCTTGGGATAATGCATAGGTGTTTGGTATTTCAAAACTATGACGGACTATAGTCAGCCCTCTTCCACTTTATGCCCCACCAAGGCGTGATTTTTCAGCAATTAAGGAGGCCTGTTGCACAACTGCGCCTGCGCAACCTGACACACATGAATGTTCAAATGAGACAGTCATGAATATTCAAGTCAACCCCCACGCCGTGCCACACAGACCATGGGTGCACTGCTCTGCCTGTGCCACGCCTGCCCCGGTTCTGCCCCCCTCCCGTGGTGCCTGCTCTGAGTGAGGAGGCTGCGTGCAGTTATGAAAGATTTACACACCCTCAGGATAGTCGTGGTGTTTGAGACTTTTTGGGGTAGATGTCTACCCTGAGTGTGGAGAGACCAGGTCTACCCACCTGGAGAGACACCAGGACAGTGGCGGGGGCAGCTCCTCACACCCGTGTCCCCGGCCAAGTGGAAAAGGGGTTTTTCCTGGTGTGGGGTGGCCACGGGTCCCGGGAAGCGCTGACACAAATACTGATACACAGCAGGGCAGTGCTGAAACATTGCTGGAGCACTGGTGGGGGGGGCGGTGTGAGGGTGTGGGGCAAATTTGCATATTAAAGAGCCACCATTCTACGAGGATGGAGGGCTTCATGGAGTGGTAACAGAATCACTCCACCACCTCCATGGGCAGCCCATTCCACTGAGGGGTCACCCTCTCTGTGAAAAAATTCCTCCTAATGTCTAGTCTAAATCTCCCCTGATGCAGTTTAAGACTGTGTCCTCTTGTTCTATCACTGGTAGCCAGAGAGAAGAGACTGACCCCCAGCTGGCTACACCTCCCTTTCAGGAGTTGTAGAGAGTGATAAGATCTCCCCTCAGCCTCCTCTTCTCCAGGCTAAACAACCCCAGCTCTCTCAGTCATTCCTGGAACACCAATCCTTTCACCATCCTCATTGCCCTTCTCTGGACACGCTCAAGGATCTCAACATCCCTCTGAAACCGAGGAGCCCAGAACTGAACACAGCACTCAAGATGTGGTCTAACCTGTGCTGAGTACAGGGGGAGAAGAACTTCCCTGGTCCTACTGGTAGCACTATTCCTGATGCAGGCCAGGATGCCATTGGCTTTTCTGGCCGCCTGCGCACACTGCTGGCTCAAGTTTTCTATCAACCAGCACTCCCAGATCCCTTTCTACCTGATCATCCTGCAGTCACTCCCCAAAAAAAGAATTAGTCCTGTCGGGGATTACAGTCGAATAGCAGTATCATGGTATTCGAGGGTTGACTGTATTACAATTATTTCATACATGAGCATGATCTAGGAGGTATTATTACAATTATTTCCCAGGAATCATTTACATGCCCTTGCCCCCTTTTCCTTCCTGTTTGAGCATGCTCAGTTAATTTTGAGGACGGGTCTTGATTCTGGAGGAAGTCATGGTCCATCATCATCATCATGACCTTTTCCCCTCAGCCACAAAACCAGTTGTGAGCTGGCTTGTTGATCCAATCATCTCTTGTCTGGGGCTCCTGTGGAGACAGTTATTTGCAGTTGGGCTTTCCACTGTTACAGTGATCTCATGTTGGAGGCTCCTGCTAATCTTGTGATGGGCTCAGCCAACAGATCCTGTTGTTAAGTAACTTATTGAGAGCTGGTGTCCACCCTGGTGACTTCTCCTGCTTCCTGCTTTTTGGAACTGAAACTTGTTTAGTTTAAATCAATCATTCACAAAGACTCAGATATTCTACAAAAACTACAATATAATTAGAGAAACTCATATCCTAACTTATTGTACATTAAAATATTCCTTAGTATGTAATGTTAACAAACAATTTTACATTTACAATTTTACACAAGGGCAAAAAACTTATTTGGTCCTTCACACTGAGTATTCAAGGGTATGTGTGAGGGATTGTGTGTCTTCAGTGCACTGGAAAATATGAGACTCATGGAAGTCAGCATTATTTGTTTCATGAGGCAAATCAGCTTTTATTGCTTCAGAGTATGTTCTGTTGCCTGAGCTTGGTGGGCAAATTAATGTAAAGACTTCCTTTGTCACAGGAAGGAGTAGTTAAAGAAAACAAAGATTATTATGATAGGAAGCAGGAGGTGTCCAGTCTGTAGGGCAGAAATAGCACAAATTTTTAAAATGCCATATTATGAATTACCTGTGTTCTGAAGTCTTTATTTTTCAGTATGCAGCCAGACTGCAGAATAAAAATATTTTGCATCCCTTACTGTTTTTAACATAAGTTTTTTTAGCTGGTGGGGACTTTGTTTGAGTGTTTGTGTGTGGTAGTTGTTTTTTGGCTTTTTTTTTTTTAAATTTGTGGTAGATAGGTGTTTATTTCAGTCTTAATTGCTTAGAAATTAAGTATTTTTCCTGAATGTCCTTCCCAAACATTGCTTTGTGCTGGAAATATATGAGCATTTGGTGTAAAGACAGCAAATTACTGCCCAGGAACTGAAAGCAACCAGCAGTGTGCAACAATTAAAGTCTACTGAGAAACTTGGGAAGAGATAAGTAGCTCGGTGGAAATGGGACTTCGAAGGTCAATTACCTGGTCATTAGTGGTTGCTGAACTTATTACACTTTTATTTTAGTTTTATGGTGTGACTTATGGAAGGAACGAGTTGTGAATTTTCATGTTTAATTGGCTGCTCTTTCACAATTCCTTTTTCTACTCACTCCTGAGCCTTCTGGCATCCAAGGGCAGAACTGATAATGGGACTCAGTAAGATGTGAACTGCTCTAAAGGAATGTACTTGAATTACTGCTGTTATATCACTTCTAATGAGACATTGTTTTTAGAATCACAATGTATCTGAAAACAAACAAAGGAATAGTTTTACTTTATCCTGACTAGTGTCGACTTGTTTTTATTGTTTGGGTGCTCAGATAAAAATGAGAGAATGTAAGCACTTTGGAGAATATGTATTTTTTGCTCGGATGGAAGGAGCGTGGTGCCTGTGGTTCCACACTTGTGGTTCCATTCCTGGGTGGGCGCTCACTGGGAGTTGGACTAGATGATCCCTTGGGTCCCTTCCAACTCGGAATAACCTGTGAACCTGAATGTAAATTTGGGTTTCTGATCTTTACAACAGCTTGATTTAAGCACGGATAGCTGAAACAGCATTAAGAGTTTGAACTTTTGTGTCTGATTTAAGAAGTGAGGGCTACTCTACTATACAAGCTTGCTTTCAATTTTGAATATGAACTTTCTTGCAGTCTAGATGCTGTCATCATGAGTGATTTATGTTCTGCAAAACAAGCAAATAATGTCCTCGTTGATAACTGTGCAGTTCTGTTATTCCTGTTGCCTACAAAAAGCTCATCTCAGCAGAATTATTTTCATCTGAGGGATATAATTTACTTATGAGATGATTTTTGCTACTGTTGTAGCAGAAAAGAGCAAAGCTCAATTTAAAGATTTTAGATAAGCCTCAGTGCCAGGTGAGATAACAACAGGTGGTTTGAAGCTGAACACACTTAATCCAAGGCACCAAGAGGTAATAAGCACAGTAGCTTCATAATGTCACTTCTGCATTCACTCTTCAAAGAAGAAACTTGTTTTCTTCTAGGTGAAAAATTATGAATGCAGCTATTTTTCAGGTTTGTGGTAGATATTTTGCTTGCTACACAAGGCAAGACAACTTTTCAGTTCAAAACAAACAAGAAAAGGGTGTTATTTCAGCATTCAAAGGAAAGAGCCAATAGACAGTGTAATTTATCAATAGTAAACACAAGTCATTTTCTCATTATCCTGCATTCTAGCAGAAAAGTTAAACTAAATGCTATTCATTTTTATAGCAACGAAAGCATTTGTTGTCCAATGTTATTAAAATAAGAGGCTTTCAAGTTGACTCTGTAAACAATCGTCAAGAACTGTCTAAGACATGGTGCTGTGAACATGCACTTGGCATCCTGGCTGCTGTGTGGTAGAAAGTGATTTGTCATCCATTGAAAGTAACTGTAGTTCAGACAAATTTTATCTTTCCAGAGGCTAAATCCCAAACCTTTAGAAAACTTCTGAAATGTATGAAGAAAAAAAATCTACACACTCCAGTCCTGTGTTTGTGTTGGTATGAAGGGAACTCGGGCTGTTTCACATGTTCCAGGTCATCCAGAGTACTAAATTATCCTCTACCTTTTCCTCTTAAACAGAAATTTTCTGGGGGATGTAAGGCAACTTGCAAATTCCTGGGGAAAAATTCAGTTTTTATGTTCATGATCTGGAAGTAGAAAGTGTATTTAGAAAACCCCTAATGAAATTGTGGGATCTTCAGATGAAGAAGAGTTCATCTTCCTCCTGCTTGCCTACACAGACCTGTTGGCACCTGGGAAGTGCATGATTTTATCTGAAAGGTTATTTTGTCTAATGTAAATATTAATAAACCAAATTGATGCTGTCCTAGTCCTTTCTGCCTTTACAGTTGCCTTCCAAAAGAGCAGTGTTAATTCAAGATGTGTTGGATTTGAGGTTTTTGTCTTCCATATTTTCATCACGTAGATATAAAGTGTAGAAGGGGACATCGAATAAGAACATTGCTGAGTTTTAGTCACAAATATTTGGTTACAAAGGACACTTGAAAAAAGTTAGCTTAGGGAGCGGAGATTTATTTATATACACCAGAATGTTATAAATAATTTTCATGTTCAAAATAGCATTAAAACCAGAACAAAGCAAGCCACAAAACACAACTGGGTGGGAGGGAGAAAGCAAAATAGATGCAAAATAACAGCTCATGCCCTTGAGAGACGTGGCTGTGTCTGTACTTGTAAGAATCTCTTACAGCTGGATCACATGAAGTCTCTGGTGCATCTCTGACACTTCTACCCAGAACCTCCTGCATGGTACTGAGACAACAATGAAGGCAGGACAGATGGGGTGCCAGGTGCATTTTCTCTCCCTGGTAACATTGTGCAGATTGGGGAAAACAACTTCTCCATGTTAACAACTTCTCCATGGTGCCTTTCATGCCCGAGCCAGCAGTGTGTGTCCTGTCGGAAGGACAGGGGTTGCTATGGTAGGTAGGAGTGACTTTTAATATACAGGCTTCATATAACCAATTCTTCATCCTTGTTCTGGTAGGAGAGGAGGCTTTTTAAGGAGTTAGACCTCTGATTTGATTTATCCTTGTGTAACATGTGTTATTCCAGGCCTAAGGAATTCAGGAATCATTTCAAAATTACTTCCTTTCCTCCTCTTTAAAATTTTCCTTTGTTCCTAATGAAACTTGAAATAAAGATTCACGGTCAGACCATACTTTGAGATCCTAGGAAATACCACTACAATTAGTAGCAACCAACTAGCGACCATGCTAAAGCATTAGTGTCTGCTATTGAAGTTCAAGTTTATTCAGTAAATATTTTCTCACCTACTGAAGTAGTATAAATAGTCAATGCAGCTTTTCCTTTGAGCGTTCAAAAAACTCACACTATGGTTTGACAGACTAATTTGTCTTGGTATGTAATACAGTAAATCCCCACTGCATTGCGACCTCGTGGATTTGTGAGGAAAATTTCTCACAATCCGGTTTCAGGATCTGCGATGTTCCCCAGCCGATGTATGTGCAGGGCCTCTGCTTTGCTGAGAGAAGCAAAACCATTTTCTATTTCTGTTATTGTGCCTTCCTCTGAAACAGTGCCCTTTTGGTTTTAGAACTGCGTATAATTCATCACTAGCCAAATTGTAGATGGCCTTCCACTTGGTAGTTCCTTATAACAATTTAAAAACTTGCCTTAGAACAGGAATTGTTTGGGGTTAACTTGAGGATTTGTCTGAATCTGCTCTTCTAGTTCCTAACTATACAAGTTGTTATTTTGTTAATTATCCTATTTTGAAAAATAGAGAAGGTAAGAAGTAATGGAAAAAAGAGGGTCAGTTACTTTTCCATCTTGGGTGTTTCTGGAACAAACAATTTTTTATTTTTGGAGATTGGTTCGGGGTTTTTTTGCTATTCTGAAGACTTTTGCCCTTTATCGGTGTCTTATGATTTATATAACATCAACGAAACAAGATGGGTCTGTGAAGAAGTAAGTTCATATGTACTAAAATTAGAGCTCCTGGAAAGTAAGAATTAATTAGATTTTTTTTTTCTAGTTGGGTATGTTTAGGAACTGTATGAGAGTCCCCATGCAATGTATTCCCTTGTATCTACTGTAATGGACTTAGGAAAAAGAATCTGTTGCCAAATTGAATCCTGTAATAAAATGTATTAATGTGCTGTAGTCAGAATTGTTGAAAACTAGCTCATTTAGAAATTAGAGCAATGTTTTAAACATCATTTCCCTAATTCAGGAAGGTCTAGACTAAATACTTCAGGTATCTTGCTTCTGTTTGTTAGCCCTATAACATTAAAGATGTTAAAGCGAGACATTTTAACCTCCCCTGCAGTCAGGAATAAAGTATTTTAGGTTTATGTGTTATTAGTGTAATTCTTCCGTAGATTTGAAGAAGTCAAAGGGGAACAATGTTAGGAGGAGCTTTTTTGCAGAAAGATTTAGTGTAAAACATTGCAGAATACAACAATACAACTGTTTCACTCATTCAGCCACTAAGTTACATCTTGAAACCAGAAGTCATCTGCTGAAAGCAGGCAAAAATGTGAGCAGAACTTGGGAGTCACCAGCTGCTGCAAAAGTGAGTCTTCCCTGCTGGCCAAGTAGATGTTCAATCCTGCATCTGTTCCCTTTGTTCCCATTTAAGAGCAGCCAGAGACGGGCTCTGTGTGAGTTGTGTTCAGTCCTGCAGCATAAAGCAAAGCAGATGGATGTGAAGTTCTGACTGAAAGCACAGACCACAGAACGTGCCAAAGGTGAACAGGATGTAAAAAGCTTGTGCTTAAAAATAATATGATACTTTGTGAAGTGTTCTGTTTTCTGAAAGCAGAAAATTCAACAGTCAGGGTAATTATATTTGTTAGGTGCCCACAAGAAGCCTGTGGGTTAACAATAATACACAGTGATTACATTAATCAGTAGACTCTTGTGGAAATGAGAGGCTTGATAGTATAAATATGTATAATGATACTTTGGATGAAGTAAAAAATACTTTTTGAGGAGATCAGCCAGAAGAAGATGAAAAATGATTTTATGATTTTACAAACATAGACTTGCAAAAAAGGATTCTGTTCTTTTCCAATTATCAATGAAAAGGCTGAAAAAGAAAAGGTAGGCCTGTATATAAAAGAAAGTGGTTTCTCTAGCATGAAAAAAGACACCTTATACAGTATAGCTATTTTAGATCCTCACGTTATAGTTGGATGAAGTGTGCTTTGCTGGATTTCTCAGAAGCAGGCACTAACTTCAGTGCAAAGCCATAAAATGTATTTTTAGTGTAAAACCCAGTGTGTTTGGTGTCTGTTGAAGAACGCTTTGGTCACTTCACTGGGAGAAATGTTTGCTCCCCCAGCTGCCGTTTGAAATGCCTGAGGAGTAGGAAGATGAGGATAAGCAAATAGTGTGTTCTCAGACACTATTCACACCTCCCCAATCCCAAAAGTGCTTCCTTAAGAAATGTGTTATCTGTTCCTTCTGGGTTTCTGCATCTGACAAGTGATGATCTGTTACTTTAGTAAGATAGAAATACACTGTACCATTGGATAACAGGGTTGTGCAAATGTGCTGAGAGAACTGTAATAAACATAAGAGCGATGAGTTCTTGGCCTTCTTTGCCTGCGAAATGAAAAGATTTGCCCATGTCTGTTAAAAATAGCGATAATACATTGCAGGGATGCTGAATTTTGTTGTTTCACTGACCCAGTGATCTGTAGGAAGGCTTTTGGGAATGTGTTAACAGATAATGCAGGGAATGTTGAAATCTAGGATTATAATGGTAGCATTAGGAGATGTACAGCTTCACACTTCATAATCCTGTGGAATAGCAGATATATAGAAATAACCCTCTTAAATATGAAAGGAAATTCTCCGTAGATATCTACTTTGTTGTTAGATTTCATTTGGTCTTTTCTTGTTATTTTGTTTGGGATTTTTTTGGTTTTGTGGGTGTTTTTTTTTTGTTTGTTTGTTTGGTGGGGTTTTATATTTTGTTGGTTGAGTTGTTTTTATACATATATATATATGTATAGTGGGGAATTCTAGAACGTGGTGTTGAAACAAAATAGAACAGAGTAAGCTGACAGCTGACCTTTGAAGAATGGACAACTTGTTGGGGGGTTTGTTTGTTTGTTTACCTACCTACAAATTGGAGATTAATTATTCAGGGAAGGAAAACCAAGGAGAGCCAGAATATGCTTATGCTTGATGAGGGTTTTGACAGTAACTTTTCTGTCCAGGAGCTGTACCCTGATGCTTTTCTCAGGTTGCCTTGGCTCCCAGCTCACTGTGACCTTTGTGTCTGAAGGCAGACACCAAGTGTCTCTTCCATCAATAAATTAAACACCCACTGTCTTTCCATCATGTTCTGTAGACCTGTGATCTCTTCCATTACTTCTTTTCATCATTTTACTCTTTCACAGAAATTGTTGATCAGACAAAAGCCTGCAGAATGCGATAGGATAATTCTTAACTGTGTGTAATTTTTCAACCAGTTATGCATTCACCATAGGGAAAAAACCAGAACAAAACTCACCCCCTCCCCACCCCCCGCCTCAAATGAGGAAGCATTAAATTTGGAATTGATCTTAATAACGTTCCTAGTTTAATTACATGAGGAAGGGAAGAAGCATCACAGTCACAAAGTCAGTGCTTACAGTGTATGATGAAAAGGACAGAACTCTTTAGAGGCCAAAATTGTCTTCTACCAATAGAATTATCTCCTTTTGCACCAACTGAGATAAAAGGCTGACTTCCAAATGATACAGTTTTGGTAAGGGCATAAAAATAATGTCCTAAATAAAAATTAAACTAGAGAAAAAGCACTGCTGAAATGGTATTTGTAATTAGAAAGATATTTGGATTTTTCTCCAGGTTTGTTATTTGTAGTACCTGGACTGACTGGGTTACTTAAGAGTAAATGCAGGTTTGAATTTGGAAGCTGAAATCACAAGTGTGATCAGTGATAAAAGAATTAAGAAAAGGCTGCTGGTATAATCTCATAGAAACTGCCAGAAACTCAAAAGAAATCTTCTAAGTAGCAATCACATTCCAAATAACTGTATAGGCTCTAATCTGACTGCCAAAATAATTATCATCCTTTCTGACAGTTTTTTCCATTTGCCCTTCTTGACCCACAGAAGCAGAATCTCTTTCTGATTCCTGTGAAGTCATTTATTTGACAAAAATCAAAAGTTGCTCATCAAAAACAGAGATACACAACAATAAAACTTCTCTCCATTGTAGCAAACCCAGGCCAAAGTAAATTAGCAGAGCAAGTAAAGAAAACCTGGACTCTGAAATAGCACCAAAGGCTAATTGTTCTCCTCTGTTTATCATGAGATCATAGACACAACCTGTATTGCACCTCATAGACTTGGATGGTAAGATTTTACTTTTGAGGTTTATTGGTATAAACATGCATTTTGAGTGTGATTTTTTTTTTTCCTCTTCTATTTTTTTTTCTTTTCAGACCAGTGGCCTGCATGAATTAAATACCTGATGGTGTGTAACTAACTGGGCAGCAGCAGTAACTTAGCAACATCAGCTAGTGCAGATGCCAAAGAACAGTGTTGGCTTTCATCATTTTAAATGCCAGCTGGTCCTTTAATAGTCTTTCTATATTTAGAAATTAATTGATAATTATGTTTTAGCTTGTAAACCTAGGTTGGATTTCACCATCAAATCGCTTGATAAAGAATTTTGGAGGCTCAGAAGTCTTTAACTGTAGGCATTGATAGAAGATTTAGGAAGGGCATGGTAATGATTTATACAATCCCTGAGTGAGTGGCTTCGTAATGGAGAGTACAAAGAAACCTTCCTTGCTTCCAAGGCACTGTAAATGCACAAGCAAAGCTGTTTAAATGCACTAAAGGAGTGGGGAGGTGCCTTCTCTGAGAATTATGGTGTTTCTTTAATAAGTAGTAATGTCTGATGAATATACCTCGTTTCTGACACACATACTTTTGAAAATAAATTGGTATTATAAACATATTACCTATGTGTGTTTATATACATGCACATACTAAAATAAAACATCAAGTATGTATTTTTTTACCGAAATGATTAAATTATAGAAACGTGTGTCTGGAATGTTACATCACTGTTTTCACTATGAGATCCATCTATACAGAACAGCGTCTCTAGTTGAGTGTTTGTTTTGCTGTTCCGGAAGTTAGTTAATGAAGGAAACTTTGTAACCTGTTAGTCAACCACTTCCAGCCCTTGGCTGTATCTGTTCTACTGTGAATCTCATCTGTTAACTCTATATCCTGGTGTGTAGTGTAAATTTTTGCTGCAAGTTAAGCCTCTGTTTTGGTTTTTTTTACACATGTGATGGACAAAAGGGCAAATGATTTTGTTATTGTTATTTATTGGTTGAGGGGTTTTAACCTACCAGAAAACTTCCACTGTTTTTCAACATGGGTTAAACTCCCAGAACTTTCTAACTTCACTTACAAGCGATTAGCTAAAGCTCTTGGCATTGTTATCTGTGACATGGACTCTCTGCAGTAGCTGGGAATGTTTAATGAAATATGATGGCCAAGCTGGGCACAGTATTGTTGCTGAGAATCTTCAGCAGTGCCTGTTGTAGCAGAATGGATGCTGTTCAGTCTGTGCATACAGCACTCCTGCTCTTGTTCCCAGGTGCTGTCTGTCTTTCAGTGTTCCTCTGTCACGATTTATTTATATTTTGATCCCTGGTTAAACTAATCCTCAAGTCCTTTTCTGCAGTTTTCCCACTCTCTGACAGTTATGCCCCCTTCATACTGAAGTATTAGTATCTTCTTGGTCTGGAGTGTTTGACTCCAGTTTGAAACTCCTGTTTGAAATACTTGTTTTTACTTTATCAAGGTGCTTAGGTTGTTGTACCAGCCTGTCTCCCAACTTCAGGTCATGTGTGGATGGGTGCTGTGCCTCCACAGTAATGTGTTGGTTCCGATGTGATCTTTCCAAATGAATTAAGTAATTATTTCCACCCTGTGCTTTGATTCCTCTCATGGTTCTGTCTGAGCATGCAGAGTGGGTAACAGAAACAGCAAAGTGTGCTCCAGCAGCATCTCTGGTGCTGTCTAGCTGTGAATGGGCGTTTAACCCATGGGCTCAGAGTAGAGCCAGACCTGCATTTTAAAAAAACCCAACAACACAAACAAAACCCACCGCACCAACCAACCTAAAATCCTCACTCTCTACCACAAAACAAACAAACAAGCCCCCATAAACAAACCAAGCCAAAACAAACCCACCCACCCCCAGCCTCTCCAAGCAAACAGTACTCCTGAAATGTGGATGGTGTGGATGTCAGCTTCCCAACAGCATCTGTTCCCTCAGCAGCTCAGTTCCCGTTGGCCCGGAATACTTGTGGGTGTAGGCACTGCTGTTACAAACATGGGTTTGGGTAACGTACACACTCCCTCTCCTAATCTCCCTGATGTTTTTTGAGTGGTAGAAACTCTTGGGTGGTGATTTGAGTGTTGTTTGTGCCACTCTGGTGCTCTCCCTCTTCCTATAGGTCGTGCTTAGTTGAAGGATTCAAATTCGTCTCACTGTTTTCTGTTAATTCTGATTTGTGTTCATACCCTGGAATTGTTGAATATCAGGTCATAAGTATTGTTTTCTGAATAAGCTCAAAAGCTATTTTTTATTGGAAAGATTAGAGAATTTTTCATGAAAAAAGCTTTCCTGTTAGCTAATGGACCGATACTTCCCCTTTGTGTTGACAGAACAAGCTTTAAGTGTCCATCTTCAGCTTTAGCCACTTTTGTCTTTCTGTTGTAGTCCCCCCATGATCCTCCTGCCATCCTGCAAGGATTTGACTGTCTGTAGTTCATTAGAGCTACTTGTGGTAGTAGGTGTAACAGCTGTCACTGAAATGATTTTTTAATAAGCATGTGGGATGTTTCATGTTTGTAAATCTGCCAGTTATGAATACTTGCACGTGTTGTCTGGCTCTATTCTCTCTCTTATTGTTCCTCAGATGAATTACTGTACAAATACTTGGAGAAAATTACTTTCTCTTGTGTTTATATAACACTCATAAATGGATTTATAAATCGGAAGCTGGCAGTATGCAACTCAAGTCATGTTTGACTCAACTTAGAGCAGAAAATTAATTTGAGTATTTAAAGATTTTCCAGTTAGAAGCCGTCTGCTTGGATTTAAAGGTATTTGGTGTGCAACAGAAGAAATTAGAGCCTTTTACTGAGGAATAAGCAGTATTGTAAATACATACATATGTATGTAGTTTGTAATTTTCAGGCTATAGAAAAAGAAATATTTAAATTTTCAGAATAGTTTAGAAATATTAATTTTGTGATTTCCTTTCAGTGTTGAATCTTATTTTCTTCATCTGCTTTGAAAATTCTAGGCTATGTCTGTATTTCAACTAATACCAACATTACATAAGGTAGTGATTTTTTTTTCCATGTAAAATGTGGAGGTGGATTTTATGGCTTAAAAACGACAGGCCATAACAGCATACAGAAAGAGAGTTTGCTTGCTTCCCTGAAGACTCACTAAATGCATGGTAAAAACTGTGTTTTTAGTTCTCAAATATTGACAGTGAGTTCTAGGAAAGCACTTTGATGTCCTGCACACACTGGCTCACTAAATTGCTCAGTATGAAGGCTTAGCTGGAGCTCAGGATTTCTTTACTGTTAAAAGTGTTTCCTGCAGACTGCAAAGAAATAAGGAGAGATGAGCAGTTTGGTGAAAAAATGTAAGGGAGAGGTTCCATATTTGGGGAACATAAAGTCATGGAAGGAACTGCTTTGAGAAAGCTGCTGATCACCTCCCTTGGAGATGCTGAGGTAGAAGAAAACTGGGTTTGTTTGACTTACCCAAGTTGTAAATCAATTTAAGTGATTCAAACCAGATTTAATGCATTTAGTTCTGTTACTCCTTACAGAATTGGTTGATAGATTAGATGATCTTTAAGAATGTGAAAAACTCCTTTTCCTTTGAATATTTGTAGATGAGCCTTGTTACGTTTTTGTTGCCCTGGGTAACAAATGCTAAATAGGAAGTTTACTGCTGATTTCAAAGTTGTACATGTGATTTAATTAATTTTTTGAGTGCTCATAACCGTTCTGTCAGGGTAGGAGACAAGAACTTCAGGAAAGACACGAGTAAGTGTGGGATGGGAACATGAGGAGCAGATACTGGCTTTTCACTCGCATATTTCGGGAAGATACTTTTAACAAAAATAATGAGTTTGATGTCAATGGGGTAACAAGAACTTATGGGTTCTGGAGCACAGTGTATATCATGGAATCGTAGAAATATAACTCTTCAGGATGGTGTGATTTAAATTCTTCTGTCATCTTGGGAGTTTTCACTGTGGCAGAAGACTTCAAACTAATTTCCCTAGGGTGCTGTTGCTCACTCCTTGATTTAATTCAGTCTGTGGTACTGTAAGAACTTGTAAACCTTTTTCTACCTGAGGATACAGAAGATTATGTGGAACTGGGTGACCCTGACCTTGTCAAATGCCTGTCTATTCACAATTTAAGGTACTGTAAGTATAACAATGAGAAATATTGGGAAAACTTAGCTAATACTGCAAGATAAGTACCTAAGTAATGTAAGTTTTGTACTTGGGTGCTATGCCTGTCTTGTAGGTGCAATGCCTTTTTATACTAAAATACTTTGACTAGTATAGCTGTGTGTGTCAGATACCTGTTAATCATTTAATTCAGATGGTGCTTCCCAGCCTCTCTCCAGAGATAGGTGCAGAATGCAGAGGTTTTAAGTTAGTATAGATGAGATCTGGTCTCTGGCAAATTTTCTTTAGGTTTAAATGCCTGTAGTCACTGTCCCTATGCCTCACCACCACAGGTTCTGCACTTGCAGTCCAACAGGGCAGAGCAGAAGAAACACTCGGCTGGGATTATCTCTGCTGAAGAAAACTTTGTTGCCATTTGTCTGATGTTGGCTGCCATAGCAGATGTGATTTTGTTTGGTTTTCGTGAGTACAGGGAAGTATCATTTAGAAATAAACTTACGTTTTCAGATGGCTCTTGCTTTACAGTGAAGAAATTGGTATTTTAGGTAGATTGTGTTATTATGCAACACTTCTTTGATTGTTGTAGATTGGAACTACACTCAAGCCTCAAAAATGCATTACACAGTTGAAGACTGTAGAAGCTGTTTGCATTAAAACAAAACCAAACAAAAGCCTCTGGAATGTATCGTGATGCATATGGAAGTTTCCTGCCCTTGGCATTTGCAAGCCTCCCTCCTTGTGCCTTACAGAAGCACAAAATTATTACAATCCATTTTTTAATATTCAAGTTGTGTTTATTTTTGTTGCCCGTCTTTCAGAGCTCTCTCTGTGTTACTTGCACATTTTTTGACAGACACTTGACATTTGGATTCATCAAGGTACCTGATATGTCTTAACAAATAAATTCCTTTCTCTGCATTATGTGAATTGTGGTATTTCTTTTAAATATAAACATTGTGCTTGTGATGTAGCCAATAAATAGCTTTGAAAATGAAGTCTTTTATGTCCAAACAATAGTAAGTGTGTGTTGGGACAATTTATGCTTTGCTGTTACTTCGAGGGGGGCAGGAATTCTTCTGTACTGATGATAGTTACCTATTAAACAGGGAAATTATAAAATGTGGTGGGATATTTTTCTTAGACATCATCAACACTTTTGGAACCTCTTTGGAGGTTCTGATGTAGCATAATGCTAAGGAAGGTTGGTGTTCACTGTGTTTAACTTTAGGGATTTAATTTAGATAACCATTTTCTAAGTCTCTGGTCTCTGTCTAGTGGAATGTCCAAAAGCATCCTAAAGAGAAAAAAACGCCCTCTTACTCCTGAATATGCAGTGGTTCAGCATTTTACATGTAAATTAAAGTTCTGGCATGGCCTGTATTATATTTAGTAATAAGCTATTGGAAACTTTCATCTTGTCTTGAGATGCAGCAAGAGATTACCTGTGTGTTTTCAGAGCAGCGATGTGATTTCCTTCTCTGCTGAGAGAATAGAATGAGATGTTAATTGAGCAGCAACACCAGGTTTCACTGAGCATGGGCTGCAGAACTGCTGGAACAGGAACAAGAAAGTTTTGCAGTCTGCAGCACTTGACAGAAATTACCTCCCTGTGAATTGTGCATTCTGTCATGCAGAACCTCTGTTGCTTCTCCCAAGTCTCACTGAAAATTCAGACGTATTTTCTGGAGTTTTCAGAATATATCTGCATAAGACACGGCTTAGCTTTCATGTTGAATTTCCAGCTTTAAAAGGGATACATTTTCAACTGTGCAACAGAATATTACATATTTTTATAAAGTCGCTTTTACATCTCAAGTGCATTATTATTTTTTGGCTGATTGCTAGAAAAAATTGGTGTATTTGGCTGCACTCGTATTAATAGTTACAGCATTGCTTTTAGTTTTAATGATGTTTTTAAATTGTGTTTTCATTACATTTTTCTGACTTCACCACTGAAGCTTTATGACTTCACTGCTCTGGCCCTCTGTTTTTCATTTCCCATTTCCCCAATTCCTGCCTGCTGCAAAGCTCACTCTTGAAGAGTTGTTTGCTTTTACTCTCTCTTTTTTTTTTGTTTGTGTGTGTGTGTTTAAAAGCAACAAAACACTGCTAACAAAAAAACAAACCCCACTGGGAATTGACAGTGCTGTGTATCTCTTGTATTGATAATCCACTTTATTCTGCTACTGTTGCTAATTTCCATGTCTCTGAGATAGAAAATAGGATAGGAAGTCTAGAGGGAAGATATAGGAGAGATTTTGTCTGTTTTTCTTCTTGTTACAATCAGCAATAGCAATTTTAGTGCCTCTCCTGCAGCTTTACTGTGCTCTGGACAGCAACTGATCTGCAAAATGATCAATAATATTCATCAGTACAGTTTGTTACAAAGTGGTGTGGGAATTTTTAGAACAACTTGGATTTGAGGTCTTTCGGTAAAATAAAGACTGCAAAAGTGAGGGGTGCTCCCCTCTGTTTCTCACTTGTCTGGCTCTGTTTGCCACTGTATTGAAAAAGAAGTTGTGTCTTTCAAAGCAGTTATTAGCATTGTGAAAAGTAACAAAAACACATTAGAACTTAATTGTGGGTCCATCTGCCATCACCAAATATCTGTGGCAGTTTCCATAGGAGGGAGATCAGGATACAGATCAAGAATAGTTTTAGGAAACTACAGCTGGGATAAATTATTGATCTATAAAAGTGTCTTTTCTGAAATAGTTTTGAAAAAGTACAGTAGAACTTGTTTATACAACATATTAAAAGCAGAAGCTGACATGCTGTATAAGACAAAACATGTTCTAAGTTCATTTAATTTTCCAACATTACAGTGAATTAACGAAGAGCTGTCTTAGTTTGCATAGAGTCTGAAGCATGGAAAGGTGACATGACCTACTTAAGTGACAATGATTTGTGGTTTTCAATTTTGGGACACCTACTATTGGCAAAAAGACCCAACCTTTCCAGCTTTTCCCTTTGTATTTTTATTCTGATGCTCTCTCTGGTTTTAATTTCTCTTCATGTAATTAGTCCTTCCAGTAGTTTGTATCTTTAGTCTTTAACTGTCTGCCTGTTCCTAACCCTGTGAAAAAAGGTACATGAGGTTATAGTGTGTGAGACTGGGTTTGCCATGACAAGGGTAAAGCAGAGTTTAATCCTGTGTGGTGTTACAAGGACTCTGTACTGTCTGGGAACAAGTTTGCAAGGAGTAGAGAGAAATTCTGAAGGAAGTGGGACAAGAGACATAGATGAAAGTTCCTTTATGTACTGAAGTACAAAAGTGACTGAGAATACAATTTTTTTCTACCTCGGGAAACAAAAGTAGTGTAATTTTAAGAGAATACTTGAAGTTTTTCACTAGAATTATTTATTGGGGGAATTGTTAAAATGAAAGAGACTCACTTTTCACATTAAACCTGACTGAATGCTGGATATCATTTGTTCCTGACAGCCTTCATCATTCTTCATTATTCCATTTCTTTGTTCCTATTTCTTTAAGGAGTATTTCATGAAGCAGAAGCTGTGATGAATAGATGATGCCCATACCATCTTAGAGATCAAATTCAAGTTCTAATTCCCTGTTTCTGTGTGTCCAAGGTCTCTTGTACCAATCCCTTTGACTCCAGAATCAGCAAAAGTGTATTTTGTTTGAGCTTTGGTACTTTGATCTCATTATCTGGGCTAATCTTGTGTCTAGTCGTGCTACTGAGAAGTGCTGATGGATAACAAGGCTCTGAATCCATGCAGGTGCTGTCTGGCTCTGAATCAGCTTCTCAACCGGGATTCAAGTGACTGCAGCCACTTTGGGTTGCTGGGGAAGGTACTGGGTCCTTCAAAGTGATTTCTCACTAAGAGACACTTAAAATTTCTTCATATTCCATGGGCACTGTCCGGGTGTTTCATCAACACTGATCAATATTCCAGGTCTAGTGCTTTGGTGCAATTCACCCATGGTTTGGTTATTTGTTCTTTCGGAATGAGGCACTTGATATTCAGGACTGTCTTGTGTTCAGGCCAATTTAGCACTTGTCAGCTGTGCAAAATGCATTTAACAAAAACTAAATACAAATGCCAAATTATGCATGTGCACCCAAGGACTGGTTTGAGGCTCATTTATTGAAGCTATCTGTAGTCTCATTTTTATACTCATCTAAAGATGAGGGCTGGATGAGTTTTTTAAAAATTGATGTACCGATTGCTTTATGGATACGTTTCATTCTGTGTGCGCTGAGATAATTTCCCAGTGACCTAGCCAGGATGCTGGATAAATAAAGGTGAGTCGTGGGGGGAGAAGATCTCAGGGCAATACACTGGACCAGTTACTAATTTTCTGGCACTCAGGTAATGTTGATGAGTCCTGTTTGTTAAGCTCTCTCCTTTGTGTAGATCAGTTCTACAATTTTCTTACTATTTGGAATGTAACAGTAATCATCTGTAACTTGGCACAAAATCAGCAAAAAGTTTTTGGTAAGTTGAAGAACGGGAGTTGGATTAGATGATCTTTGTGGGTCCCTTCCAACTCAGACCATCCTGTGATCCTGTGAACTTAATTTTACAGACCAAGCTCAGAAGTTCCTCTTGTTCCTAAACTTTCCTAGTTTTAGACTTGGCCATAGTTTTTTCTTTTTGTGGAGAAGTATTTTCCCTGCAAGTATTAGTTGGGTTCCTTGCTTTGATGTTTAACTCCATTATGAAAAAATCTTGTAGTTGTGAATGAGTTCACTTTCACAGTGAGAACACTGATGTCTCATTGTGTTCCCTAGAGAACAGGACTTCTGGAAGATACATTCAATTATGACTACTAAATTACCCCAAAAATCAATGAAATAAAATTGCTTTTTTCTGTATTAAGATTTACATTGTGATTTGCAAGTGGTATCTTTCCTGGCCATAGTGATGGCTTGCAAATTTGCTTTATTTCCTCATAAAATTAAATAAAAATCACAAGTGGTTGGGGGACTGTTTGTAGTTGTATAATCAGTATTTCTGAATTATTGAATTTATTTGATAGAAGGATCCTCTTCACTTCCTCTAAAGAAATGTCCTCCCAATTTTTGACCAAGTATTCATGAATATACGTCACAGACTGAATGAAGACTCAAAAGAGAACCATATATAAACATGCTATGTATTTTCAGGTAGAAACACCCCCTAAACAATCTTTTTCTTCAGTTAAAACAGTGCATTTATGACTGCACCTGTTATTTCCCTTATTTTTTTCCTGCAGTCTGAACTTCTATATATTAGGGCTCTTTCACATTTGGAGTATTCTTCTTTTCCTTTTGAGATGTGAATAATTTAAAGGAAACTCTCTAACACTAAGGAAATAATCCTTTATTTTCATGAATTGTTACTCCTCATCTCTTTGCGAGGTAACGTTTTGACAGTTATATTCCCAAATAAATTGTACTATACTTAGATAAAAGGAGAAATATTTATGCTTTTGCTCCTTAGCAGCATGACAGAAGAATGTTAAAATTATTTCCAAGACAAATGAAGAGATGTGTTGTTCTGTACACCCTGTGCTCTCTCCGCTTTATTCCACCCGTAGTGACAGTGCAGAAAGTCTCTTCAGACTGAAAGCATGGAAAGCAAAGTGATTTGTAGTAGGAGCTCTCACTGAAGTGTATCAGATAAACAAAATACGCTTGTTTTGTTTGGTTTTGGTCTTGGGAAAAGCTGAGAGGAGGTTCCCTAGAGAAAAAAACCAACCACAAACAGTTCTTAGTCTGAGGAGTTCCTTTGCCTATGGGCATTAGAGTCATTAGAGAGACTCCCAACTATTGATGATAAGTAACTTACTGGTAAGTAACCTCTGAAGGGAAATCACACATTTATTTTGGTGGTTCTGTTTATTTTTTTATGTGGGTGTTTTTTGTTTTGGGTTTTTTTGTGTGTGTTTGGGGTTGGTTTTTGTTTGGTAAGCAGAAAGACTAAAGACTAAAGCTGTGTCCCAGGCAAATCTGTCATAGTCTTGTGTTCCTCTGTATTGTAGACAGATTTTTGTATTGCTGCTCTCCCACTTCAGTCCTCTCTGCCAGCTTCCTTGATACTTGTGTCGATTTTTTTTTTCTATTTAAAAAAACCCCAAACCCAACCCAGTAAACCCCAAACACCTGAAACAGAAGAAAACACCTCCCCAAACAATGACCCCACCAATCCCCCAACACTGTTGTTCCGATTTTATGTTGATTACCACAGTTCTGTCACCTCTGTGTTTCCCATGATGTATTTACTGTGGTACACGACAGGGTGTCATTCGTGATACAGTATCACAGTATCACAGTATAGATAAGGCTGGAAAGGACCTTGAAGATCATCTAGTCCAACCTATAATCCAACTAACCTATCCTCTACACCTAGATCATATCACTCAGCACCTCATCCAGCCTCCCCTTGAACACGTCCAGGGTTGGCGACTCAACCACCTCTGCAGGCAACCCATTCCACAAATTAATCTTTCCCAAGTTAAGACACCAGCATCTGCTGTACCCCCTAACCCGAGGCTGCTTGAAACACGGCACTCAGGTCATCATGTTCCTGCAAGTCAATAGCAGTAACTTGAGAGTCTTCCTTCACAGCACTGAGTGATGTTCTTCTCTCTTAAGTGCTTTTGATACTTGAAGGCTTTATGTCAGGACAACCCTTGTTGTCCTTGGTTCCTGTGAACTTTCTCCACATGTACAAAAATCACGTTGCTGGCCAGAGCAGCATTTGCAAAGGTCCGTTCTTCAGCTTGAAAGTAAAACTTTTGCTTCTCAGATGGTGACTCCAGACATGGACAGAGAGTGAGAAGATGTGCAGAGTACAAAGTTATCAGCCTCTTCTATTATAAGCTTTTAACTTCAGTAAAATCAAGCATGTTTTTTGAAAAGACAAATGACACATTGTGTCCTGGAATACCATCCAATTGTGGTTTGGGTTTTGAGAGCTAACGTTCAAAACTATCTAATTTAGATGGAATCTTAGTGCCAAAAGCACAAGTTAATTTTTTTTTTAAAACTGTGTGTCAATAATGTGTAGAATGTAATAGCCCTAAGTCATTTGCAAGTAAATATTACTCTCTCTGCTTTGTTTTCATTTTATCCTGCCTTAATGAATAAAGTATCTCCAGACAACTGAAGCAGGGCCATCGCTGCTTTTATGAAAGTCAGTGTGTTAATGCTTTTGTTGAGTCTGTGGTCAGCCAGGCTGCAGTAACACAAACATTGAGAGTGTGGGAATCTTAATGGGATGATAATTTCAAAGCCTCTTTGTGAAGTTTTTTCAGGCAATCAGAGACAAGTAGAACAAACCAGGGGCCCCATCTTTGAAATATAATTGAGTTTGATGTACTGAGTACTCAGTTTTCTTTGCCTCTAACTCTGAGGAATTTTTTAAAATGAAGACATCTGACTGTGTGATGAAGTGGGAAAATGGTCACATTTGAGCTTAATCCTTTTAATATCAGATAAAGTTATAGTCATTTCTTAGGAGCTGCTTAAGGAAGTATTTCAGAAGACTACAATGCTGCTCAGCTTGATGCCCATGTGTGAAAGGCTGTATTGTGTGAAATTCACTTAATGGTGATTTTTGGTCACCATTAGTGGTGGATCCACCACTAAAGGTCAGGCCTAGTGCTGGTTAATCTGTAATCCTAAAGGATGCTTCACAAGGCCATGGGAGTCACATTTGCTGGATTCTTGCTTGCTCCAGGCCCCTGTGCTACCCAAGAGTTCGGTGCAAGAACAACTCCTTTCTGTTCCCCAGATCATTCCAGTATGTGCCTTCTCTTCTGTGAAGCTTCATGGCTTTCATTGCACCATAGGAAGGCATTGAAAGCTCATTTCCTTGTGGCTGCATTGTAAAGTTTGATGGATGGTTTGTGGCGCTGGATTGGTACAATCCCTTCTACGTATCCAAGTCCTTCTTTTCCCCAACCAATTAGGGATTTTTATAAGTCAGTCTCAAGGGCTGTCATACAACAGATACCTTATGACTTGTATGCTGCATGTCTAAAATAAGGTATTTTAAGTCTTTAATAATAACTAATGAGATTATTATAATTAACAACAGAGGTAATGCTCTAAATTATCATAAGCACATTATGTCCTTTGTTCGGTCTATTGTGACCCTGTATCAACAGAATTTCATTACTGAGTTTTGCTGCTGACAGGCTTTTATTGAAGGACCAGGTGGAGATATTTCCTGGTCTTGTTTCTGTAGAAGAGAAGTTCAGAAAAGATTTGGCACAGGTGGGGAGACAGGTGTTGTGTTGAGAAACAATCTCTAGTTGTAGCACAGATGTTCCCAGTCAAACCAGTGTGTTTGTGTGTGGTGTCAGTGCAGAGCACATTTCATGTTGAATATCTTTGTAGTACTATCTGTAAAAATTAAGATATGACTTGGATTGCTGGTGGATAATGCAGCTTAATTTAAAACAAACAAACAAGAAACATTAGTGTGCTATTGGGGGACCAAGAATAAAAAAGAACTTTGCAAAATCAAGGATATTTGCATAAAGAAATGTGCCTGACGGAGGGAGGAGGGATAGGCAGAGCAATTGAAAGATTGACACAAAACTTTTAAAAATAAAAACATCTAATTTAAAGAGTGGCTGAATTTGCCCCTCTCTGTTCTTAGTGATCAATAAATTTGGTAGAAACAAGTTAATTATGGAAGCAGTTGTGCTTGAGAACCCACATAAGACTCTCTTTCTTAAATACAGAGCTTTAGTTAATAACTTCCTCTTGTAAAGTTTATGGATAAAAATATTTATGGTAACATTTATTATATTTATTTTATATTGCTATGATTATAGATTTGACATATATAGCTCATTATAACACCTTTTAAAGTAGAGAATAGCAGTGCAATACACAGGATATTGCATTTCTGGTTTATATCCCTATATTTGTATGTGTTCTTATACAGGGAGGGGAGGAATAAAAAGTAGAAAAGAAAAATGAAGAAATATTTTCAATGCGGCTTTGAAAAGGAAAATGAAAAAAAAGCGGATTTGGGTTAGTATATTGTGTTCTTACAGAGCTGAAAAGGAAACAGTTAAATAAAGGGGGAGGTAGGAATACAGTCTTCAGAGAATTTTGAGGTAAAACTGAATTGAAAGAGGATTTCAGTTTCGGAAGGGGTTTGATCTTCAACCAATTAATGGAAGATGAGAGTCATTTTGCTGCATTTGCTCAAATTACTCTAGAAAGCAAGGGGAATAATAAAGCCTTTCTCACTTTTATGTGTCTTAGTGACAGCCTTTAAGTGGTATAAAACATTTTGTTGTCATGGGTGTATGTTTGTAATAGGATTATGAAACACTTGTATTTTGGTTGTAGGTATGTAATCCACACCTGTAGTTACTAGATTCCATTACCCCTTGAAGTTTGCTGTAGATGTTATAAAATGTGTGAGGTTTAATTTGAAGCAGGTGTCCACCCATTTTACAATAAGAAAATGCAGTAGCACAAAGGGAGGAACGTATCAGCCAATGGATAGATGGGTGTGTGTTTTTAATTACTCTCTTTGGGTGGGAGTTGAGAGATGTGAAGTGCAATAGGTAGAAGGGTGAGAGCTGAGGAGTTACTGCCTGACCTGTTAGTAAATAATGAGCATCAGACCCTAAAACATTGGTTTGACATGTTCTGTGAACCTTGGTTTTACCCTTTAAAAAATGTACCCGTTTGTAATAGAAGCCATAATGACAAAAGGGAGTGTTTTACTGTAGGTCCCAGGGTAGTTACTGCACTGTGGCTCCAGAGCAACAAAAATGAAATTATTGTATCAATATTTTGACATGGGACAGAGTTCTTCTGAAGGTCATCTGGTATAACACAGGGAGGTTGGTAATATTAAAAAAAAAGCACAACATTACATTGCTTCAGGGAAAGTATGTCCATTTGTACCTTTAAATCCTATTAAGTTGCAATTGATTCTCTGCTATCTTATCAGGGAAGAAGCTGTGACACATAAACTTGATGATCTTGGAGCCAAGTCTTTGGAATTAGTCTTATTAATGCCTTTGCTACCTGCCATTTAAAGCATTTTCTTGCCTTACCATGTTTTATTTAACTGCTTAACTGCGAGGTGCATGTTAGTTGAGTTTCTGATGCTCAAAAAGGCTTCTTATTGTTAGGATGTAACTTCATTAAGTATTAGTGATATTGTTTTTCTAACAAGACAAATTTTAAGTCTGAACAAGGGAAATGCTGTAAGCTTCAGATACATTAATTCTGCTAATTATTAGTAATTAATTNCATTTTAGTTGAGTTTCTGATACTCAAAAAGGCTTCTTATTGTTAGGATGTAACTTCATTAAGTATTAGTGATATTGTTTTTCTAACAAGACAAATTTTAAGTCTGAACAAGGGAAATGCTGTAAGCTTCAGATACATTAATTCTGCTAATTATTAGTAATTAATTACCTCAATTGTGGGATCTTTTGAGAAAAATAACTTGAAAAATTACCAGATAGATACATGATGTCAGGGATATAAAATTCATCTTTGTAGGCTCCTTGGGTTGCCAGAGTGTTTGGAAGGCACCTCTCTATCCTTCCACTAACTCTGTGTTTATCCAGACTCCCTGGGCCTTTCTGAAGTGCTGTGTTGGAGGTGGTGAGCTTGAGGTTCTCGTGGTTGGAGCTGCCAGGGAGGGGTGTTTCAGAGAAGCTGGTGGCTGCAGCGGTGAGCACAGCTGGCAGCGTGACAGAGGGCAGGAGGCTGAGGATAGAGATAGTGTTTGTGTCTTCTGGCCATTTTATATTTGCTCTGCCCCTTTCTCGCTCCTGCTGCAGTCTGTGCATCCTTAACCTTTCCCTTTGTGTGGGACTGTGGCCCTGCAGCACATCACCAGCCACGCTCATTACAGGCTGAGGTCTATTACGTTTTGATTAACCTTTCTCCATGAGCCCTGTGGCACTGCAGTTAGGAGTGTGGCTCTGAAAGATGTCTGGAACTGGAGGAGTGGAGCTGGCTGTGTACCAGTGATGTGCTGAGGGCGCTGCGCTTTACTTGTGTTTGGAAACTCTCCTGAGTTTGAGGCAAAGAAAATGCTACTGTTATTGATATTTAGATCGCTTCATAATACACCTCAGCTTTCATCCCCTGAGAAATTGTGTCAGTAATTGAAAGAGCCGTTGTCTCATTTCGGTTATCTAAGGCAATCTCAGTCTTCATTCTTATAATTATTGGAAGAGCCCCGCAGCAAAAATCTGATTAGTGATTTCCTAACGCTACTGGAAAACAATATTTCTAGAATAATTTTCTGTACTGAGTCAATGATACAAGCCAAGATTGGTGTGAAAACAGATTAGGGAATGTCTAAAGAAATTTATCACGATATTTTTCTTCGTCACAGCAATATTACGGATATAACTTTTTTTTTTTTTTTAACTGAAACATGCAAATGCTGTAAGTGAAATCCTGATAGTTGAGTGACACCTTTGCCTTGGGATTCCATATTTTTCCATTGCTTTTGTACTGGAGTTAAGATAATATTTTCACATTTTTAGCTCTTGAAGAAATTTACCTGTAATCAAATTACACAGAATTTAGAATGTACCAGTGTTTTTGGGAAGAAAATTCAATATACTTTTATGTGTGTAGGTGTATCTATGTATTTTATATATACTATATGTATATATGTATACAGGATTTTCCCCTGTTACAAATCATCTTTGTATTCTGTTGTATGGAATACAGATAAAGACCAAGAAAATAAGTATTCAGATGAGGAAAGCATTAACTCTTGAGTGTACAATACCTGCATACAGATCTGTCAGATTGGACAAACTGCTTCTAATTTCACTGATTTCATTGGTTCAGTGCATTTTAATTAAGTTTTTGACTGCTGCATCAGTAAACCCTTCCTGCTTCAAAGGCTTGATAAACTATCCATACTTGATCTGAGTTTCTGTAAAGATGCTGAATAGCGTGAATGGACAGTGTATTTCTTCAGGCAATTATTTTTGAAAGAACTGCTTGGTTTAGCTTTCATTTTGAAGATTGTGAAACATTCAGCACCTGGTTCTGCAGAAGTGTTGCTGGTGGTGTTGCTCAAAAAAGTAGTATGTTCTTTTGGTTCATTCATGGGAAGTTGCTCGTATTCTGTGGGGAACCTCATTTAAATTTGAGAGAACTGTCCAAAATGGAAATTACCACAAAATCTTCCTCTTGATCTCTTATGATATCTCAATAAACCTCATTTTGAATTAGAACTATTCGCCTATGAAACAGCATGTATTGGGCCAGGTCTCCAGTCGTCTGTGTATTCCAGGTTTGTTCATAAATAATCTAATAAATTTGAAAGCTTGGAGGGTTGGATCCAAACTGCTTAGTTTCCTTTCTGTTTAAATATTCTTATGCTAATGGCTGTGTGCCATATTAATACTCATGGATTACATTATGGGGCGTATAAGATAATGTAATAGTGTATTCTGTGAATGTGTTTAATAAAAACCAGATTAGAATTAAGACTGTATTGTGAGTCACTGACATATCAGCTCTGTGCTTAATATCTTATCTAAATCCCCATCCATTGCTTTTAATACAGTTTGCATATTTTAGTGAAGCTGAGCATAACAGTTCTGAACCACTTGGAATAGTAACAAATACAGCACATATGAAGATTCTTCGTAATTGGAAAACACATTATTCTGATGTATATGTGATCCATCAATCCTTGTTTTTCTCTGTATCTTAATTGTACCCTTCTAGAAACAAACTAGAGATGTGTAACAAGCTGATTTCTGATGGGTATAAAAGATAATTCATAGGAATACAAAGACAAAACAAAAAAGCTCACCCGAGAGCTTAAAATGAGATCAAAATTGTGTGCTGTTAATACATTCTGCTGGTTGTGTCAATGTATAGATGATTTTACTGTCCTGTTCTTGTGGGGCACCAAGGGATTTTGTTTCTCTGCTCCTGTTTCCATGGCAATTAGAATTAGATTAGTTTTAGGTTCAGAGTGAGTAAATGAGAGAGACTAAGCTGTGATGCAGTGTTTGTGAGTCAGGAACATACTGATTCTCTGTAAAATAACTCAAAATGGTTTAAATTGTTGTGTTGCTTGGTCGCACTTGGCTTGCTTGTATTTATTTTGTGAAGTAATTATCTGCCTCTTACAAGGGCAACTGTAGATTTCACAGAAACATCAGTCCTGCAGTTCTTTCAGCTGTTAATTTAGTCTCTCTATGAGGTGCACCTAGACCCAAAGGCAGCTGGGAACATTGGTGCTTTTTGGTTGTTCAGGTACAATTGAACTTTACCCTCTAAGGAACATGTGAGTGGCGGAATTAAACCTTGGGGTCGTCTGTGCTCCTGTAGGCCAGGGAGGGGAACCTTGGGCAGTGTCAGTGGCTTCAGACACTTCTGCAGAAAAACAAGTGGTGGTGTTTCAGAAAAGAAGTTTAGAGGAAGCATTCTAGAGAGTGTTTAACATAAAATAGCCATTTTAGAAAGGAAAGCAGATGGTTTAAGACGTGTCAAGAAATTGCATCACCTGCTCTGTCCCACATTCAAATTTCTAGAGGCTCACCAGTGTGTGGAGGGTTGAAAATGCTGCGAAGGACCCCATCAATGGCTAATCCTTTTTTTGCAGTCCCTGTACTGGAAAGTAATTTTACTTTCTGGTTTTGTCCTGCCTCAGTATGTGCCTGTTGAAGTAAATGCTTCTTTGTCATGCACGAGCACCACTGGCATTAGTGCTAATGGAGTTTTCATATGCATGTTGAGAGATGTTATTGCCCACTGTTATTGCACGTCTAATGCTGCAGAAGCCAGCACTGATTATTCTGTTTTTTCCTCTGTGAGTCACCACTGTTATAGACAGCAGGTACATACAGCTGTAGGAATTCTGCTTGAGGAACCTGCCAAACCTATGGTTTTGAACATGTTTTTCGCAGCTTTGATTTGTTTTGATTATTATGCACTCAGGCTCACTACAATTCAGCAGGTAGAAGTTAGGTCCAAGATAGTAGATAAATGTGCTGTGCAGGCTCTGAAATCAAACCATCTTGCCAAAGTTAAGTGAGCAAGTTGTTGAAATCATCAAACTCCAATCTACTTTTATTTCAGAAAGAAAAAAACCCGGGCACAGCATACGTATGATGTAGTGTATTTTGAGTAGCATGAGAAGATTAATAGATAACAATGTTGAGCTATTGGTTCTTAGGAAATGATGGTATTTTAATTACTGGTGTAAAACCAACTCAGTTTGTGCCTACGTTTCTGAGTCCTTAAAATAGTTTAGCCAAGTAAGTGCTTCACATACTGCTGCCACTGAAGTAAGTACGTATTGAATATTCTGAGTGAGTATTGTAAGAGCTTTTGGGGGGCTCTGTAAATTGAATACTACTTTTCAAATAATTCCTACTTTTTATATAAACCAAGTGTAGTTCTATTTACTTTATTCAATGTTAACGCTGTATTTATAAGAAGCATAAACTGAAGAGAAAACAAAGCGTTGGGACTGAGTCTTTCTAGTTTGAGGGTTTTTGTGTTCTTAAATTCCTGATCAAACTCAAATAGAAAACTAAAGAAGACTTCTCTTGATATTATGTAGTCACGTGGTGTAGTCTAACAAAATATTGGAATATGATGTCTTTCTTCTGTGTGCTTTTTTCCTGGTTACTGTCGGCCCTCTTGCACTTCGTGCCCCCCATATTGTGGCTTCACATCTTAGTGGTGTGTATAGTTGTGTGTATTGTGGGTTAATGTGTTTGTTGAAGGTGCTTGGCACTGGAAATAACTACATCTCAAAATAACTGTATCTCAAAGCGTTAGATGGCGAGTTGGACTAGATGATCCTTGTGGGTCCCTTCCAACTCATAGTATTCTGTGATTCTGTAATTGAAAGTATGTTTTGGGGTGACCACAGTCGCATGGGGGACTAATAGAATTTGGAAAATGACATGGTTGAGGTGAACTCTTACAGTGACAATATTAAAGGCACAGGTGGAACATCGAGTTCTAGTGTCCATCACCAGTGAAGATCCATCACTTGACCTGACTGGGCTTGACCTTTTCTGTGGTGAGGCAGTACAGTGAGTGCCACAGAGCTCTCCCTTTCCAAACAAAAACATATGTACCTCTTTCATCTTGCAAGGCCTCTGTAAAGGTCAAACACAGTTGCAGCTGAACAAAACAGCTGAAGGAAAAGGATCTTCTTGCATCTTGTGCAATGCCACAAATAAGTCAGACAGGGAGGAGAGAGGTTTAATTCACAGAAGGGAAATGGCACATAAATGAAAATAAAGATTTGCTACTTGTAGGTAACACAGTGGAATGCCTTGACTCTGAACAGACTTGGTGACTGAGAAACACTGGCTTATGTATGAGTATCTTATGTATCAATACATGCTCTGCTTTGGAATGCAATTTCTTATTTTTCCTGAAGGGTTTTCTTTAATAACCTCACAATTTCATGCACCCCATTTACTTAATTGAGAGCATGTTGCAGTCTAGCCTGCAGATAAGCTGCCTAACCCTGTTCGTTTGACTTTCCTGAGTGCAGTTTCACATTACAGGACTATCAGCCCACAGACAAGTTATCATACAGTAATAATAAGCTAACATAGCTGTGTGAGCAAATTTAATTAACTGCAAAGATGGAATTCGCAGCTTTTCCTTCACTTGGCCAGCATCCAGAAGTATGTAGCTTCTATGCTGTAGGAAATGCTGTAGAATACAAACTATGCACATTTGCATGTAGACATCATCTGCATAGTCTTTGATATCCACATCCTGATTTTGATTCACTCTTACTGTGATTTGTGCCTTCTCATGTGTTGAATTCTTACTTCACTTAAAAACTATCGCTGAGGTTTTACAAAAAAAACTCGTCTGAGGGTTTTTTCAATGGCATAGCTACTGAAGAAAAGACCAAAAATGTATTTTGCAACATGATGCATTTTCCAACACGTTCTCTTTTTGAATAATATTTCAACAGCTGCACAATTGTGGATAATGTCAAACTGTGGAACATGTTTGAAACAATATCACAGTGTCCACTTTGTGAAAAGCTTTGACTGGGCGCCTCAGAATCCAACTGCTCCATAAAACCAACAGCTCTTTCTCCCACATGCACACTGAGCATCAGGAATGGATTGTTTCCAGCCTGGTTCCCAGACACTGCACATTTCTTCTGTAGGGCCTGGATATAGGTGCATTTCTATTTATTATCCTCTCCTATTTTTATACCTAAAAGGTTGCTGGAAACTAGGACATAGTGGGAATGGTGATTGGCTAAATATATAACTTACTATTACACTAATTCTTTGCTCAAACTGGGATAAAAAAATGACACTGCAGACTCATGAAATAAATACATTATGCATTATTTTCTCTGCATTTTATTTGTATTCAACTCTACTATTTTTTAATTGAATGTTCTAGTGTAAGAGTTCCTCACCACCTTTTTTCCCTTCAGCCCCAGGTCAATATCCCCCACCCCACTGCTCCAGTTTCTCTGTCTGTTTTTACCTGTGTGTAAAGCTTACTGGTTCTCAGCTGTAACCTGCATGTTAGTTTCAAATACCTGAGATCAGCTTAGGTGTGTAAAGGTCTGAATCCTGATTGCTTTAGGTTGTAGTGCAGGAAGTAATGTATCTGTATGTTAAATAAAGGTTTTAAATGAAAGTATGGGTCCTTTTCCAAAGCTAACATCAAGTAGAGAGGTTTGGGTAGGTGAAATGAAACACCTCTTTTGCGAATTTATCTGGGTACCCTGGATGATTTTGCAGCCCTTTTTGCAGGCTAATTTTCAATGATATATACCTTATATATATCCTAAGCATTTATTCTTCTTTAGAGTTGATAACATTTGGGACCGGGAGAGAAGAAATGTTTTAAGACCCATCGTGATGTGACCAGAACTAAATGGATCTGGCAGCTGGATTGAAATCCCGCTAAAAACAGCTTAGTAGTAGTTCTGTTTATTTTTTTCTGAGAACAAGAGGAAAGCATTACATATGTTTTTAGGGGTTGGTTTCCAGCATTCAGGAACTGCACCTTATGAATGTGTATTAAGCTTCATCTTAATTGCAATGTTTCCAATGAGACTGGTATAAACCTCATGTGTCTTTAGTGACTCTGCTCCCTTTCTTACAGGTGCTGTTGTCAGGATTGATTGGTGTTGTTTCATGGAAGAGGCCACTCTCACTTGTGGTGAGTAACTCCCAGTCATTTTGTCTCTACATAGAAGCCTAAAAGTCTTTGGGGATGGTTCTCCCATGCTGCTGGGTATCCTAATATTTATAAATACTTCCTACAAAAATGTTGGGACTTTAAAGTTTTGCTACATGGACTACTTAGGTGACAATAATATTTTTCTTCTGTCTGCATTTTACTTGATTTGCCTAAAAATGCACTGCAGAGCAATCTTTTTAACCAATTATCTGGATGGAAAAAAGAATATTACAAATTAGTAGCTGTTCTTTGTCTGTAGAACAATTTTCAGCTACATTATTATTTCTGTTGTGAGATTCGTGTAGTGACTTAATAATGAAAAGTAATCTAGTCCTTGTATGCTCATGCTCATAGAGTTTCAGATAACCTATGAACATAAAGTAGTATTAGATTAAATCAGTCTTATTTAAAAGATGTTTACAGTAAGATCAATAAGCAGCTAAATAATGCCTTTGAAAAAGTGTTCATTTGTAGCACAGTAAATGTAGCATTTGTAACCTAGTTAATATTAAAGGTAGTCCCAGAAAAAATAATATGATTAAAAGTGTAAAATGGAAAGTACTGTATTAATAAGAATATGCTTATTTAGAACTTAAGGTGTCTCTTTTAGTATTATGAATTAGAGCAGTAGTTGTAGAGCTTGCATCATGGGAACAAACAATATTCATAAATCAGAAATGTTATGCAGGCCTCTTGAGACCTGGCTTCTGAACAGTAACTTCAGCTGGGCTTTCAGGTATCGATCCATTCAGAAATGTAAATAATAAATCATGGTCAGTGTTATTCATGGAAATAAAGATGAAAGAGAAGAAATAGCAAATGATGACATGAATGCTTGCAGAACAGGTCTCCTTCCAGAAAAAATGATTTATTTCCAAGAGTAAGCTCTGTGCTCATGAGTTAGGTCCTGATTTTCTCCTGTAATTCTGTATTGGCACTTGGTGATGATACAATAATCAGCTGGAGGAACAGGGGACGGGTGATGTTTTTCACCTCTCTGTGTTAGGGGGTGCAGTAGCCAGACTCATAGTTTTGCAGTGGCTACATAATGTCTTGTTTTCCTTGTTGAGCTGTAAATACCTTTTAGCAGTTGGAACCCACGTGTGCAGGATGACAGTTCTGATTAACAATCAATATTGTAATAACTTTGCAACCTACTAGATAAGAGTATCATTAACATGCTAATGAGTCATATTGCTCATGATCTGTTTATACAACACATATGCCAAATACATATGGTCAATAATTACCTTTTAGCCTATTTTATAGTACTATAAATAACTAGATAATCAATTACAATACATCTTTTATTTTTGTTGCAATGTGTTAGAAATCTGGCATTTCCAAAAGTGATAACAGAAAGATAGATAGCTTTATCAATTGAAGCTATGAATAAAGTTATATAAAATTAAACCATGCACCATCTGTGACGTCCTGAAACCTGGTGAAACTGTGATAATATTTTAAGGTGCCAGTTTTCGGCACATCTTGGATTTGTGACTAAACCAGGGTTGATAACAAGCAGTGTTTTGACTATTGCTGAGCAGTACTTGTGCAGTATCAAGGTTTCTATTTTTCCCACACTGCATCATTTGCTTTGGCTTTTTCACTCCTCTTTCCTCTGCCTATTAAATTATCTTTGTCTACACCCACAAGTTTTTTCACTTGGGCTTTTTTGCTTCTCTTCTAGTCCTGCTTCAAGGGGCAGTGAGTGTGTGGTCCTTAACTCCTGGCCGGGGTCGGCTCCTCATGTTACTAATTTTGGTTTGCTCAGCGCTGTAATTGTACAGACCTTTCTCCTCATGCAGTGTCTTTTCTTTGCAAATGTATTATTTTCTGCAGACAAAAGAGGAAGTTGAGGAAGCATTGAGCACAAACAGTAGTTCATCAACCATTGATTTCTGGCTTTATCGTATCAGGAATGTGTTATCTGGTGTTGGTAAAGGAAAGAGGGAGTCTGCATGGTTTAACACCATGGAACCAAACAAAACTGAGAGTAATTGTGTATTTACAAAATATTAGTACAAATGCTGTTTTGNTAAACTGATAGATTTAATACTTTTTTTGAGGAACATAAACATATTTTTTTTATGTCGGTGAATGTCAGTGAACACACATAATACTAGTTCTAATAATACTACTTATTAATAAATGTTCTTGAATCCTTAGAATAGCTCTTTAAAAGTATTTCCTATGAAATCTGCATTCCGGGTGCAGCTCCATGCATTGATGAATATATAAATCTGTGCATATAAGAAATCAGTCAAATACAAACCTGACTTTGTTAGAAAATATTCATCTTGGGTGAGCTTGGTGATTTGTTGCAAAATAAGAGGGTTTTTTCCTAGAATTCCAGTGAAAAACTTGAACTAATTGAATATCAGGCTTAAATAATTTTCTTTTTTTAGTAAAAATCATTAGAAAAAGATCTGTGTTGAAAAAGGAAATGACTAATAATTTCAAATAATTTATATATACTCTTGCCCCATAAGATGCATGAATATGTCAGACTGGTCCAAATGTTTTGTGTCATTGATTATCTTCTGTCACTAGATATTGTTGAGTCTAACAGAAACAACCGAACTTCAGGAAATAGATGTAACATAAAATGAACAGAAATTATGAGTAAGTTTCCTCAATTCTTCTCAGTGAGGTGGGTGTTGATCTCTTCCTGACCATGTTGCTGAACCTGAGGTCCTAGAGTAGTTTAAGTGATGAGATATATTTTTAAGCTCCTGTAAGAGAATTTACAGCTGCCTTTCAGATGAAATCTGATTGAAATAGTTGAATTAAAAAAATAAAGTAGTTGCCCTGCCTCCAATAACCCACTCCCCCAAGCAGAGATTTGGCTTTTGTTACTGGAATAAAAATGTGATCTCTGTAGTGGAGAGCCAAAGTTAACCTAAATAGGTCAAGATTGCAGGTGAAAAACAAGTGGAAAGTGCCCAGTGGGGGAGAAGAGCAGAGTCTGAAGGCACCATCACCTTGGGTGTCTTTGTTGCCTTTGATACCCGTGTGATGTTGAGATGAGATGCAGAACATCCCTCTGCTTTAACAGATCCCTTGATCACTCTGCAGTATCATTTCAGCGTGAGGATTCTTTGAATTCATTGATCAAACTGTTCNTAAAAGATTTACAAATGTTTATGTACTAAGGAAGTTCTCCTGTGGTATTAATGTGCAGAAATTTAATTACACTTTGAAGCTCTCCTGCTAAAGTGTCTTTGCCAAAATGCTTTATATATTCACAAGGAATCAGTGTCTCTTATCAAACTTGTATTTACATTTACCTGGGGAAACACTTGGGCAAAGGAGATACATACTTAATTTACTTACACATTGATTTTGAACAGTATTTTCCATATATTTCAGATGTTTCCCCATTAAGCTTTCTCTATTCTCAGTTATGAAGTCTGGGGGAATTTGTACTTTGGGGAAATCCTTCAAGAGTCTCTTTTTTTGAAACTTCAGTGCTGGCTCTGTCACTGCCAGTG
>WEKX01021739.1:291336-452157 GCA_013390025.1 Pitta sordida
AAATCTGATTGAAATAGTTGAATTAAAAAAATAAAGTAGTTGCCCTGCCTCCAATAACCCACTCCCCCAAGCAGAGATTTGGCTTTTGTTACTGGAATAAAAATGTGATCTCTGTAGTGGAGAGCCAAAGTTAACCTAAATAGGTCAAGATTGCAGGTGAAAAACAAGTGGAAAGTGCCCAGTGGGGGAGAAGAGCAGAGTCTGAAGGCACCATCACCTTGGGTGTCTTTGTTGCCTTTGATACCCGTGTGATGTTGAGATGAGATGCAGAACATCCCTCTGCTTTAACAGATCCCTTGATCACTCTGCAGTATCATTTCAGCGTGAGGATTCTTTGAATTCATTGATCAAACTGTTCATTAGGAGCCCTGCTATTAGACAAACTCCTGTCTTTGAGGCTGAAGCATTAGTTTAAAGGTTAACACACTGAGTGAAAACAACTGCTTCTTACATACCAGAGTTTTTCAAAGTTTCTGATAAACTGGGGGATGGCTGAATGCTGAGTATTGCTTGCTTTCAAAAAGAAACTTGGAAAGATGTAATCACTTCTAGTTGGAAAGTAAATCCAGTGCTGGTTAGCAAAGTAGTTCTTCTAAAATAAAGCTCTAAATTTTGCTGAGAGCTGATGTGAATCCAGGCTTTGAAATTGAGAGCAGCCTGTTTTTCTTTGACCTCTTTACCAGGAGCATCGAAGGAAAATAGTCAGATTTAGAGGAGCTGAATGCGAAATCAAGGAAAAGAGAAAGGAGGAGGACTAGGACAAGAAGGAGGAGTTGAAATGGTGTCTGACAGCACAAGGGAGGTAGATATCAAAAGCTGTTGGGAAGAACAGGGCCTTGATGAGCGGAGGAAAGTGAACTAAAACCATGTCAATAAGAAATCACATAATGGAATCTCAGATTTTTCCGTGTGATGTTAGTACAGTACCACAAGCACCATAAATAATTGACTTTTGTCAATTTTTGTCTTACATTTGAATTGTTTCAGTGAAGAAAGTGTGAGCTGTAAATAATCTTTTCCTGTAGTTGGGACATAGATAAGTTTTCTTTGCCTCTTCCCTTCCTCTTCTCCCTTCACTGAGGGTTAGTTGTATAAAGCACTACCATGGCTGTGCTGTTCTGGTAACCAAACTAGATCAACTATGTCTGCACATTACTGCAGCATGGCTGGAGGACCTGAAAATGAGGTTAATGTATTTATTGATAACTATTCCAGGTTTTATCAGTTTGAAAGCAGATTTAAAATACGTTTCTATTGCAATCGTGTCTCTTTTATAGTTATTTCAAGCAGATTCTTAAAGCGTAGTTAAATCTGAGTGATTTTGGGGTTTGGGTCGTAAATTCTCTTTCCTTATTTAAAAAAAAACAAACAACAAAAACCACCTACCAGACCAGGCTGGTGATTAGCAGAGTTTGGGACCTTTTCAGTAACAACATTCTTTCATTCCTGCTCCGTCCTTATTTGTTTCCAAGGATGTGTATTCCCTTCCTACCCTGCTGCCAGTGCTGCTTGCCAGTGGTGTGTAGGACACCCCTTGAGAAATACGTGAAATGCATGGCAGCAGATCTGGATCTCTTTTGTGTCTCCATCATCAAATTTGGGTTGATAAGTGTTCAGATGCTCCAAATTTTAATTTACTGGATGCTGTTCCTGGACTAGAGACCTTAGTGGAAAGAGCAGCTTAAGAGGAAGGAAAGAGCCTGATTTAGTCATTCCCACTAAAGCAGATCTTTCAAAGTGTTTTTCTTTCATCAGCTTCTGACAGCAAATAAAATGTCAATAATAGCAGGACAACCACAACATCAATCCCTTCCTTTTCATTGGAGTGTTTTTGTGCTCTAGTAATAATTTTCAGTTGTAAATACTTGAAGAAATAACCAGCTGTACAAGAAATAAATGAGGATTTCTTAGGGTTTTGTTATATAAAACACCTCGATGAATAACATAACTAGGTAAAAATATAAATGTTTTATATTCATGTGTTATATTTAGTGACTAGTTTTGGTTATATTTGTGTTTTGCTCTTCTGTGAAGATTCAGATGATCAGATTTTGCTGAAGTACTTCTTAAAAAGTAGATTTCAAAGATTTTTGTAAAAGAGGGATGTAATTTAAATGTGGAGTGGATATGCACAAATGTGCCCTAGTGATGTTTAGTGGAGTTACTCAGAAGTTATCGAATCAAATACCCTTGCCCAAATATATTTTGAACTTTGATCTTTGTAATCAGTCTGTGGAAATTAATAATTTTCAGTATTTTATTTCTTGTGTGTTAACACAGTGAGATAAATGCTATTTTCTCCAAAACTCTGATAGTGCACTTAAGCTTATTTTTATTCTTATGTTAAAGTGCTACAGCCTCTGGATGCTGTTTCAGGCTTTTTCTGGTGGCTTTCTCAGGCTTTCCTGGTGCTATGTGTGGATCATGAGGGAAGTTTCTGCTACACAGGGAGTCACTGTGTGTGACTAGAAAGCAGGCTGTTAAATATGGTGAGATTTCCTATCTGCAACCTCTTGATAGAAGTTTGTGCTTTAAATCTGAGGCAGTTTTGGTTTCTTGCTAGATTGGGCCTTTTCTGAATTTCTGCTAGTTTGGAACACAGTTAGTGACCCATTTTCTGTTCTTTAAGCTGTTGATCTGTAATTTCTCATGTTCCTCTGTGTTATCAAGTGTAAGTGCTGTGCCTTAGTGCAGCTTTTGGCTGTGAGAAAAAAGAGCTTTTACAGGTACGTACCTGTGTGTGTGTGAAGTGAGGAAGTCGGAATTTGGCTGGAATTTCCACCTGTGTCCCTGCCCTGAGAGATGCTTTCCCAGTGTCTGGGCTGCTGCTTTAAGTCATGAAATCATGTCTCTTGTTGGATTGAATAAGGGATCTGAAAAGCCTCATCTGAAACCACTGTGTGTGTAAACTCTAATTACATTCATGTTCCAACGTTTTTATTTTCAGGTAGATGAACATAAACATCTAGCTTTTAAAAAGTGCACTGTTTTGCTTATTGTTGGTTTGTTGGATTTTTTTGTTAGGCTGCTGATTCCCGTCTTTCGTCTTTAGTATAATGAAGCAACTGGCAGAAAAACCTACTCCCAGTGTCATTTTATTAGAATATACCTGACAGACGAGGGGGAAAATGGAGAATGACTCAGTAAAGTTGTAAACTGAGAGAGAAAGGAGTAACACTCGAGATGAAAATGGAGGAAGTGAATCAGGGAAATCTTTGTAATGATGGAGAAAATATGTCACAGAGTGAAACATCTCTCTAAAATGAACATTCTGGGTCCCCTATTACAGCTTAACATTTCTTACAGCTTTTGCCAGCCTGGATCTCTGTGTGCCTCTCACTGATACCCTTTTGACAAAGGCTGCCTGTTCCTGGGCCCAGCTGCCACCAGCTGTCACTCATGTTAGAATTTGGGCTCCTCTGTTGAGCATCCATCTGCTAATTAGTTATCCCCAGTGGCAAAGTTGAAGAAGAATCACAAGCAGCTTTTCCTGAAGAGCAGACAGAGCCTGCTGGGGCATAACACTTGCCCCTTCCTAAACAAACACGTCTTAATTACCCTTAAACAGCCCCTTCTCCTGCCCATCTACTCCGGTAGCATCACGTTGCCATGGCAGCAGTTCCTGCTGGCACAGTACGGTGCTGTAGGAAACTGTCACAGATCCAGGATCAGAGCTGCAGCTCCTGCGTATAATGAAGAGTCTGGATGGGTGCTACATTCGCCTCTCTTGAGTCCATCAGTAATTCCCCTGTTCTCACACCCTTTCTAAATATATCTGCTAATGGTTCTTTCAGCTCATTTGCTCTTTCTTTTAGAAATGCAGGCTGCATCCATCTGGTCCTGGAGTTTTTGGCAGCCTTTGGACAGTTTAATTTCGTCAACTCTTTCTTGGTGTGAGTCTAGTTTCCTTCAGCATTTCTTCTTCCTCCTTGGTAAATTAATCTTGTGTCTGGTATCACTGGAGCTGGTTGGTTGGGCAACATGGAAACTATTTATTAAACTTTGTATTCTGATTTCAAATGGTAAAGAAACAGTAGCTTCAAAAATTTATTCTAGATAGGGTGAGCTGAATTTGAGATGTTTTTATTTAAAAGTAGAATACTTGCATGAGCTAAAAATACTTTGAAGTGGATACCTCATTCTTTGTACAATCAAAACTCACATGATTTCAGTTTTGTTTGTGTGACAGATGGAAGGAAATGCACTGTTACCCAGAGAGAATCAAATTATCCTGTGCTTTTTGAAGAAAAATACTTTCAGTGGGATTTGTCAGTTTGTCAGGTGAATCACAGTTTAGATCCTGAGCTAGACATATCTGTGGTTGAGTGTTTGGGTTTCCCTGCTACAGATGCCATAAAATCCACACCACCACTATGGATTCAGTTCTACTTCAGATATACAAGTAAATGTTTTAGAAATCTTAAAGTTCATGTACTGATGGATCTCCATCTAATCATTCTTTTGAGTCTTCCTTAGAGATGTGTGTGCAATGCCCTTTAATCAGCCAAAGCTCTAATGAGGTTACATTAGAATGGAATTGGGGAAACCCCGCTGTCCACACTGAAACCTTGCTTAGGAAACTGCTCCCGAGAATTCTCATGTCCTCTTGCTGTAGATTAGCAGTCAGGGCTTGCTGACCTCGCTTACCTGACAGCAGCCTTCCTCCTTAATGATGAAAGGGAAAGTGTTCTGGTGTGCTGGGCTTCAGAGAGACCACAGAGTTGTTCATTAATGAGAATAATTGCACATGGAGCAGTTAATTGCCATTAATATTTTGGGGAAGACAGATGCAAAATATCCATGTATCTGACCTTTACAACCTGCTTCTCTCTAATTATGTTTCTGCCAGGAAGGGCTGCTTGTGCAGCCTTTTGATGCCTGTCCTTGTCAGCAGGACAACATGAGCTTTTATTTCCTCAGGGAATTCTGCTACAGATGTTATGGAAGGTTAATTTATATGGAGTAGCATTTCACCGACACTTGCATGGAGGTGAATCCTTCCAGCAATGTGACACTTGCAAAGAATGTATTGTTTAGCTGGATGAACCTATTATGCAGTTTCTATGGACATATAAATTCAGTTTTACGTAATTTGTTTTAAAGTTACTGTGTTGCTCACACTTTTTAAAAACATGAATTTCTATTTACTGTTTTAGCTGTCTGTTTTGTTTAAATTTGGATTGTTTTGTTTTATGCAAAGCTAATTTAGAAAAGTGTTGCCTTTACTAATGTCCTGAATTTCTAAAGACCTAAATGTCATCTTCCATTTCCTGTTCTGCTGTTGTCATGGAACATTTTTTGAGAAATAGTGTTTTATTAGGTAATTTTAAAAAGTTTCAGGTTTTATTTCCCTGGAGAGTATGGTGGAAGGAAAATTAAACCAGTACGGCTGAGGTAGTTGCAAGTTTTAAATCTGGCTTATGTGGTCAAAATTCTGTTCAGAAGGAATTTAAGGTTCAAGTGTTTATGATCACTCTGGATATCAACTGGATAGCAACTGCACTTCTTTCACTTGATTGTCAAGCTGGAGGAGTCATTTTTGAAGCATTTCAATGTTTTGAGTAGCATTAAAATAGGTTAGTGCTGTTTGATTTCTTTCTCTTCCAAACACTTTAACTTATGAAATAGGTTGTCACAATCAAACACCTTATAGGCCAAGGACTCCAGCAGGCACACAAAATCTATTCATTTCAGGAATTTCTTCAGCTACTGCTGTGGTCAGCAAAGAATGGACAAATAGAAGGAAATGTGCCTGAACCCTGCAAGTTAACTTGTGTGGGTGCTCACTGGGGTGAGGGAAGAGGGTGTGGACAAGACACAAGGGCAGGATGGGGTTTGAAACAGGCGGAGAAGGTTTTTAAGTAGCAAAATTAATTACTGCAGATCTAGATCTAGAAGTGTGTGCTCTCCTGCTAGGAATAGTGGGGAGGTGATATAAGCAGCAGAGCAACTAATAAAATATTTGGTTTGGACTAAGCTTTTAGTTTTCAAATAGGACTGAAAGTTATCTGGTGCTTCATTCTCAAGTTACAGTTCAAATATTCCATGAACTGTAAGATTCTCTAGAGTAGCTTTTGTTTAGGCTTTGAGGGGAAAATGATTTGGTTACCAAGCCTCCTAGAAATTACTCTTTGTTCCTTTAAATGTACTTAAGAAAGGCGTAGATGTTAAAAGAGTCAATTAGAATTAGCAGAAAATTAGTAGGTGCTGAAATAGCTGTGTAATATTTCTGAGCTGTGAGCACAAAGTCTGTCACTAAATCAGGCCTGCTTTTTAGGTTTCCTGAAAAGTAGTAGAATAAACAGTGTATTTACTCCTGCTGTAATAAGTGTGTTTTGGATTCCAGGATCCTTGAAAAGCCTTGGTAGTCTCCTTTTTTGGACACTAACGGGGTTGTTTTCAAAGAAAAATGGACGAGAAACCGTTAGAGAAATACCAACTTTATTGAAAGAAATACATATATAATTATATTCATGCATGCCAGGTCACGCATGTGCAGTTGTGAAAAGGGGCCTCTTCCATCGCTACAAAAAACACGCTGCTAAGATGTGAAGCTGCAATATGGGGGGCACGAAGTGCAAGAGGGCCGACTGTATATATATTGGAATGTATGAAAAAGGTATGGGGATGAATCAAACTGACACTGGCAAACAGGGAAACACCCCAAGCACCCCCCAGAACCACCCCCACAAACAGAATATCCCTCAGATAACGAATGGGGCAGTGGGTGCTGCTGCTCTCTCAGGGACAAGGGGATTTCTCAGGGAGAGGAAACGAAGCCAGCCGGCAGACAAACCCACAAAGATCTTGACAGAAAGCTGAATCCAGGTCCGAAAGTCCTCTTCTCCTCAGCAGCCAGGCAGGAAAACACAGGGAAACAGCAACCGAGGCAGGGGAAGCAGGAGCCCGAGGCAAAGGCAGGAACTCCAAACTTCAGCAGCACCAGCTCTCACAGCAGCAAGGTCTCAGCACGGCCGAAGGAAGGGAAAAGGAGAGGGCTGCAGGTGTGCAACAGTATTTAAAGGCTCTCTTCCCAACATTCCAGAAGGCAAAAGAAACAAGGCTTTTAGGGAATCGGGGTCCCACTCTCTTCAATGGCTTACTTGTTACCTCCAACTCCCAGAATTGTCATGGGCAGTTCCCGGTGGGAGAACTCTTGTTTTTCTGGCAATGAAGATGTCAGCTCCCATTACTCACCCTCGCGGCCCTCCAGACTTGCCTCCGAAAAGGTACTGCTCTCTCTGTCCCGGGGAATTCCTGGGGCCAAGCTCTGCTTGGACTCAACCGAGGAGGATCTCAAACCTCAGCCAGGAGTCCTCCCATTTCCCCATGTCCCTCTCCCTCCCTGCCCCCAATCCCCAAACTCGGGAAGAGGGGGAGTCTGCACAAGGGGAAACAAAGAGGGAAAGAAAAAAAATGGTTACAACTTTTCCTCTGTAAACATTTAAAAAGAAACCTCTGACACCAAACCCATTACAGGTAATAAGTACCAAATCCTCAATGTTGTTGTTATTGTTGTTTACTACACAGTTATACAAGAGGAAACAAAGTGACTTCTTTAAACAGTTGCTGTTCTTTGTGATGCAAATCCTACTGAAGAGACCCAGTGCCCCTGTCTATTGNGGAATCGGGGTCCCACTCTCTTCAATGGCTTACTTGTTACCTCCAACTCCCAGAATTGTCATGGGCAGTTCCCGGTGGGAGAACTCTTGTTTTTCTGGCAATGAAGATGTCAGCTCCCATTACTCACCCTCGTGGCCCTCCAGACTTGCCTCCGAAAAGGTACTGCTCTCTCTGTCCCGGGGAATTCCTGGGGCCAAGCTCTGCTTGGACTCAACCGAGGAGGATCTCAAACCTCAGCCAGGAGTCCTCCCATTTCCCCATGTCCCTCTCCCTCCCTGCCCCCAATCCCCAAACTCGGGAAGAGGGGGAGTCTGCACAAGGGGAAACAAAGAGGGAAAGAAAAAAAATGGTTACAACTTTTCCTCTGTAAACATTTAAAAAGAAACCTCTGACACCAAACCCATTACAGGTAATAAGTACCAAATCCTCAATGTTGTTGTTATTGTTGTTTACTACACAGTTATACAAGAGGAAACAAAGTGACTTCTTTAAACAGTTGCTGTTCTTTGTGATGCAAATCCTACTGAAGAGACCCAGTGCCCCTGTCTATTGTACACTGTGCTGTTAGCAAAAGCGTAATAATAATAATAGCAACAAATACAATTACTACTGATTTAGTTAGAAGTAGTCTTGTGTTCTTAGGGTTATATGATGAAAATTTTCTCATTTTCTCCAAAGGGACTGTTGGGAGCACATGTATTATCTGTTACTCACTACAACAGATCTCAAAGTTTCATTCCTATTATTAGGAATGTGATTTTTTAAAGGGACAGACAAGAAGAAATGTTAGTTGGAAAGAAGGTAAGATATGAACATACAGTGCTTTGACTATGCACATAAATGACCCATAAACACATTAATAGCCATTAAAATGTTTAGCCTTTGGTGAAATGAGATGAGCTGCTTGTCTGCATTGCAGGGAAAGAGAATGCACATCTGTTTACAGTGGAGTTTACAGAAAAGTCAGGAATCTTCATATTAGGCAGCTAACTGATCCAACAGGTAGCATGTGTCTGTGCTCCAAATAATCTGCATTAACTTAGTAGTGGCACAGTTGTTGATCTCACTGCTTCATCATGCTTGATGGTCATACGTTTTCAAGTTTGCTGCTGGCTTTATCTTTGTTCATCTCTGTCAGGGAAGCTGTAAATTCTATAGAGCAAATAACAGTAAATAAATCTGTATTCCATGTCAGCCAAAGCTTTGTGAGCAAAATACTGTGCAACAAGTTTTAAAATCTACTTATACTGTGGTTTAGAGAGACAAGCACATTTACCTCTGGCTATTCTTGCTGCTTCACAAATCATAAATGTGTGTTAAAATGTGTATATGTATTATAAATCCTATTGAATGTATGCATACATATTTACTGTGGTTGGAAAAAAGTCTGTAGTACCTAGTGTTAAAACTACAGTGTCTCCAAAAAACGGCTTTGTGCAAAATAGTTCAATAATGTAAAACCAATTTTTTTCAAGGATGATTTTGTGATCTTTTAGAGAACTACAGGACAGGAATTAACAGGAAAAAAACCCATGTAGGTGCCGTATTACAGGTACAGAGGGTTGGCAGATGTGCAGAAGCAAGCTTACCATGGCAATGCCAGTTTTTGCTCCAAAAACACTGCACATGTATTGTTGTGAAATACATTTCATCAGCACAGAAGGCAATTTTTTTCTAAGTGTTAGTGTCTTTCTATCAAACCACTGAAAACCACCAGGGGAAGTAGTGGTTGAAATGCCAGCCATGAAAAGCTGATCCTGTTTCATATCTATCCCCAAAAGTGGAAGTGGGAGAAATGAAATAAGAGGTTGCTTTTACACCTATAGTTTCATCTGCTGTAGCATTCACACCGATTTTGGAGGACTTTAAATATTTTGGATGTAGAGACTCCGTCTTACTTGTGGTAGTAAGTAATTCTTCAAAATGTATTTGGTATGTGCTATTCCTTTTTACTGTGCTCCTAGTGTATAAATACACAGTAGTGTCCTGAATGAGTGGTTTGGGTCACTTAAAGCATCACCATCAAAGGTATTAGCAAAAAGCAGGATTTAATATCAATCTGTAAAGGTGTGACTTAATGGGGCGTCCACAGCATCTCTGAACAACCTGTGCCAGGCCCTCACCACCCTCACAGGGAAGAATTTCTTCCTAGTAGTATCTCATCTAAATCTTCCCTCTTTCAGTTTGAAGCTATTCCACCTTGTCCCATCACCACATGCCCGTGTCTGAAGTCCCTCTCCAGCTCTCTTGGAGCCCCTTTAAGCACTGGAAGTGTCTCTAAGGTCTCCCCCAAATCTTCCCCCGGCTGAAGACTCCTGACTCTCCCAGCCTGTCTCCACAGCAACAAGTGCTCCAGCCCCTGGAACATCTTCGTGGCCTCCTCTGGACTCACTTGAACAGCTTCACATTCTTCCTGTGCTGGGAGCCCCAGAGCTGGACACAGCACTCCAGATCAACCACGAGAGTGGAGGAGAGGAGGAGAAGCCCCTCCCTCGACCTGCTGCCCACACTGCCTGTAGGCTGTCTGTAGGCTGCAGACACACATTGCCAGGTCATGTTGTGCTTCTCAACCATCAACATCTCCGCATCCTCCTCCTCAGGGCTGCTCTCACTCCGGTTTTTGGTAGATAGCTGTATATTTACAAAAACCCAAAAATGTTAATGTCTTCCGCTGCAAGTCACAAACTGCAGTTTATACTAAAGTTGGTTGTTCTTTTGGTTTTCCCCTTTTTACCTCCTAACAATTCAAGAGCAAATTGTGAAAGACACAGTAAGGGATTTCAGTTTTTCAGGTAGCACAGTTTTAACTGTGCCTTTGGGAAATAAGGTGAAAGGAAATGTAGGGATTATTAAAAAAAAATTGTAAAACCAAAAAAGAATAAATTACTTGAGGCCAGTTGTAAAGAAAAAAGCAATATTGGGAAACAAAAATGAAAGTGATGAAAAAGAATGGAGGGGGGAGAATATATTAGCTTTTGTAAATCCGTTTTTTTTTTTTGGTGGCATCCATAAAATTGAGATTATCTACACTGTGACATTCTAAAGGCAGGTGTATGTTTGTACCTACATTCAAGAAATATGCAGGAAAAAAGGTTGCCAAATAATCTGAGAATACAAATAATTTTCTAAAAGGTCAAGTTTTACTAAAGAGAGATCTACAAATAACTTCCTTTATAGTGGAAAGATAACATAACTTGTTAGAGTTAGGGCCTAAATATTTTTTTTCTTTCAGTATGGAAGGTCCACTTATTCTGGCCGTCCCTTGTGAAAACATGGGAGAAACTGATCTTTTCATTTTGTGCAGATTTGTGTGTTGTGGCCTCTCCTTCGGTGTGCATGTTGGGACTGCCATGGTGACAACTCACTTTTTATATACTCGGCATAATTATAATTTAAGTAGATCTCAGAAATGGAATGAGAAGGGAAGTCTCATGTGTCTTTGCTCTTCCTTATTTCCTGGGATTCCTCTTCAGATCTTCTTCCTTAGCAGGGGCAGCCTGGTTTTGTTGCTGCATTCTGCAGCTTTCTGAAGGAAGAGAGAAGGAATCACTTGAGAAATTTCCAGCACAATAGGGAAAGATACCTACATCAAATGTCTAAGTATAGTCACACAATATTTGGGTTTGGAAAGGATCTTGGGAAATCATCCAGTCCCACTCCATAATCCTGAGAAAAAAATCATAGGGCATTTCCCAGAGCACAGCTCATTAATATGCAAATTTGTCCCGCATTCTTATACCGCCCCCCAGCGCTCCAGCGCTGTTTCGGCACTGCCCTGCTGTGTGTTGGTGTTTGTGTCTGTGCTTCCCAGTGCCTGCAGCCACCCCACACCAGGAAAAATCCCTATTCCATGCTGCTGGGAACATGGGAGCAGAACTCAGAGCAGAATGGAGGAGGATGGGGAGGGCTGGCATGGCACAAGCACGCTGGTGTGGGGACCCACCATAGCCTTCTCACTTGGAGCAGAGGGGATTGATTTGAATATTCAAGACTGTCTAATTTGAATATTCATGCGTGTCAGGTTGCACAGGTGGAGTTGCAAAATGGGGCCTCCTTAATCGCTGAAAAATCATACCACAAAGATGTGAAGCCGCTATCTGGGGGGTGCGAAGTGGAAGAGGACTCACTGTAGTTTGTAATTCCAGGTGTAAGATGGTGTCTCAAACTGAGGTGTTGCATCATTTTGAATCACTGCATGTGAGCAGAGCTAATTAGTTTTGTAGAATTAGTTTAGGACTGTGATAATACTGAAGTAGGAAGTCCATTAACATTTCTTGCATAGAGTACTTTGTACAGAATATCAGCTGTGACTTCTTCAATTATCTCTGCTAACACCATGTCATAACAAATCAATTGGCTTTGCTTTTTGTTTGTGTACTAGTTCTTGGTGGCTTTTGGAGCTTAGTGGTATTAATGCACCTTCTTCAATTCTAGGAATATTTTATCTTGCTTATGTCTTGGAGCTAGAAAGGTAAAGAACATAATACTGTAGTTTTAAAGCAGCATTAAGATGTCATAGCCCTTCAGTATATGACACTTAATTCTGTGTTTTCTTTAATGTTATTTTTTTCCCTTGATCATTGGGTTAACTGCATCTTACACCCTTTCAGAACAGCTTCATACTGCTCCTGCCAGTATGTCACACTCAGAGCAAGCATGAAAATGTTAATGTGGAAATTAGACATATTTGACTTTATGAATAATGTGTATCCAACTTCATCTGCAGTGTGTAGAAGTGTAGTGTAGTCCATCATAATCCACAATGGCCACTCTTTCAAAGGGTGGCAGATAGGTTTATTTTTCCTGCTGTGTATGTGCCAGCAGTAGAGAAGATTGATTTGTGATAGAAACATTAAGCACAGTAAACGTATTTTTAGTGTTTGTTAATGTGCAATTGGTATATTTGTGCCTCCTTTTCTCTGCTGTGCCTTTCAGCATGGTGGTAAACTTCACCCCGAGGGTGTGCTACCAGTGTAACGTGTGTCCTAGTCCATCAGTAGAAGGCTTTTTTGGGTATTTAGCTGAGAAGCATTGAGGAAGGACATTGGAAATGTACGTCAGTTACTTGTATTAGGATCTTTGTGCTCTGCAAGAGGCAAGGTAATTTCAAAAGACTTGCAAAGGACCCGAGTTTCCCCTTTGAACTTCGTGCCCAGCTTGAGTAGCTCCTTGCCTGGGACTTTGAGAAGTGAGGCATAAAATAGCAAAACTGGGAAGACAAGTGTGAGGGAGAACTTCAGTGTTCGATATGGGACCATGTGGTGGCTGCCACTTTGAAATGCAGCTTCTGTACAGTACATGAGACTTCGACCCAGAGAGAGAGCAGGAATTGGAAGAGCCTGTTGCATGATTTTGACAGTGCTACATCCTTCCCTCTTGTTTTTGCCAGTGACAAGAGGAAGAGGTTTCCTTGGAAACACCAATAGAGGTTTCATCATTAAGGAATGTGATGTGGAGGAAGTGCTGCAAAGATCAGCCTGGTGTAGGTTACAGCCCTTGTTGTCAGTTGTGATGCTGGGAAGAATATGAGGCCGTCAATTAAAGTTTGTAACACAACTTCTGTCCTTTGGTTAATACTGAGGAGATTACAGGGGTTTTATCCAAAATTACTGAAAGGAAAATACAACCGGTTTGGATTTAAGGTTGCAAAAATTATTGGTAGCACATACATTGACAAAAGATAACATCTTGTGAGAGCAGTGAGGGGTTGTAAACTGTGGGAATGCATATGGAAAAAGATGCTACAGAATTTCTTACTAATTTCAGATAATACACTCCTACGCCTGTTGAGTTATGGCAATGTCAACACTGAATATTTAAGGTGGCCACACATTGGGCACATGTTTATTCTTGCCCTCTCACTGTTTGTGGCGTTCTGGTTCCCTACATTTTGAGATTTCTGTCTGCCCATACTGGGACAGGTTTTTAACATTTTAAGCAATAAAATTGTGATTAAACTGATGGAATTGAGTTAATCATTGTTTTGACATATTTTGAGACAAGAGAAAGAGGAGTAATTAACACAGTGGGTAGTTGATATGGAGGATGCTGCTTAATTTGTAATTGTTGTTTAAGAGCCAAATACATATACATCTAGAATTTAATCACTTTTTTCCCCCAACTTGTAGGAATTCATGGTACCTGATATTTACAAATTCTTTTCCTGTTTAAGGTATGATACCCATATCTTCATCAAAAGGATTGTTTCAAGACTCCTGTTTATAAAAAAAAAATCCTTTCAAATCTTACTTTTGAGTAGTGCTCATTAATAAAACCCATTAAATTTTCAGAGTGTTTGATGAAAGTGAGAGATAAATGGACTATTTTAAAATGACTCCTTTTGACTGGGCTTTCTCCTGTAGTGCAAGACTGAGGATGTTGTCATATTAAATACCTTACTCTCTTTAAAATACATAAAATGTTGCCATCCATGTAATTCTGTGACGAGTTGGAAGTTCTTGAACATCTCAATTATGTTTTTTCTTGTTTTCTTCTTGCAGTGAATAATAATAGGCTGCTTGTTTTGGTTTTTTTCCCCCAGATAACCTTTTTCATGCTGCTGTCTGCAGTGTGTGTGATGCTGAACTTGGCCGGGTCCATTCTGTCCTGTCAGAACGCTCAGCTGGTGAAGTCCCTGGAAGGCTGTCAGCTGGTGAGTAATGAAAAACAAGTCTCTTACAAAGGCCAAGGATTTTATTTTTCATTCGTTAGGGGTTTTTTCTCATATTCCTTAAACTTCCTAAACAGTGTTTGTTTAGTAGAGAGCTCTATAGGCATTACAGTGTGAAAAATCATCTTGGGAAAAGTTCGAGGGTTAAAGTGCAGATGGGTTTACAGGGTTTTGTCACCTCAAAAAGTAAGTTTTAATATTAGAAAGACTTGTCTTCTTAGTGTCATGGTGACAGTAGTGCTTTAGCAGATAGGTGGAATACAAGCCACATCCAGAGCAAGGCAGTGATGACCGTTTGATTTGAGCAGTGTGAGGATTTCATCCAGCAGCTCCTTGTACAGGAGTTATTTCACAGATGCACTGATAGTAATGTTTTGGTACGTTTATTTGCCAACCTAAATTAGTTCCTTTCTCAATTTTGAAAGTAAATGTATATTGCTTATGATAAGTGTAGAATAATAATATAGAATAAGAATAATAAAAAATACCTTAATGTGATATGCTCTAAATTATTAAAAGTTTACCAAAAGCCTCTATTTTTTTTTGTCTGGGAAAAAGTACAAGTACATATACATCGAACTCTGACATGTTTTATCACTTAAACTTATGAAGATGTCTAGGGAAGTAAACTAATGACTGAAAACCTTGCTTTAAAGTGAATAATAAAACAATTACCCCCCCCCCCCCTTCCAAATTCAGGAAATAAATGATGTTGAGTTGTAAGATTGATAAATGTTTTGGAGAATATTTTATATATGCATGAGTGCTCTTTTTAGTATAATCTGTCAGGAGACCAATCAATCTGTTTACATTGTGGGATAAGATTCATTAAAAATTAGAAAAATGTGCACATCTGCACCCCAAGACATTGATCTGAATGATAAGGAAAAAAAGACATTTTTCTCTCTAATGCCAACAGCCAAGAAGCCATGGTAAGCTTCAGAAGAGACTCTCAGTGTGGGTTGGATAGGAGCATCCTGTGTTGGGTTAGGAATTGGTTGGATGGATGAGCTGAGAAAGTGTTGCTAAATGGTGCCACATCCAGCTGGCAGCCGGTCACTAGAGGAGTCCCATAGGGATCAGTGCTGGGCCAGGCACTGTTCAGTATCTTTATTGATGACATGGATGGGGGAATTGAGTCCACCATTAGCAGGTTTGCAGATGATACCAAGCTGGGGGCAAATGTTGAACTGCCAGAGGGTAGGAGGGCCCTGCAGAGGGACCTTGACAGACTAGAGAGATGGACAGATTCTAACAGCATGAGATTTAACAAGTCGAAGTCCAGAGTTCCTCTCTTTGGACACAACAACCCCATGCATNTGGGAAGGGCAGTTAGGTTGAAGAGAAAAAATATATTTAATAAAACTAATTTCAAATAGTATAAAATGTTTCAACAAATATTTTGAAAGACACATGATAGATTCAGAAGACCATTTGCATGTGACCCATCACATGCCTTCCTCTTCAGTCACCTTTTAAGCCTGTGTTCCCTGTCCCTCCTGCTGTGTCAGAGGGCTGTGTTTGCAGCTCCATCAGTCAGTTAGGCTGAAGCTTGGCTGTTCTGCTATGAATTGTTCTAAGAATTCTGCTAAGGCTGTTCTGGAGACATTTCCACAATGTCCAAGATTTCTGCATGTGATTGGAGTAAAGGCTTTACAGAATCTGATAGATGGAGCCATATGGCTGACTGTGAAGAACAAGCAGTGACCCAGAGGGAGGAAGGAAGGGTTTTCCCTATAAAATATTTGATTTGAGAAATTCTTAATAAAGTTTCTGGCTTTCATTTTGATGGGGTATTGGATGGGGTAACTGATGGAACCTAGAGCTGTTATGTGTGATGCACATTGGAGAGCTGTGGAAAAACAGTTTTTATGCTCTAGGGTTGGTTCGTTTGTTTGTTTGTGGGCTTTTTTCCATTAAAAAAAGAGGTGCCATAGTGTCATTTTTGTGGAAGATGTTTGAAGAGAGGTTTACTGATCTGTTTTGGGATCCTTAGTTTGATATTAGGACTGTTTAGAAATTCCTTTGACTGACTTACATTTGTGTCGCAATTTCCCCTGAAGATTTACAAAAAAGATTTTTTATCTGCATGGAAGAAGGAATAAATAGCCTTTCAAAACAAATGCTTTCCTGACTCCGTAATGCAACTATGCAACTGTATTTTGTGCTCTATGTGCTATAATTTTTGAACACAGTATTTTGACCTGGAGTGTCACTGGAATGAATAGCTCAGGTTTGTGTCTAGACACGGTGCTCTGCTGGTTGATGTTCCCTGTGCTGAAGTAATGCCTCTTGCCACATCTCTCATTGTAGGATGGTGTCAAAGCCCTAAAGAAAAACAGGAAGGAACACTGAAATTTTTGAAACATGTATTTACTTCTTCCTTGCTCAATAGCTCCAAGGCACTGTACTTGGCCTGTAAATTAAAAGGAAACGCTTACATTTCATTTGTATCTCCCTGACCTTTCCATTCCTTCTACAGATGGAATGTGCAGATTTTCCTCTGGTCTAGTGAAACATTGGGCTGGCAAAAGAAGATAAAACAAGGGTTCAAACTGCAGTTTCAATTTCCAGAGTGTGGTGAAAACACTGTTCAGCTTTGCCACAGATTTTATACTATATAAGGGCAATTTAATTTCATTGTGGCAGCTTATCATATCATAAGTGTTTCAAAAAAACACACTTTATTCTGCGCAGACCTTTATAGGTTATCCTTGCTCAAAATCACATTTCAGTTAGTCTGCGAACTTGCATGTGAATATATTACATTGGCATGTTGCAGGGCTCATATATATGAAATTGCAGAGTTCTGTTCTCATAGACCACCTGCTGGCAGGGATTCACTGTACTGAACAGCACTGCTTTATGATTAAGCACAAGATTTGACTCAGAAGTTGATGTATTATGCTGAGTATATTTAATTACTTTATTACCTTTTTTCACTCAGAAAGGAAAAATCCCTTTTTTTTTTAACAGCTTGTCCTAAGTGTATATTTAATTTTAATTCCTGAGGTGTTGTAGGTCTGTGCATTATGTGGCTGGGTGTACATTATCAAATCTAAATCCTGTGATTGCCTTCTAGGGTAGATGTAGTGTGTGGTGGTGCAGCTCTGGGAGTCAAACCCCAGCTTTTGCAGGCATGTGGTTTGAGATGTAGTTACCATCCCATGTAACTGCACCAGTAAGTTTCCAAGCACAGTATAGTATAAATCAAAATAAATTCTTATTTTAGTTGTGATACTTCTGTCAAACTCATTCATGCTGAATGTGTGGCTTTAAAAGTGTTAATAGTATCTACCATATTGTGGATCTCATATTCAGCAGGGTTTCACATTTGAGTAGTAAATTAAAGAAAAAGAACAAGACACAATGGTCCTATTTTGCTTTAAACACTGGGGATTTATTGTAGATTCCATAATATATATTTTTGTGTGAATATGAGAAATGTGCTCACCATATGTTAACATTTTGAATGTGTAATTTGTGAAGTTAGTATTTGTGCTCTTTATCCTGCAGCTTAGCAACATACAACACTGAGGACCAAAAAAATCCCAGTAGCTTTAATGACTTGTTATGAAAAATTAATTGGAATTTTTTTTCCCTGATTAGCTGCAGATCCTGCAGCCATAACCTCAAGACGCTGCTTTAGGTCAGTGAGAGTAGGATGTGTACAGAGCATTTACACACTCAAGCTGTTCATTAATGTGTATATCTGAGGCATTTCTGTATAGGAATTTCCTTGCTGAATAATTGATCTCTAAAAATTATGCTTAATGTAGATAGGTAGAGCAATCAGTATATTTTAATTTATATTCCATTTCTGCACAAGACAGAATGTTTTATTTCTTCGTTTGTCTTTACTGAGTATACCTGCCTTGTCACTTATAAATTTAAAAATAAATGCTTTAGTTTTGATCAGGTTTACAGCTGGTTATTATTCAGAAAAGTAGCAAGAGAGTTAATCTCTGTATAGGAGGATTACTTATAGGGTTTTTTCGGTTGTACAACTGAAATTGCTCTGTGATTATAGTAACATATAAAGGAAGACTTTTTTCCTGGAATTATCTTTAGCTGGAACAGACAAAGCAAGGAAAATGAGAGCAAGTGCAGGTTCACAAAGAGGTGAATGGCAGAGCTCAGTTCCAGAACTGAAGTTTGTGTTCCATTTTGTGCTGGAGATAAATTCAGGTCTGTGCATGTTGAAAAACAATTTTTAAAATTATAGGGAAAACCCCCCACTTTTGTTTTGTTTTATTCTTATTTATCTCTCAGTTTTTAACCCTGATATTTCCCTACCAGGCATCTTTATTCCTTACTGGATCTTCCCATTCTTTCTCTTTGCATAAGCTGCTGTAATTGACTCAAATTCCTTCCCATAAGCACATAAGTGAAGCTTTCCTGCACTTCGCTGTCTTGTTATCAACTTTGGAACGTCTATATTTTATTTAGAAATTTTGCTTTTTTATGTCCCCTGTATAAAGCGCTGAAGGTTGATGTAGAAGAAAAAGTCAAATCTATTGCATACTACCTCTACTAGAAGACTTATTTTGTAATTGGGAAATGGCAGAATGTGAAGTAACACTGTTAATTGAGCCCCAAGTTAACATTTTTGCTGAGAATGTGTGTGCACTCAACAGTCATTTCTTAAGGCACCTCTTGACAGAATTTGATGACTTGATACTGATGAAAAAAGAGCCTGTGAATGTATGAGAGGGTGTGTATTTGAAATAAATCTGGACAGTAGTTTCTTTTTATGTTCCTTTACTACATAAAAGTCAGATTTTAGTGGATTTTATCACTTTTGAAGTAACACTACTACTTTTTGGCAAGATAAAATAAACTTAGAAGACAATTTATACATATGGGCAGCCCAGGCTGATGTTTGAAATTTTAAATATGGGTTGGATGAGGGTGTACATCGCAACTGTCATAAATATGAAAGTACACAAACTCTACTGTGCTTATCAGCATGAGTAAGAATCACAAAGTGGAACACAAATATGTAGGTACAGGATGGTGGGGGTATGTGCAGGGGATGAAGTGAATCATGCTTTCTTCTTGATCTCTGCCAACCAAAGAGAGATTTAAACACAGACACTTTTGGAGGTTCTGCTGACGTAATTGTGGCTGAGGTTGGCAAACACCTGCCCAGCATCTGAAAGGAGCAATCCCAGCTCTTTCTCCCTCTTCCAGTGTGGCTTTATTGTTAGTGCTGCTCTCTCTGTTTATGAGGCCACATGGTGAACGGCATCTGAGGTCTGATCTAAACTAGGAATAAACCACTTCTCCCCCCTGCTCCCCAAAGGAAAAAAAAATACATAGTTTCAATGTCGTTTAGGACCCAAGGTAACTGTAAGAGCCCTTGATCCTGTCTGCACAAGTGTGACACAGCAGTGGAGCAGGGATGAGCTTTCTGCAGCGTGAGGGCTCAGAAGTGCTTTCAGCTGCTGTATTGCTGAGGTCACACGTGCAGTGACACCCTCAGCCTTTTGTCCTGCTCCCCTGACTTAACAAAGGTCTGGAACTTTGTGAACATTTGAAGGAGAAGGTGCACAACAGGCCAAATTGTTAAAAACTCTTCAGAAGTAGTGTGCTTCCAGTCTGGCTGTCACTCTTAGGTGGTTTTGAATATGCTGCGATTCTTGACATGTCCCTATATTTTGCACAATCTGAGAGTTGCTGGTTAGCACAAAGTTATGGAACAGCTTTCACAATGAATTGAGAATCTCTCATAAATGGGGAATCTTGAACGTGCCTTTTCAGGCTGATTTCTGTGACACCTGTTCATTACATGTGGTAAAAGTAGACCTGGGATCTGTATTTCTTATTAGAAATGTCAAGCACATACCATCATGAGTCAGGGAGTCTTTCATTCAACAGGGGCAGCAGGAATCTGAATAGATGATCTTACAGTAGAAAGCTTTGTCTGAAGTCCATTTTTTCCTCATTATAAAAACTTTTTAGCAGTTGAAGGCTATATTGATTTGCTGTGTCTGGTGTAACCTTCTGACCCCTGAACTTGGCGCAGCTCTAAACAAAAAAATCTAAGTTTCAAACTTGGACTTTTGTCTGACAGCTGAACCATTTCTAGCAAGACTTCCCCAATGACATTTAGTGGTTTGATTTTACATTGAATTGAAGAGCTGAGGTCATCTGATCATAAGCCAGGTTTTGTTCAGATCTTTCACTTTTAGAAGAAAGTATTGAAAGATTACAAGAACTGAAGAAAAAGTCGGAAATTGTTAAAAGCAGCTTTGTGAATGGAATTGTATGCTAATTAGAAATAAACCCCTCAACTCTTGTAGAGGTGCATAAACTGTATTTTTTCTTTTTTCTTTTCCAGTGTCTGTGGCATAGGGTACGACAAGTCTCTTTGAGTTGCCATAGACAATTATTTCCAGTGCTGCCTTTGAGAATATGGGAAATGGGGTTATTTACATACTCAGGGGGTTTTTAAGCCTTTTTACAAATTGTACTGGCTGGAGGGCAACCTGGAGTCTCAGGAATTGCAGTCCCCTGGGACTGCCATGACCAAACCTTCATCACAATGCATGACAAGCATTCATTCATCTGCACCTCAGCTGCAAAAGTTTATTATGTTTTTTAATTGACTTTTATTTTTGCTCTTCTGTCTGCTGTTCTGGTCACCAGCATGTAAGGAGAGAGTACTAGATAAGTCTGATAGGGATGACACTGATAAATGCATATATTTAAATAATTTCAAAATCATATGGACAATTTAAATATTCTTTGGGGTCTTAAGCAGTAAGTAAATAGTCTGTTGAAATGATTCTCTGTATAAGGCTGTACAAGATATTTCTACAAGGAATGTTGCTATTCAGGAAATTGGCAACATCCTAGGGAGAATTTGAATTAAAATTGTAAGTGTGTATTTGCATTATAGTTTTTGTGTAGATTTGTGTCTGGAAATTTATTTTTTTAATATAAAAGAGTAACATGGTGGTTCAGATCTCTCACCACCCAGCCACTGTCCTTCCATCTTTACTTGGAGGAATAAAGAACTTATTTATTCCTCCTTCATGTGATTTCTGACCTCTTTCTGTTATTTTTTGTTTTCCCCCTTGGGTATGATGTTATGTTTAGTCAATTGAGTTACTCAGTTTTCACTTGCCCCTGGAAAGGACATTTTTTTCAAAAAGAAATGTAAAATGTAACACTCTTTGATATTGTATCCTCTTTCTATATTTTACCTGTTTTTGTAGCTTCTCTTAACCAGTGGAAGACATTTTGCTCCAAGGGTTCTGCTCAGGGATTTTCATGTTGCATTTAGTCCTCATTACTGTAACTGTAAACGCAATTTTTGAGAAGCGTATCTCTGTTGGTTTATACTTTTTCTGACCTTTATTTTTTTTCCTCCACAGATTAAATTTGACAGTGATGGTGTCTGTGTTTGCTGTGAAATGCAGCATCAAACATCAGGCTGCAGTAACTTGGGAGAGACACTGAAACTGAACCCTCTGCAGGAGTGTAATGCAGTGAGACTGACCCTAAAGGTGCGTCAGCAGAGAATTACGTTTGGTGCAGCTGGTGTTCTCTGTGTTCATCCACTCTGACATGCAAACAGGATGTAGTGCTTCTATGCATGAAAATTATTTTAAGTTACACACAATATCTGCATTTTTACAGGAACTGGTTTTTAGAGGGTATTTAAGAAATGAGAATTGTGATTGGTTGTGGCTGATGCTGGAAGGTGGAAGAACAAGTGTCTTTCCCGTTGCTCTTCAAGAAAGCTAAAATCTGAGGTGGAGGTGTTCGTTAATGTTATAGTGGACTGTAAAGAAACACAAATTATTGCAGAATGATGGAGTATTTCTTGATGTACTGGTAACGCAAAAGTAGGTGGATGTTACTTCGGGAAAGAACAGTAACTGTTCTTCTGGATAATGCTGGGAAAATGCTGTTAGACTGCTCTGCAGTGTTACAAGAAGTTTAAGTCTTGTAGCATTTCGTTTTCCAACTACCCAGATAAAACAATTGAAAGCAGATATTAAGAACATTGTATGAGTGAGTTAGAGGTCAGTGTAGTTGCCCACATCATTGCCTCGCTGTGTTGACACCAAACTGGGAAGACACAGTGTTATGTTGTTTTGAAAAACAGTCAGAAATCAATGAAAGAATGGTCAGGAAAAGGAACCCCAGCCTGGGAGGGAGGTATTGATTCATTATAGGTTTGATTTAATGATCAACAAAACTAATTCTGCATCCATGACTCTCCATTTCAAAATATGTAATTTAGAAAAATTAATAGAAAATAACAGAGTAGATAAATTTTATGAGATAAGGATCTTGTGGAGGGAGACTGTAATGTGGGGCCTGAAAAAACTAAGTTATATTTGGCGATACATTTGAAGTTCAGAATAGGTAGAAATCCTGCAGTAGTAAATATCTAAATGTTCTTCAGCTTTGTTAGAAAGAGAAAAAGCTACCACCAAGTAATAAAAATCAGGTAGAAGTTAAAACTGGTTTTTTATGGCCCCCAGATTAAGGAAGAATTCTGCTTCAGGTTTTCCTGAGGATGATAAATGAGACAGAGCAAAAACCTACTGAGTAGCAGGAATTTAGTAAGAGGAAAAGAAGCATAACTTGACATTGCTGGTCAAAATATAATAATAAACTGTTACTCAGGGTACTAAATTCAGGGCTGTGTTCTGTCATGCAGTCTCAGTGAAATGTGTTACAAGAAAGTAACTCCTCAGAAGGCCATTCCTCAAAGTATGGCAGATGCAGAAACATGGACCTGTCATTCAGGGAAAGCTGACTTGCTAATTCCATAAAAATAAAGATTGAGGGAGCATATGGTTGCTTCCTGTAAATATGTCAGGAAGGTAAACTTTAATGGCAGAGAAAACAACTGTTTATCTTTGCGGGCATTGTCGGCATATGAAGTGAGTAGAAGAGACATATGCTGAAAGTCAGGCTAGGGTTTCTAATCAGTACAGCAGTCAGAATACAAGCACAAAATATAATTTCTTTTACAATATAACTTAGCAATTGACTTACCTGCTTATGCTAGAAAAGAATAGATTTAAACACAGGAGTTCCTAAGAGCATAGTCTAAGTTCAGTTTTAATTAAATGTGTTCAGAACTTTTCATCTAAGACAGAGTAGTTAGGAAAATATGTAACTTTTTCAGGAAGTTTCTTAATTTTTTTCGGTTTTAATTCTACATTTGTAGAATTTGGCATAGAGAGCTCTGTATCCTGGCTGTAAATTGAAGAATAGCATTCTGCTAAGCCCATAAGAAAAGGAGTTACAGCTCATTAGGTAAATCGCTGACAGTGATAAGGCTCACCCTCTTTAATTGCAGCTAACAACTAGAATGTGATTTTAAGGGAACAGATGTTTTAGTACCAAAAGCTCAGTTGTGTTCATTGTTTAGGGAGCCAGAGGGAGAAGAAAATGCAGAGAACCAGAGTTAAGATTATACACCTTTATGCATAACATTATGGAGGTTTCACGCTCCTTCTCTTTATTGAGAGGGAGCTAAAAACCTCATGTTTCCATTAAGTCATCTGGGTGGTTTGGTGGTGGCAGCTGTGGAGCTGCACTGAGAACAGAACAATTGTGCACGTATCGTCTGTCTGACCTTGTTCCCAGGCAGGGAAACAGGACAAGGAAAAACGACAGTGGCTGCTGGTCTTGTGGATGCAAAATTGTGCTGGGATCGTGCCCTGCATGATATTGAGTGCGAGTTTAATAGTTGCTTTGAAAAATCTCTGAATTTTTTTTGTTTGTTTGTTTCTACTCTGATCCCATCTCTTCATGCTGCTTGGAAAAGCAATCCTTCTTTCTTGCTTTCAACCCCTGAATAAACTTCTCAGACTGGTGTCCATGGTCACACATATGTACACATGTAGATATGAGCATTGATTGCACACTGACTGATCTATGACATTTGCTGTGGTTATTAAATAGTGGAATTTCAACACAGAATTATGTGTTACAGTAAAATGGACAAAGATACTCTGCCATTTCACTGTTTTAAGGGTTGGGGACTCAACCCCTTATGATTTTATTTATCAGATGTCATACTTGCCCTGTCTGCACTCCTCCAGTTGCATGCTGTGATGTATTACCATGAAGATCTACAGGCACCCAGGTCTGATCCATCTGCCCTGGTTTACAATGCAGAGGATTTCTCGTTACTGTTTTTCACTGGAAGATGTGTTTTCTGTATGATTCCCTGCATTAATATTTCCTAAAATGGCCCTGAAAATAAGATTCCTTGGTTTCCTCTAGATACTCAGGGTCAAAAATCTGTGCTGCTAAAGAATGTCAGTGTCTCAGTAGTTAGATTTTTTTACAATAACAGTATTTCTAGAACAGTTCTATCCTATGTTAGGAAGTTCCTTGACCGATTCCAAGTCAAATGAAGGCAAAAGCAAATCCCACCTATTTACAAAATTAGTTAAAAGGATAAAAAAGGCTTGTTAAGAATCAGGTATACAGAAATGAGATGATGGCCACAGATGGGATAGGTTTCACTAGCATCAACTTGATCTGTTTTTCCACAATAAATATGTTGGTTTGTGGATGAAATGTTAAGGAATTGAATATTTCTTGTAATATTAATTAAAATATGAAGACTGACCTTTCCTGATGGCTTTCATCTGGGAAAATTATTTCTTCTTTCTAAACTCAGGGTATTCTGACCTTTAAAGACAAACATGCAATATTTCGAGAGAATGAAGTTAGGTATTTAGAATTTTGAATTGTTTTCTCTGATACTTGCATGTAAGAGGAGAATGTTATGCTACTTTGGTTTAGTAATGATCCAATAGAGTATTTTTAATTACTTTTAACTGCTTACACAGTCCAGAATACCTGCAGACATGTATGCAAATTTATTAATTTGCTATTTAAATAATTGCTTTTTTCTTTAGCTAAAGGAGGTCTGTGGAGTGGTTCTGTGACTACAAAGGAGACAAAGAGAAAAACTGATTCCTTCCTCTTTATTCAGCACAAATATTTGGTTTGGAGATGCTAAAATTCAAGTACAATGTAAACAGTGAATGGCTTTTTAAGGTTACTGATACCATTCATTAGTGTAAGCTAGACTTCCTTATTAGAGATTTATGTACCTCGGGGCTCTCACAGTCTTTTATGGGGATCTTTCCTCTCCTTTGAATCCAAATTCGTTGTTACTGAGTTTCCTGATGACCAAGCCTGCTTACATATATTTATATTTTTTTCTTTCAGAAGAACATGCTTTCAGTTGCAAAACAGAGGAGGATGACTCCTAACATGTTCTTTAAAGTTATGAGAACATACTTTCCTCAGGTTTTCTTTATGACCAAAAGCAGTAGAATTAATTTTGCAGAATTACATACCTGAACGACTTCATAATCTACTTAAAATTGGATAAAGCTCAGCATAGGACGAGAAATTTCCTGTCAGATTTTTAAATGCTGGACTTGTTTTTTGTTCCTTTACAAGTAACTGAACATGTTCCGTGTACTCAGAGTACGTGACCTACAGTTGGTAGGAGCAGTTCAGGGTGGACTTTGTAGTCTGAATTAGCTGAGCCACTCTTCGTTCCTCAGAAGTTTTTCCTTGCTTGGGCAATGAGTGAATATGGTTTAGTACATCCTTGTCCAGTTATTTGGTGGAACCTCAGTCTTTGAGGAGTCTCTAACTATCATATCTCCAGTACTAAATTTAATGCAGACCCGAGTTCTAAGATACGCAAACTCCTATGGAAGCCAAGACATTTTTGAGTTTACTTTTCTTAAGGAGAAGCTATGCACTGCTCCCTTGTATTTTAGATGTAGGTAAAATAGTGGATTTTATTGTACTTTCGTACCTTAAATCTATTTTATGAAGTGTTGGCCATCTCTCCAGTCGCATTTGAATGTGTGTTTGAGACCCATATTGTTCAGAATTGATTCTTGAGTCTTCCTTCTGTTAGAGCAGCTGTTTTTTTCCAGTATTTTTCTGATGCATCCAGTGAGAACAACTGAAGTTATAATTTGAGTTAAAGGATTGTTGTCCTTGAATTCATGAATAAAAGAGGTACACTGACACTAATTTCATGGGTGAAAAAGCTTTACTGCTCATTATCTCTTCTGAGGATACAGTAGTACAAGAAATGAAGCACCATAATTGAAGTCAATCAAGGAGAAAAGAAATCATCTTCACAAATTGCAGAAGTGAAGCTGGTTTTAGCCATTGATCAGTGTGGGTGTTTAGATCCACATGTTCAGGGCTACTGATCACACACTGTCCTTTTTACACGTCAGCTAGCTTATTTTGCTCCTTTTATTGTATATTGACTAAGGTCTCGAAAGTGCAAAGAACTTAAGAACCTCAAAGATTACAAACCTTTTGTTTCCACAGGAAAATAATCTATTGAGCCAGCAGAATATGAGTGTGCTGTAAAGAGTTGCCAGTTCAATACTGTTGTGCTCATAAGAAGTAGTAAGTTTGTGCTGTGTAACTTTTTTTTTGGTAATATGAACCTAAGTAACATATTTCAGAAAACGTAATAAATATTTTCAATGTTGTAAATAAAGGTGGAGACAGAAGGATAAGTGAGGATGAAAAGCAATGATGTGTACTTTGTTTCCTTCTAGAGCAAAATAGGTTTAAATACAGTTTCTGAATTCTGTGTAAGCAGCAGAGCTGGTTAATTTTCTGTATAATACTTGATAGAGTTAATATTTTGTGTTAAAACGTAGTGCTTTATCTGTGTGACATAGTGTGTATTGAATGTCAAATTCCCTGATTTGATGGACATGCCTGTAACTTAACTGACAGTACAGTTCATTGCTATGATATCAACAGGCAAGGGAGTGACCCAAGTCTGCAGTGTGCTGAGTTGTGAAGATGTCCAGAAATTCCTGTTCTGGTCTGACTTGATAGTTCTGAAACGCAACTGATTTTAGGGAGAGATTCAGTTCTAAGTTTGTTTTCTAAGATGAAGGAACTCTCTGGCTATGGCCCACCACTACAGTGCATTGATAACATTCCAGTTTTGCTTTATGTTTGCTGTGACAGGAGGTACAAATGATGTTTTGAAGGGCAACATTTCATAATGGTGAACACACTTACAGTGAGTGTTCTTTGCCTATAAAGGACCCAGCTGTGCCAGCACTCCCATCACTAAGGGAGGACTCATGCCATTGTCATTTTTCATTTTAGATTCTATCTTATTCCAGAGATTTTCTCTGCTTCTGTCAGGTAATTGCATGTGCTAACATCTGTTTTAAATTGCTTTGTTAAATGATTGTTTCTACAGCTGAGTTATCAAAGTGACAGATCAATCAGCAATTTTTTACTTATCCCAGTTTAATACTATCTGACTGCCTTATCAACCTGCAGTTTGATGGAAAACAAAGAGAAACAGTTTTTAGGACAAATTCCTCTTTTAATATATTACAATATGTTTTTAAATGCTGTTCACATTGAATTATATACTAAACTGACATTTTAAAATACAAAACATTAAAAAATATTTCACTTATTATTCAGATTTTAAAAAATACTCAGTTTTTTTAACACAGCTCCTATTTTATTGTGTTCTGTAGATTTTGGGCTACCCATTGAAAGAACATACATTTTAATGTATTTATATATTATTTTAATTGTGCTATTACAGGAAGAATTTTTAGTTGCACTAGCACAGAAGCAGTGTCAAATGAGTAATACTGAAAACAATTTGAATCAGGAGAAGGTGAAAAAAATAGATGTTCTGTCCTGAAGTTATGGATGGATATATGAACGAATGACAGTGTGAAGAAGATTTGAGAATGCACAAGTATCCTTTGGGACCAAAAGTGTCTGTCGTTATGGAGGGAAAACATGATAAAGAGTTACGCAGATAATGACACAATTAATTTGGGAGCTGTTTAACTGCCATAAGAATGGAATGCTGTAACCATGAAATCTTGCTCTTTTCATGTATCTGTCTTAAATTTTAATTCAGCTTTTGAGATTTACTGAGAAAATATCTGGGAAAATAACTGGCCACGGAGAAATGCTTGCAATGCCTTCTGACTCCTGTGGGTATATATCTGGATTGATCTAGGCATCCTTCCAGGCAACTCTGACAGACGATTCCACTCTGAAGGGGATTTGTCCTCTCCACTTAGTGAGCTAAGGTGTATTGAGAAAATTGCATGTGTAACCTGTAGAAGAATAATTCTACCTAGTAGTTATACCTATCAGAGTGTTATTTATCATATAAACATGCTGAAGAATCAGATTTTTGTCTTAACAATACAAAAATAAAGTAGAAGAAAATTAGTTCAGACATTTCTAAGAAGCAAAGAATCATTTTTCATACCACTGTAGATTCATGTGTTGCGCTTTCTGATTAGTGTTCTTGCAGATATCCACCAAAAATCTGTCACTAAACTCCTTGAATTTTTATTTCATATAGATTTCCCGCTCCTTTAGACACCCATAAGTGTAGCTGTCTGTGGCCAGGTGCTCTGGGGTGTTTAGGTTGTCCCTGCTGTGGTTACTGCTTTTTCTCAGACATTTCCTAAAGGAGATCTTAATTGTCGTGGTGTTCCAGCTGGAGCCTGTGTAAGCCCTGTCCTTGTGGTGGTGTGTTTGCTCACGGAGGACTTCAGATCTTGAAAGCCTATTCCTGCTCATTTTTTATCTATGGTTGAATAAACGAGTGTCATGAATTGCCTAATTATTTTTTCTACAGAGCACAGGGAGTAAATTCCCTGGCAATGGTAAAACGTCTGAGGCTGATTAATGTTTGGGGAGGGGTGGGGGAGCAGAGAAGGGATTGGTTGTGGTTTGATTCCTGTTTGAGTTGAAACAGACTTTATGAAAAAAAGCCAAAACAAATGCAGTAGTCTTGCTTTAAGAAATACCTGGTGATGGTGAGGATACCATAATCATTGCTCAGTTATTACCCTCAGTGTTAAAAATTTAAATTTATAATCTTTACCATTTTTTGTTTAGCTTTGCTCCTTTGTTACGTTTTTGGCTGATAGATATCTGCTCCATATTCATATTCATGCAGTACATAAAAATTCTGTATCACTCCATTTGGAACATTCGTAGCTTCACCTCTACAAAGACCAAAGTAGAAAAAATAACTGTTGTATTGTTAGCCTGGAAAAGGAGCGTGTGGAAAGAGCTGTTGTTCCTGTGGACAGTAATCCCTCCCTTACATCCAAACCATGATGTTGACTAACAGAGGGAGTGCAGCACGTGTGCCAAGGGAGAAGTCTCAAACCCCAGAGGAGTTGTGATCATTGTGAGTGTTCAGTCTGGGACACTGCTGCTCCTCAGGGTGCTCCCAGATCCAGCTTACTTTGGCTCTTGTTTCACAATAGTTACCGGTGAATGAAAATGAAAGCAATTGATTTGATACTGTCTGGAGAGGTTTTCTAGGACTAGTGGTAAAGAAAAGAAATAATTGAAAGTGAAAAGCATTACTTGGTTTTACTCTGTGCTTTGCAGTGTGTGAGGATGTAATTACAGGGGGAAATTTTAGCTATCCATGTAGAACGAAATGGATTAGGTTTATTACTTAGTTTTTATAAATGAAAGATAAGTGTAATTGAGAATGAGGCTTGGTTTTAGCTTTTCTCTAATAAAGCCAGGTTTATCTTTATGACACAGCTTCTGTTCTTACCCAGTGGCAGGATGAAGAGGGTAGTATTTCTGCAGGAAAGGATCTGGGGTTCTGTTGAAGGAAAGATGAATCAATGCTGTACTGTGGCAAAACCCTCATTCACCACCACAGGATGTGTAAGGATGAGTGTAGCTTGTAAGGCACAAGAAATGATCCTTACGGTACACTCAGTGTTTGCAAGGCCTTCAGTTGTGCCCAGTTTATGATTCATTTAAGAAAGAATGTGAACCAAGGTGAAATGAACCAAATGAAATTAATGAAAATGATGATCAGAGGCCTAGGAAGCTGATTTCAGTTGAGGATTGGAGGAAATAGGATTAATATGTCTTGCAGTGAAGGTGGAAAAGGCTTCATGAATGGTAGTAGAATTTAAAGGTATAAAAGTCTTGCTATGTTCTCCAAAGCTGTGGAAGAAAAGGAGTGGTGGGTTTCACTGTGGGGTGGACATAAGGAGGACACTGATGGTGAAGATAAACGTTGGAATAATGGGATGAAGCTGTGGGTTCGTTAGGAAGAGATCAGAGAAACATCTGTTATGAGTGTTAGAGGCACAGTTGAGTCTGTCCTGAGGCATGTGGAGTTGTATGAGGGTCTTGGAGATACTTTTCATCCTAATTTAGAATTTTGATGTCAGTTTTATTATTTGGCATAAATGCTATTAAGTTATACATTCAGAGTTGATGAATCCTTTTGTATTTAAATGATTATATTAAGCCATGAATGAGATTTCTTACTGCTAGGAAACAGTGAAATAGTCCTATTTTACCCCAGATCTAGTCTCTGTCTCAGTGTTCTTTGCCTAAGTTTGCATATAGAAAGCAGAACACTCAGGGTCTCTTTTTGTACCACTATTAACTAATTGAATCCCTAGGGATTGCCATGCCTGTTTGCCTCCATTTGAATGATCAGCGTGTGTCTGTATGACTTTGTGTTTGAATGAATCCTCTGTATCAGCTTCTGTGTGGGAGTCAGAGCTTGGCCCTTCCAGTGGTTTGCTGTTGATGCAGATGATTCATTATTCCCCTGGCCAAGGGCTGACCAAGAAGACAGAAAACTACTGACTAGATCAGCAAGAGCAAATCTGGCTCAGTGTAAGCTAATAAATGACTAAAACTTACTGTCCCATTTATTGTCTGCCTGGTTCCCATGGATGGCATTTCCATCTTCAAATAAAGGTCACTTGAGGAGAATGCAATTACAGAGGGCAGGAGTAAATCTGCACCTTATTTTTTCAGTATTGTTGGAAAAAACAAAGCAAGCAATGCATTGATTTTATAGAATGGAAGTTATTTCATGCCCTGGCAGTGACTGAAATACTCTTTTAAACTTAGATCCTACAGAATGTTCTTTACACAGTGAATGTTTTTACTCATGGTATTCTAACAATTTTGATTCTGTTTTTTATCTGTTCCCACCGCTGCTTTTTCTCAAATGCTTGTACTGGCTGTTCAGAATACTAACTGAGCCACGTAATTGCCACAAGTACAACAGCCATGCAATTGCTGTACAAGGACTGTAGCAGGTTTGAAATGTAGCCAGCATGCTAAATCAGTGTTTCTTTTCACTGGCTGTTGGGAAAGTAAATACAAATCCAGTGATTGGAAGAGAGATGGATGGGGCTTTTTTTAGTGATGCTATTGCTGTAAGAATGTTCCTGTTTTGGTTCAAGTGTTTCTTATATTTTATTCTTCTTAGTAAAGAAATACTTCAGGTAATGGTTTAAATGGCTTGGTTGGTTTTTTTAAAAAACGTTGTGGCCATATGCACTCAGTTCATCAGCGGAAGGTGAGATGCTTGGGTGTAATCACTGCTTTTCTCTCATCTCCAAAAATGTTTCAGTTGTATAGAGTATCTGACACAGAATAACAGTCTCTATTTCATACTAGAGTTCGGGTTTTTTGACATATAACCCTAAGTTGTAGATTTCAACTGCTGTTGAATGTCTGTGTGTTGTTTTAAATCAGGAGTCTCTTTTGTAGTAGCTTGGAGTCCAGTGTGAAAGCAGTCATTTCTCTTTTCTTTCAAGGAACTGGAAAATGGAATACAAGTATTTCTGAGGAAGTATCTAATAGCAAATGTGCTGTAAGAAGCAAGGAAGGGAAGATGTTTGTTTCTGTAATTGTTCCCTCTGTGGGTTGCTTTAAAGAAGTACAGTTGGGTCTCCTATACCACAGTACTGCAGTTTTGTTCTTCTCCCGCGAAGCCCACCTTCTGCGTTGATTGGCAGCTCATTAATATGCAAATGTGTCCCGCACCACCCCGTGGCGCTCCGGTGCCGTTTTGGCACTGTCCTGCTGTGTATTGGTGTTTCTGTCGGAGTTTCCCAGCGCCCACAGCCCCCCCACACTGGGAGAAACCCCTTTTGCACTGGGCCGGGGACACTGATGTGGGGAGCCGCCTGCACCACTGTCCCAGTGTTTCTCCAGGTGGGTAGACGTGGTCTCTCCATACTCAGGGTAGACGAGTATGTCTGGGAGAAGTATTCGAGAAAATCTCAGACACCACGTCTAACCTGAGAGTGTGTAAATCTTTTGTAACTGCATAAAGCCTCCTTTCTTGGAGTGGGGCAGGCGCCCAGCTGTGCTGGGAGTGGAGTCGCCACTGTGCCCAGCTGGAGTGGAGCCGCCGCCGCCGTGGCTGTGCCGGGAGCAGGGGAGCCACTGCCACACCCGCTCTGCCAGGAGCGGAGCTGCCACAGCGGCTGTACGGGTTGCTTTGCATATTCATGAGTGCCTAATTGAATATTCATGCTGTCAGGTCGCACATGCACAGTGGCAAAAAGGGGCCTCCTTAATCGCTGAAAAATCACGCCGCTAAGATGTGAAGCCGTAATATGGGGGCACGAAGTGGAAGAGAGCCGACTGTATTACAAGCTAAATGAGTTGTACACAGTTATTTGTGCAGTTAACTGATAGCAGTTGACAGTGATTATTATCAAAGTCCTGAAAACATTTTGTGTCCTCTGTGTCCCTGAGATGGGAGATGATATTCTGATGCCTGTCTCTTCACAGGACCTGTTGTTCAGTGTGTGCGCTCTCAATATCATCTCCACCATTGTCTGTGCTTTGGCAACAGCAATGTGTTGCATGCAGATGGTTTCTTCTGATCTTCTGCAAATGGTGAGTATGTTTCAGTGACAACACAGGATATTGTCCAACATAACATATTGTCCTTATCTGTGTATATTCATTTGCACCTACTCTTTGCTTGTAAACTTTAGCCTATTTGTGTGCCTTTGTGTAGTGTGAGAACGTCTGTACATGGGTGTATATTTTATCTGCATACATCTGTATAAATAGAGCATACAGATGTATGCAGTATGAATAGCTGCTGTCTTTTAAATGTTTATGTACTGTATTAGAGTATTATAATCAGGATTTTTCAATTAGGAGTATGTTCTTTTTGTTAACGAGGTAATTGCTGAATTCCGCTATATATGCACATTAAATTTCCTGTCATTACTTGTATATTATCTTCAGTTTCCACACTATCCAGAGCAATTACTTAGCTTTGAGATATTAGTTTTCACCTACTATTTTGGTGTGAGAACCACAGAGTATGAGAAGTATAAATTCAAAAGTGGAACTTCTCACAGCCCTGTGCTGTTTTCAGAAGGAAAACCTGTTCAGCTTCAGAGTAGCACTGTATTCAAAACAAGAGGGAAAAGTGTCATTAGCTTTCTGCATAGGGAGCTGCATCACAGGGTACTGTCTTCTTTTAGTTGGCTAGAGACAGCTTTCCTATCCCAAGTGAGCACCGGCATTCACAAGGTTTCAGTGTAATGTTGAGACCAAAAAAAGAGACAAATTTTAAAACATTAGTATTTTGCAGGCCAGCTGTATTACTTGTAATCCTACTCTATTGCTGGCTAATCTAGGAAACCATGCTCTGTTTAATAAGAGAGGGCAAGCACACAAACCTAATACCAGTCATTTACACATCTCTTATTTTACGAGTTTGCACAGATGGAAGACTGGCCCAGCAAGTTAGCTGCAAACCCTTTAAACAACACGAAAATGTTGTATAATCTGTCATGCAGACATGTGGTTATTTTAAAAATAAATAAACAAATAAATAGAAGTACAGTAGGTGCTGTGGATATTGATCAAGTGCATGAGTTACAGAGATGTCCTGTAAGTAGTGCCTATTTAATAACTTTGGTCTGGACATCAGTTGACAGGATCATTTCAGCTGATGACATGTTGTATTTTAGATGTAAAATGATTTTATCATACTCTGAGTATTCTTTCTTTTCATACACTCTCCTCCTCCATAATGTTTGCTGCAAGAAAGCCCATGGACTAAAGAACTTTTTCACCTTGCAGTGATGATGGGAAAATGAAGAGATCATCACAGCTCCAAAAATTGGTCTAATGTAACAAGTGGTAGCAGTGATCCAGAACTGTAACCATACATACGCCAGGAATCTTAATCTACACTTAATTTAATGGTGTTTAGTGGTGTAGGAGGAATAAAAATGTATAGAAAACAATGAACCAAGAAAAATATTGAAGTGCTTCTGATGAGCATGTGTAAGAAGCAGTAACCTCAGCAGGAAGTGAAATACTCTAAAAGCACATTCTTTTTCTCACTGCCACCTCATTCTTGATGTCTTTAGAATTCTTTCTTTACCACCTGGCATTATGTTAATTTCTTTCTGCTTCCTATGCTTTGTGCTTCCAGCTTTGTGTCTTCTGCTCAGTTGTCCGTTCTTCCACCCTTTCAGCTCCATCGACAAGAATTTTCTCCCCTCTCCACAGAAGAAGGGAAATATGTATATACGTATCTTTCTGTTCAATCCCAGTCTTTTCTTGTTTATCAGTTTTTCCCTTTCTTTTTTCAGGTTGCTGAGCCAGATTCCTACCGGGCCTAAGTGAGCGTAACTTCCCTGGGGCTACGCTGACTTAGACCAGCTGAGATCTGACCTGAAGATTTCTTTTTCTTTCACTATTTTCAGCCTATTGTCCCATGATGTGCAGTTCCCTTTTGCTCTACTGTGCCTAGAAATCTGATTTACTTCCTTTTTTCTTGCTTGTTAATGCTTGATATGTGCTTTTCCCTTTCACTCTTCACTGACATGTGCATCTTCTCTTAGCCATGCTGGAAGTTTAGGACAAGCAGCAGCAAGAGATACCACCTCTCTTAAAAGAAATAAAATTTAATTATTTTGCTGATGCTTTTACTCTGTTGCTATGAAGGCTCTGCTGTAGCAAAAGCAAGAAGAGGCAATAGGGAACACCCTCCTCAGACATCATTAGGTTCTTGTTAGAGCATCAGTTCTGTGATTCATTTGCTGTGTTAGTGTCATCTCAGAAATTAATCCATTAGGATGGGGAATGTTTTCAAATTTCAAACAATTCCAATGTATTGCTTAGCAACATAAAGCAGGTGTGTGATACAGTCTCAAGGAAATCTGCAGCAGTGATTCTGTGAGTATGTGCTTTGTTGCTGACTTTTGCCTACAGTGAGAGTCTGATTCATACAGGCAAACTGATGATGATGTGTTGGAAACTACTATCTTCTGATATGTAGTCATCTTTAGTAAAAATGTCCTAAAAATGTAAGCACAAACTGTCCACTAGTAAGCACAAATGAAATTTTCCAATGGATTCCTAGCTAACAAACATCTGCTTTCAGGTGTTAAGGAAAAAAATACTGCAAAAATTACAGACAGTTTTTATTGCTTTTTATTTTATCTTTTGTCCAGATTGTTTCTTATTTGAGTTGACTGTTTCAGAAAGTACACAAATTTTTCACTTCATTTTAATCTTTCTCACTGTATTGAGTATATACAGTTGCTCAGGCTAAAAAAGCCCTACCAATTTTATTAAAACTGCAAGAACAAGTCATACTGTAGTTAAAGACTGAAATAGCATTTGTTATTTGTTTCACTAGACAGTTTAAGGCTGCACTCTATTACAGGGCTTCCCAGAATTGTTCTTCTTATGTACACACCCCTTCAGGAGATAAATGTGTATCAAATCCGATTATATCAAGGTTCTGTAATGTGAAGAAACCTCTCTTAATAACCAAACTGTCACTTCCATGATATTTCATTTGTTCCCTAAGGCACTTTCAGTTTGCATTTTGTCTGATGAATGGCTACAGCAAAAACGCACCCTGCTTTCTTCCGGAGGTAGCTGCTTGAATTAAACAAAGAAATACAAGAAATTGTGCCCACCGTGGCCAAGCTTCACCTATTCCACCCCTCTTACCACTCCAAATATATTTATCCAGTACTTACCCTGGAAGCACTGGCACTGATATGGAGTGTGTTCTGATTTTATCACCATCACTGGTAGTAGCTGTTCGTGTTCTGTGATACCTAAAACCATCTGTTATTTTGCGAAGGAAATAAGGTAATGATGACACATGCAAGCTGTAACATTTAATTACTGTTTTCATCGGTTATAATGATAATTTAGCATGTGATTAACTTAATAGGTTCTAGTTAATATTTCTACTCAAACACCTCCCATAAAGCACCTCTATATGAGGGTAATATCCTGCTGGCATTGTTTAAGGCCCATGTCCCAATGAAATAGTAATAAAAAAACCCCGCAGGATGAAGCTTCACATTAAGTGAGAATTGATCATGTGTTATTACATATTTATTATTTAATGTAATTACATCAAACCCTAAATACTACCTTTTTCAGCACCAAGTTCATTTAAAGGTACTGTGAAGCCCAGATGACAGGGCCTTTAGAAGTGTGCACTGCAAACAACACAGATCCAAGGAAAGATCCTAAATGTAAATACAGTTGGGTAAATATTCCCTTCACACCCACCACAGATAAAATGGTAAAACGCAAACCTTCAGTGCAGGAAAGCTTTTGACATTTGAAATAAATGTACAGTATTTCATTAAACATTTTATTGGTAGAATAAGAATGTTTAATACTATTTAAAATATGATCAGTACTTTGAGAAGGCTATGTTGGCACAGACCAATCCCTCTGAGACTACAGAGCTAATGGTTTGTGATGGTTGTAGGAACAGCAACTGGGAACAAGGGAACAGAAAAATTTGAATCCGTTTTCCTTATCAAAATACCTGCTGTGCTGCAATTTCCCTTCAAGTTCAGGGACAAATTAGAAGAGTCAATGATGGTCCTTCTATTCTTGCAGACAATTAGAATCTACATTTCCCTTTAGGAGATACTGATTCCAGTGTTTCAGAAAAGGAAAGCGGCAACCTGTCCAGGAGGAGGACAGTTAATTGAAGACAGAATTATAGACTCGAGTGTATTGCAAAGAGCTTTTACTCAAGATAACATGCCAATATTTAATTATATGCAATTAGTAGTTTTTATTTCCCATTCCCGAGAATTAGCAGATTTTCATAAATGACATACTGAGACTGAAATGAGAATAACAAACCCTGGAGTCTCCAAAGGACATGTTTCAAAGTTATACAGTACCCTTATTAAATGTGATATGGAAGGCAGAGGTAATTACATGCAGATATGGGAAATACTCCAGATAAGAAGTTTCCCTGAGAGCACTGGCCATGTACTGCTGTATGGCACTTGCTGCTTTAGATAAGTTGTAATTGCTGAGCAGAATTGCAGCAGAGTCATTTACATGGGGTCAGTAGTGCTGATCAGCTGCAGGATATGCAGACAAGGGGACGTCTTTGTTGGGGCACGAACGGCTAGAGAGTGGTGAAATCCCTGTATGGGCATTAGCTTGGGAGTTGGACTTGATGATCCCTGTGGATCCCCTCCAACTCAGAATATTCTGTGATTCTGTGATGTTTAGTGGGGATGTCCCATGTGTGGGAATACTGCTGAGGAGTTCCTAATCTCACAGATCTTGGGCAGAGGGATGTAACACGAGTGACTGTTTTCCTCAAAGAATTATTTTCTGGTCATATGTACTGTTTCTTCAGTTCCTTAATTGGGACTTCTCCGTCAGCTTTTACTTCAATGTAGTCCAAATGCTCAGAACATAAACAATAAACTCCAACCATTTGGGCCACTTCAGTGACCGACTTTTAGGAGACCTCTCAGTGAAGAGCTGGATATCTGGTCTGACAGAAAGAGAATGAGTTTCACAGTCTTATTCATAACTATCTAAGGGTGTTTATTTCACCTTGAAGAATTAAAAACTGAGAGAAGAGTTGTGTTACTCTGCACAGAATTGCCTTCTCCACTGGGAAGGGACAGCTGCAGTGTCTTGCTGTAAGCTGGCAGTGGAGGTCACGGGTGGCCAGCCCCACATCCTTGGCTGGGTGGAATTGTCAGTACTATGGCACATGGATCCTTTAGCATAAGTACATTTTCAAAGAACTTTTACCTCTTTTGGAAGTGGGGTACTTCTAGCATTTGTGTTTTTAATTCTCTGCTTGCTAATGACTTGCTGCTGATGCCATGGGTAACTTCTGTATTGAATTCAGGTCCAGGAAGTGGGTACAAACCCTCAGTGTTTCACAGCTTTCTTGTTTTCCCATGCTGCATGTTTTATTCTTCCCTCATAACTGCAAAGCAAATAACAAATGAAGTAGTCCTGAGTATGAGAGCTGTTTAACACAGACTCTGTTCCACTCTGTCAAAGTTAGATGTGCCCAGTTAGAACCCACAGATTTCTGTGTGCAATATGTGCACTATGCTGCACACCCATTCAGCACGTGTGCTGATCTGTGCAATGGCCTGGCAGGCATCAGACTAGCTTTACAGACTAAAGTAAGGCCATCTTTAATCCAAGGGTGAAAAAAAACCTGCATGAGTGTAATAGTTTGAATGCTAAGCTTCAAACACAAGGTTAGGGATTTCCTGAAGGAAGAGCTGGATTCTAGATCTGTATTTCATTGTCTGTCCGATTTCTGAAAGCTCCCAGCATCCAACATCTCCAGGAGGTCAACAGAAGTGGTTGAGTCTTTCAGATTTCCAGGGTTGAGGGCTTTCTATTTATGCCTAGTAAATATGTTTGAAGTATGAATTGATAGCTATAAAATATTGATAAGTTTTTAGCACTGTTGGGTACTTACTGTTTATCAGTGGCGCTATTTGCTTTTATCCTTGCCTGCAACCATTTTCTATCCATTGCTTCTGTAGTGGCCATGAGTTTAGTTCCAAAAGCCTGGCCAGGAGACCTGCTGTGTAAGTTGTTCCATAGTGTGAGCTAGAGTATTTGAAATAACACTCAGTGCAACTTGATCTTGTTTATTCTGATGACTGAACAGGACCACCCCCATTTTCTGTTTGGCAGTTCTTGTTATTCTCTATCCTACTTGCCATCAGCATCTTGAGACTGATTATTTGGTAACAGCTGTCTTCTAATACCATAAATTTGTGTTTCCTTGTGGAAATATTTGTCAGTGTTTCTTCACCTAGTCCAGCTTTCTCAGTTGTTTGCATTTTCTTATTGTCTTATTCTGACCTATGAAATTTGTATTAAGTCTTTGCTGAGCCCCTGCCAACTTTCACTATTTGAGACTAACCCTTAAAGACTTTTAAAATGCATTTTACTGCTGAAGGAATAAGCTTTTGTAGGCTCATAGAGATTAGTAGATAGGGTAATATGGAATAAGATATGATTTAAATCCCACTTACTAGCTTTCCAATTGTTTTCTCAAGGATATCTGTTCTTTGTGGTAATCCCTTATATTTGCTATTGTTTCATTTCCTGCTAGTTTCCCTCTTACAGCCTTTTTCACTTTAATTTCTGTGCCTTCCAGCAGGATGATATCACACAGGTAAACTGTTGTTTATAAACAACCCCCGTGTGCATTTTCATGTCCATTCTGCTGCTCATTGTCACTGTTGGTCACAGTTCATTGCCATGGTTTGTATTCCCAGTGGCAGTTCTTGAAAGGGATGCAAATGATTCTGCTGTTCAGCTGAACTGCACCTGAATATTAGGTCTTTTCCTTCTTGAACCACAGCCCCTTCTGCCCTGTGTAAAACCTTTCCCTTCTGTCCCATCCCACAAAACGTGTGCCGATGGTTCCCTTGCTGTCCAAGTGCCATGTGTTTAATTGCCGTGTTCTGACCAGTGTTTGAATTTCATTCCTGATACGTGGCTGAATGAAACCAGCTCCAAGGAACTGCAGAACTGAAGGGATGGAGCTATGTGTTCTCTGGTGCAAACCAAAGCTTGGGTTCCATGGCAGTATGTGGAAACAGTCTGGGAGAACGTCAAAAACATTGTAGAAGAAAATTGTTTGGTTTTCAGACTATAAATATGACTCAAATTATCAATTCTGCAGGACAAAGAGTTGGATGAAATCAAGTAGGGTATAAAATGTGATTCAGAGTATCCAGATATTTGCTTTCATTACACGTTTTCAGTAATTAAGTTAAAGTTTGTCTTGCTTCCTTTTTTCCCTAAAAGATTCTTCCATGTATTTGGGATAGTTGCAGAGCCTATGGCAGAATTTGGAGTTTAGTGGTTAATATTAATGTAATGTTCCATTTTGGGAAATGACTGCGGAAGGATCAGGTGAGCTTAGACCAAATAGCTTTTTTCTGTAAGACAAACAGCCAAATGTCAGATCGTACTGGGAATAATAGCACTCAAATGGAGGAGAGCACCAGACACTTCACGTAACAAAGAATGAATGGAGCAGATGTTGAGTCTTTTTTCTCCACTGTGCCATCAGTACAACACAATGGGTCAAAGTCCTGCCTTGTACTAAGATGTAATGATATAACATACTCTGCAGAGAATGCTCTCTATTAATAGTTACATGTGAAAATATCTCTGGAGAACTGATTAGTAAGCAGCTGAGAGTTCATTTTCACAAACTGTTGAAATTGGTCCTCCCAACTCTGTTGTGCTGTATTATTACAGCTTTGATCTTTCACATAACATACATAGAGTGAGTTTAATAGAATTAAGATGTAACTCAACCCCTTAAACACTTAAAGACCAGTATATGTATGTAAATTCAACAGGACTGCACCAAGTTAAATTTGAAAAAGTGAACAATATAAAGTTGTGATATTAAAATTGGAGATAATTTCCCTTCTGTTTGCTGGATCTCCTAAGCATAAGCATTTCCCCTTTTATTCCAGTTCTTCTTAAATGTTTATCATGGATTTAACCAAGTAATGATATAATGAACCAACAGTACAAAGAGATGTTTTCTTGTTCCAGTATGAAAGAGGAATGTGCCTTCAGCAAAGTTTCTTAGCTTTTTTTTTTTAAAAGGCAGGAGCTAAAGATCAAGGAATCTACTGATCCAAGGGAAGTGATATGACAGCAGAAACCTGCCTGGAGAAGAAAAAATTCTACTGTCGCTTTGGGTTGTCTTTTGATCCCCTTTTATCCATGGGCACCTTAAAGAGCCAGGTCAAGGTGTCTGAGTTCCATGTGATCTGCAGGATGGTCCATATTTGATCTTGAATTGGTTTAAGCCTTTCCTACAACACTTGTTGGGCTACAGTGTTTCTGAGCTCATAGGTGTTGGAATGGCTTCCTTAAACCCCTGTTCTTCTAGAAGTTGATGAGATTCCTGTCACAAATGTTGACAGTAGTTCCCAGTGTTTTTACTTTTTCTTGTTCAGTGTAGTTACTTCCTTTATGGTTTTGAGATGTTTAGATGGGACAAGTGTTTTTCTTACTTTCATACCAGTATTTAAAACCTTTATACCACATTTAAGTGTGCAGTGTCTGTATGAAATCCACTTTAGTACAGTGGTAAGTGTCCCCACCTGGCATGTGGGAGACCCGGGTTCGATTCCCGCCAGGGAGACAGTGTTAAGAGTTGGACTCGATGATCCTTGTGGGTCCTTTCCAAACTCAATATATTCTGTATCACCAAACCACAAATGGCTGTTAAGAGTATTTTATTTTAAAATATAATAAAAGATAGTTGTATATGGCCCCTTTGTTGGAAATGAAAAATATGTGGGGTATTTATAGTTGTTTTATTCAAAATTTAATGAATATATATAAGCCTGTTTCTACTTAGTTTTACTTGGGGTTATTTTGAGGAGGTGGCCTTGGTTTTTTTCCTCAGTAAGCTCAGGGCAGAAAACAAAACCACGCAAATAGTTATTTTAGTAGTTGTATCTACTGTTCATCAGTTATTAAAATACAACTGATTATGTGGTGTTATAATAAAGTTGTCTACTATAGAAATATTTCTTGAAAATCTATTTAATTTTAAATGTCTGTGTCCTGCATCCTAAGAGTGACTGACTTGGAGAGGCCCAAGGCCTCTCTGTCTTTAGTAAAACCTTGTGTTGTATTTTGGCAATCTGAGTCCCCCTCCTCACTGATCCCAAGTATTCTTACGCTTCCAGAAGTGCCTCTTTGATCTCAGTATGGATATCACTGAATTGTATATTGGTCAGGGTTGCTGATACTGACCTTTTATTGAGGTTTTGATTATTTGTGATCATGTTTTTATCATCTGAAGGAACTTGACGTGTTCGTTTTCAGTTTCTGCCGCAGAGGCCGCATTCTACCAATCCTGACTGCATGACGCCACATGGAACTGTCCTGCATCAGACCTTGGATTTTGATGAGTTCATACCACCAATACCACCCCCACCCTACTACCCCCCGGAATACACCTGCACACCAGTGATAGAGGCACAGAGGTGACTCTTCTTCCCTGTTGATACAGTCAGCACATTCTGAGTGCACACTAAGAAGCTCTGTCAAAGAATATGAAGCCAGATAATGTCCTTCCCTTAAACTGGGTGCTTATTTTCCAGAGAGGTTACATATGATTTTTTGCAAACTTGTTGGACTTCATCTGGAAATATTTGCGTTAAAGCACTGCTGCAATGGAGAAGTGGTTGAATTTAGCTAAGACCATATCTGAACTTAGAGCAGAGATCAGCAGTGATTCCCTCACAGTTCTTAATATTATACACTTGAAATTGAATAAGAGGACTAATTTTTTTAAGGAAATCATTGCAGTTAGTGTATATTAATGTGGGGTAATGAAGGACATTAATGACAGGAGAACAGGCTGCTGGAGATGGCTGATATCCTAAATGAAACACAGTTTTTAAAGCTAACCTGTCAATGAGGGCTTCATTTTGGTTGTCAAATAAATTTCTTCAATATAATTCTTTGTAGTGAATTGAGCTTGAATTCAGAACAGGCTTCACATCACTGTGATGTAGGTAATAGTTTATCAAATAAATCCAATGCTATTTCTTAATTTTAAGTTTTCCTGTTTATTTTCTTATATAGAAGTCTCCATTTGGACTTTCCTCATTCCCCATTTGGTGCTTTATATGAAGTAACCATTAATAGCCCAGGAATGCTGTACCCAAGTGAGCTGCCCCCTCCTTATGAGGCAGTGATTGGAGACATGCCTGCCAGTCAGGTAAGGTCTATTTTACATTGCCTTCAAATTTTCATGCTGCAAACCAATTCTAGATAAATTGTGAGGAACAGCCAGTTAAAAATATTTATATTATTTAAAAACATTTTTCAGACCACTTTCTTTTAAAGAGTTTAACTAAAAATGTTACTTAATGTGTATCTTCCTTATGTTCTTGTGCGTGGTTTCATCCATTAAAAAGGTTGTAGGATAATGGACTGTCAGTAACAAAACCCCAAAAGATTGGAATCACTAAAGGTATTTTTTCCTATTTGAAAAGGCTGATGAAGTTTTAAAATAACATTACACTTTTTAATTATTGTAGGTAATACTGAATAGGGAGCAAATTTGTTTTCTGAAAAACCCTTACAGTTGTAAAATTTTTTATTCCACCTACTGATAATAGTGGATTTTCCTCACTTTAATGTACTACATTTTGTTGCAGCTCTGTGCAACAGTGTTTACCAAGGGGAGAGGTAACTGTGTGTCTTGTGACATGCCATGCTAATGCCTTCTGTTTGTTTGTGTATGTGTGTAAATAGCACCGATCTCACACAACATTGGGTTTGCCCTGCCTGTGACCTGAGCCAAGACAATTATGAATTGCCATTTTCCTACACTCTGTGTGTAGGAAAAGCATGCTCTTGACAACTAAAAAAAAAAATAAAAATTAAAACAAATCTCTGTAAATAGCCACAGATTTAACAAAGTTAACATTTTCAGTTTCCTGCTTCTACCAGATTTCAGCTCATGCTGGAAACATACTGGAACAGATACTCATAATGGTGTGCTCTAGTGTTGACATGATGCCTTGAACCCAGTGCCAAATTTATGCTTTAGTAGTTGTAAAGTTGCAAAGATTTGAGTTATAAAAGGATAGGGACTTATTTTGCCTATGAAACAACAGCAAGTAGTTCTCTGTAGTTTAACCTTTTGACTGTGGCAGCTTTTGATAAACAGCTTCTGCTGTTCTGTGGCAGAAACTGTTCCTTCTGGGAGTGCAGGACACCTTTATCCTGAATTTTGAGGAAGGATCCAGTATATTTAAGACAAACATTCACAAATACACTTTTTGCCTTATTTTGTGCTACACAGTATCAACTCAGCAGAAACTTTAAGGTATTTAAGATAATTTTAAGGTGTCTGCACGTACAGCCAAAGCTGATTTGAGCAAAGTTTTACTTGAAGTGATTTGTGATAATGGAACCAGCTGTCACAGAAGTAAAACACTTAACATTGCTTTTGGAAGCTGTAATTTCTTGCAGGCTCCAGTGAAAACTCCAGGACTCAAACTTCCTAGACATTGCTTATCAGTGGCTAATATGTAGCACACTGTAGAAATACTGTGATCAGGTTCCCAAATTGCATCCACCTTACAGAGGGAACTACTTTGCCTTTCCCCAAAATGCAACATTGAAAGGTTTCCTAGTGATTTTTTTTTCGCACTGGGGGAAACTAGACTTGAAAACAGAAACCTAAAGAAATTATAGCAATTTTTAGTATTATACACGTGAAGATTATTGAAATAATAATAAGTGTCTGAGAAAAAAAGAACAGTGAGATGCGAAGCCCCCAACAAAAATGCAGTTAAATACCTCCAAGATAGGACTAACTTTGCAATTTCTGTGACTGACAAAGCAGCTTTTGACAAGTCTTCTAATCCTCAGCTTGTGTTATACCCTCCACCTGCCATGATAAACATTGCACTACCTTTGATTTATTTGATTATAATAAAATGAATCAGTAGGAACTGTTTGTGAGTGTCATTCTTTGCTGAACAGCAAAATTCAAGGCTGTCTCTTTCTAAAAGATTTTTTAATCCAAGTTCCATCCTTTTTTCTTTGCAGTAACTCAGAGAAATCAGTCTGGAGACTGAGTCTTGGAGAAGTCGATATTTTGGGGCATAAAAATTGGCAAAAGTGATATGAATCATGCATGGTTAGGGGGAAAAGAGGAGGATCAGATCTGTGAGGAGAATTCTCATGTGGTACTAAGTAAGGATTAGAAAAGTGTCAAACCCAAAATAATTTTGAGCACTCTTGTAATTAGGGCTGTATTTGCATGAGCAGTGACATCCAGCAGCACAATAACACTGGCACATAACAGAAATATAATTTGACAAGATGTAATTTAAAGCTGCGAAGTCATGTTCTTACAAGAACTTTAATAAGTGGATATATTCACTGTGGGCTTTTATTTTACATCAGGGGTCAGTTTCAACATCTTGCCCTTTCATCTCTGGCCACCTGAGTTCTGGAAGTGTTTGCTCTAAGAGCAGGTGAAAATGAGTGGGGACTTTCAATTTCTACATGGTAATAATTACGTAGTTTCTTACCTATAAGTAAGAAAAACTTGTATAACACACCATATGGGTGTGAGTTTATCAATGCCTGGTAGTTGCTGGTAGAGCTTGTAGGAGCAAACAAACCACGGGTGTTGTAGAGCAGAGAAGTTCCCTGGCACTGGTAACCAACACCTACCCAGTGAAGATGTAGCCACAGACTTTTCTTGACAGCAAAAGCCCTGATGTATTTTGCGGTGTGTCCCAGATAAGCTGGAGATGGAGAATGGAGCCAAAGTCTAAGACAGTTTTAGGTCTGCAAGATGAACAAAATGGAGACCTGAATTCTTACATAATGCAAATGCTCCCATAGAATACACACCAAACACAGCACAGTCTGAACTGAACTAACAGGATTTATAAATCCCTCAAAGGCAGGCTTTGCCATGGAAATCGTGGAAGATTTAGCGACAAAAGTGCTTCTGGGAACCGTTATGTAACAACGTCGTAATTGTAAAACCTCTTAGTGAGCATCAAGCAGTGGGGTTTATTTGTTTTTAAATGGATTGAGATCCTTAGAATTTTATTAAATTGTATCAAATTAGACTCAATCGTTCATAAATTTCATGGGCAACAATGTCAGTGCTAATTTACTGCATCCATGAGAAAACTGCTGCTGTCATCTGCACTGATCGGGAATTCCCATTCCATGACTGAAAAAAAGTGATTTTCAGTTTTCCATGCAAAGTATTGACTGGGATATAGAGAAAAGGAGAACAAACACAATAGGCTTGAGTGACTGGTTTTGTTTGCTAACCTGTAGGCTCTGCAGGGTTGTTAAAAACAGTGGTTTTCTTGCTTTTTCCTGTTGATAATTCAGTGACTGTCATTACCACCTTTATATCTGAAGATCTACAATCAATAAGGTTTTGTTACCATTGGCTGTGCAGAAACCTGTATGAAACCATGTTCCATCTCTTTGTGAACCAAAACTCGGACCTGACTTAAAAATTATCACCGTTAACTCCTACAATTAAAACTCTGTCTCTCCTTCCCCCAAGCAAGAACGTTAATCAATTCCAAATGTGTATAAAACACAGTCAGCAATTATTCTGAAAGAATCTGGTGTCAATAATGTTTCAGCACAAGTTTTCAGTAGATATTTTCCACTCAGTGATTAAGTGTATGAAAGCACCCAGATTAAGAATTTATGAAAGTGCCTAGAACGCCATGACTTTTTAAAAGAAACAAGCACCCGTAAGACATTATACTATTTCTTCCAAAATGCAGTTAGTCTGAATTTGCTCCAACAACAAAGAGCATTTGAGAAAACTTCTTATTTTTCCAGTTAGTTCCCAGGCATGATCTGCTACTTAAGAGTGATACCACATTTTCCTGTTTCGCACAGATGTGATACTCTGCTACAATGAAGGTCCTTTAAGAAATTTCCAAGAGAATTTTTAAAAAATATGTGTGATTCCACTTTTGCTTCCCAGTCCATCTATTGCTGAATTAAAGTATTTCTGGTACTGTTCTTTGTTTGGAGTTGTATTTGCTAACGCTTAAAATCACTTTTTAAAACTAAATTTGTGTCAGAAAGATTTTCCTGATTGCTTGATCATAGTGAGCTCTGGATAGTTAGGTAGGTAGACAGATAAATATAAAAATATAAATATTGAGCACAGTAAATTGTGTATATATGTGTGTGTGCTTGAATCTACACTGGCATGTGAAATGGAAGCTCTTTACTTAATAGCTTCAGACTAATAGTGTCACATTCAATATTTTAGAAGGCCAGATACAAATTAGGTGCTTGACAAAAAGGTTTGCACAGAAGTGACTGATGCTTATTTCTAGCCTGTCACCAACTATAATAAGCTTTACTAGTTAATTGTGGCCCTGCAGACAGAAGCAGATATGATGCTTTCTGCTAAACATGGTATCGATCACATTCCTTTCAACCTTTTTGATATTTCTTCTCATTTATTGTTACTAGCTATTTATTGAAATAATTATTTTTAATTATCACGTTCCCACAGAGCTGCTAAAAATCTGTTGAAACTGGCAACAAGGTCCTATCCAAAGTCTATTCAAATCAGTTGAAAGAAAATTTCCTAAATTTCAGGTGTTTATGGATTCAGTCTTTCCAACAATGTTATAGGGCTTAAAAATACATTAGGAGGTAACATCTCAGCAAGTAACCAAAGGAAAATACAGCCTTTTAACTTATTTTTGTGGTTTCTGGTTTTCTCTCTCTGATTTTACAGTGATACAGTGTGGTGGGAAAAACCCCATAATATGGAAAAATGTTGACTTGTACAAACAGAGATTGATTGTAATAAAACCATTAGTTTTAAGCATTGAAGACATCAAGTTTTGTAATGTCAGCCTGCAGCCCCAGCTGCCTGTGAATTCAAGCTGAATTTACTTTGTAGATTCTGGAAAGAATGAAAGATTGTGTTAAGCACATTCTTTATCTTTCATTTGATTCCTGATTCAAAGACTTCATAAAATACCTTTAAATAGCTTTCACTCTGAATGGGAGCTTATATGAAAGTTATTCAACATTGTCAGGTGTGTCCTGCAGCTCATCAGTGCCACACTTTGCTTTGGTACAATGCAGGTTAATGTGCTGTTTCATGACACAATGTTCATTTAGGTCACTGGTGCCGCTCAGCAAGTGTCTGAATCAACCCTGGGGGAGAGGAACATGACCCCGGACTTCAGCACACAAGGTGATATTGCTGTTGTGTTTGTCTGCAATAGGTTTAAAAGTGATCAGAGCCGTGTTTTGTCAGCATTTGTGTGAAGTTTTACTTTTTTACTTCCCCTACCATCTGTCCCTGTTTACCAGAGAAACCAGCAGTGAAAGAGCTGTTCATGCCCAAATGTAGTTGTAGATAATACTTTGGTATCAGGCCTCAAACGTGCTTATTAATTGCAGAAAATACTTGAGGACAGCACAAAATTATCTTTGCTGAAGGACAATAGAAGGAAGGGAATTAGTTCAGTGGTTTTTGCTTTGACATTCTGTCATCTGGGAGTTCTTGGGTAATTATTGATGTACCTGCTGATTACTGAATTTAAATCAGGATATTGAAAAAGGGGTGGGAGAGGAGTGGGAGGATGGCAAGAAGCTTTTATTTTTCTCCAAATCTCTTTTTTTTTTCAGTTTCTGTTGAGAGCACCTCTTTGATGGTCTCTGAGGCTGTTGGTATCCCAGACCACAGCTACTCCTCTGAAGATCTTTGTTCGCTGGAAGTTCAGGGATCTCTCCACTCCGCAGATCTTTCTCCCTACTGCCTAAGCCCCAAAGGGGCCGTGGAGCAGAGCTGCAGCACTCTGGATTACCACACTCCCTGCAGCTTTCACAGAACTCACTCTGAGGGTTTTCCTGACGAGGATGGCAGCTCCCACAGCCGAGCCTCCACAGACAGGTCTCAAGGACAGGAGAACTACTGTGCCCATGGCACGTCCTTGGACTGTTCCTCAGGGAATTACAGCCCCTCAGAAAGAGAACTGCAGAGATCCGCTCAAGAGAGCAATGCCACGCCACCTTTGAAGCAAAAGAAGACCTGCTGTGTGGACTTGAAGCAGCCCCCTGCCCCTTCCCAGACCTCTCCTTGTTTTGGCCCTGCAAATACTTCATCATATCCAAGCAGCTGTGAGGCTGCTGTCCAGCAGCAGCACATTAGGAAACGCCCAATTTCAAATATAGTCCGATCAAACAGTGCCCCCGTGTCGTGTTCGTCTGGGACAGAAGGTGGGTGTAGTAGCACAAGGCCTCAAACAAGGAACAAATGAGTGGTATGTGATCTCTGCAGCAAGTGGTGCAGTGAGGGTTGCCTTACACGTGAAGGGCTTTAGTTCCATGCATATTTTCTAAATTTGAAATTTTTGTTTAAAAATAGAAAAGGGAAAATTGACAGAGTGAAATTAATTTTGGCTTTGGGGACTTTCACTGTTCTTCCTGCACTGCTCAGAAAGTCATGTGTTGAGTAGCTGTTTCCACCTCTCTGTTATACTGAGAGGCTAAACTAAGAAGTCGGATGGTAGGTGGGGTCTCTTTGGGAAACTCTTAACTGAGCTCTCACTTTTGTAGTACAGCAGGTTGTTCTTCCCAGAGGTGACTGACGCTGAGAGTATTGGTGCATGTCAGAGGCAGTCAGTGTGACTAGCGGCAAGTTGGAATCTATGGTGAAAAGTTTTAAAGGACAAAGAAATGAAAATGAGGCACATGACAAGATGATAAATTAAAAGGAAAGCTGTTGGCTGTTGTGGATAAGCATCTTCTGCTACAAATCTCCTTTTGGACGAGTAGGGAATAGGAGAGGAGATGTTGGCTGGATGGTGTTATCTTCATTAAAAATCTGCTTGTTAGTGAAAAAGAAAGGATTGATTTAGCAGAGAATAATGGCAGGAATGTAGACCTGTCTAAGCCACTTGAAAAGGGCAGGTGTTACAAAAGGATGTAGCCTGTTCAGAGGGGTTCAGAAGGGTAACCTGGAGAAGTGGCTTGAAAGTAAAGATTAAAGCTTTGTAAGATGTTGTAGATTGTGCTGTCACAAGATCTGTTCCCTGGGCTTTCTAAGGGATCTGTGAGAAGAATCATGTGACTAACTCCGCAAAAGTAGACAAAATGTTGAAATAAGTTGTTTCATTCAGAATATGTTGGCTCTATTGCACTTCTTGCATTGTTATTACATAACTTTCAGAGACCTCATACTTAGCTCAATAATTCAATGTCTTTTGCCTTTAGAAGTCTAGCCCCAGCACCTGGGCCAGGAAAAGTGAATCTTTAATGTAGGAGTCTGCATTTGTTTTATGTCATTTACTCTGCTAGGACATACATACTATGAAGCTGCCATGCAGACAGTAAGTAGGAATTTCTGAATCCTTTCAACTGTGCCAAAGACAAGAACAGCCCTTTCTCTTCTGGATGAGGCTCTGCAACTCTCAATATATTGTGCTCCATATGCTCATTGAGCAGTGACTGAGGGAGTTGCTGCAGGCAGCCGTATCCACGTGTTTTTGCTGGCTGTTGGGACACCTGGAACAACAGATGCTCTGTCTTCTTTTTTAACGTGTCCTAAATACATCCATCATCATTTCTGGAAAAGTGGCAATGAGGGACACGAGTTGAACATTCCTGAGATGTAATTTGGCTTAGCAAAAATTGTAATAAAGAGGCAAGAAGGTTCTAGAAATACTGATACATGGGGGGAAGGGGCCTGGTGACTTGGAGGGACTGTGCTGACCTAGTTTGCTGTTCTTTTGCTGCCTACAGAAGCTTCTTTAAAATGAAATCCTTAAGAGAAGCAGTTGAGTCTAGATGTGCTGTGCCTTTCATGTATATGTTTGGCCAACCACAGTTTGCAAAATTTTCCTCTCTGAAGGTTTTTATGACTTCACATTGCTTCCCCTTCCTCTGCTTTTTATTGAACTTTATTTGGAACTCATACATAGCTTAGAAGCAGCCCTGATCTCGTATCACGTACTGGCTGGGTTTATAGCAGCCCTGAAGCAGGTTTGTCCTAAGATGTGGCAATAAGATGTGGCAAACAGCTGAAGTTCTTTACAGTCTTTGTAACTTTAAAAAGGCATTTGATCCAGGTTTTTCACAAATGACTATTGGTATTCACTGCAGAATTTAAAACATATCCACAGAGTTGAGTAATATGCAAAGATAAAGGGAACTACTGAGCTCCCTCAACCAACCTAGAATTGACAGGAGGTGTTTTCAGTAACATACACTTTTATTTTTAAATTGTCCTGGACTAGAAGAACTGGTCAAATAGATGCCCTATATGAAAGACAGAGCTGTAACTATTTGTTGTTAATACTAATAACTCATGTAAGAGACATATTGTGAATTTTTGAGAAGTTAGGCTGGAGGAGGTTCACGAACATTCACAAAAGGGAAGATACAGTAAGATTTTAAGTGGGGTCTTTCTACTTTGAGAATAAATTATTATTTTATCTTCTGACTCACCTCACAGCTACTGTGAAAAGATTTAGAAGCACAACCTTGGCTTTTAACTTTTTTTCTTTTAACAGTCATTCCTAGTGGAGAAATTATAATTGAAAGTTTAGTTTAATAGGTGCCTTTACAGTCTCTGTGTAGTGCCTGAAGAACCTAAGGATGGTGAGTTCACATGCAAACTGTCAGACATAGTTCTCTCTTAAAAAAATTAAATAGTTGGCACGCTTTTCCTGTCCTTTCCCTGTAAAGTTTATCATAGCAAATGAGAACAAAATCAACCTCTAGCACAGTTATTACGATGAACTTAGTCTGTCATAGCTCATTATAACTTACGTGGCTCTGTGAGTTAAGTGTAATGTTTGTGTTCCAGATAACTCAGGGTGGTTTCCAGTGGTGTCGTTTTGACTTGCTGCAAGTACATTAAGAAGTAGGATGGGAAGGCAGAACCTCTGAAGTGTCTGCCTTAATAAGCATGCCATGACTCATGTGCTGCAGTACTTCAGCATAATAGAGCAAATTAAAGACAGAATAGAAGCTGTCTCTCTTAATTTCTTACAGATTTTCTATGTTTGTAGCATCTTATGTCTGTTTCCTTCATTTAATTAGTCACTCTACCAGAGAGGATTATAAAGGCTTTTCATTACAAATTGTCCCTGGAGATATGGAAGAAAACCTCTTCTAATCCACCTAGAAGTCCAAAACAGTTTTCAGTCTTGGAAACGAATGTAAACAGCCATAGCATAAATGTGACAGTTTATTCCATCCTGACTGTCACAAGTGAAAAAGACTGCAGCAGGGATTGTTGTCTCGTGTCCTTTCATCATTGCTGATCCTTGTCTTGGCCTCCCAGAAACTGTCATGAGATGCCAACTGTGTCCCAAACTATTTGTAGATGCTCCAGAACCACTTGTTATTGATTGGCTCATCAGGTACCACAGTGGTCATCTACCCATTAATTTAATCAGTGGTGTATAACATTTGCCCTGCAAAGAATGAGAAGACATAAAAAAAGCAGGTAGAAATATTGAATAAAATGATGGCTTTTTTAATAGATGGGTTAATCTTTCTTGGTTTTCCCATTTTCCAATATAAACTCTGTCTGCCAAGAAAGCAGAGAAAAGTCTGAGGCTTGCCCCTAGCAGGGAGCCTTCCATAGTTTCAGTACTTAGGCCTGAAATATTTAGGATTAAAGAAGAAGCCATCAACAGAAGCTGTATCTCCCTATTTGTATCTATTTAACAGCTCATAGGACATTTCTGTGTATAGTAGCTTCTCTTCATGAATGGGCCTCTTAAAAGCAGTGTTTCTTCTGTGAAGTTTTGTTCTGTAAAGGAAATGATGAAAGATGCCAATGTATTTTCCTTGCTTTGGGCAGAGAACAGCAGGGGCTGACTTTGCTCTTTGTGTCTCTCCCTTTGGTTAAAGGTGATAATTGTGCCTGGACTCCTGTGTGCAGCCAGTGCCAAGATGCAGGATTATCTCCAGCTACAGCAGAAACAGGTGAGGATCAGTTTTCTAAAGCAGGATATGGGTTTCCTTCTTTTCTTTTAAAAATAATTCAAAGCCCCTGACAGAGAAATGAGCTTCAGAGAAAATATGGGGCAGAAAAGGCAGTTATCTAGCAGCATACAAATATGGTGTATAATGCTGATGGAACCAGCCTTGAATGAAAATAAATGCTGCAGATTAAGTGCTTTATTTTAGATTAGCATTTTTGATTTCTCTGTGTTTCTTACTAATGACTCTTGTATTATTCACTGCATATAATTTTCCAGGCCTAGAAATAAGCAGACCTTTCAGCATAAATTTGGGGGAGGGGAAAGCTGGGCCTAAAACTTGACAAGTTACATATGTAATAGAGAGTCGGCGGTGTTTCTCCTTGTCCTTAATGTCACCTGAGGTCTCTGAAGGTAGAGGTAACAAAAATGGCTGTGGTTTATAAAGTCATCCTCACTGCAGTCCTCCTTGGTCATGGGAAAGTCTTACTTTTGACCCCTGGTTAAAATTACCCATTTTGCAGTGTTTCCTTGATTGCATGTTTTTGCTACTCTTCAAACAAAACAGACATTTTACGTCAAAATAAAAACTTCTGTGACAATATTTGTTTTGCCTTTTTTTTTCTTTTCTTTTTTCTTTTTCTTTTTTTAAACTATTACTTTAAAGATATTCTTCCCCCCCTTTTTTAGTTCCCGTTTCTGGTTCTCACATGGCTGCCTCTGCTTGTCAGCATGCTTTGAGCAGTTTCCTACCAGCTGGAAAACAGAGGGACACAAGGAAAATTGATCTGCACCGAAAGCCAAAGGCTTTTCACACCGTTTCAAAAGAGCGGCCACACTCCTTAGTGGACCTTAAGGCCTATAAAGACACAAAAATTTTGGTGGCTAAATTTTTGGAACATTCAAACTGTAATCTCCCTCCAGAAGTTCGTCATGTAGTGAACAGCATACGATCAGTAATTAAATCTGATGAGAGACACATGGAAGAAGCCATCTTCAGTGCCAATATCATAGACCAGGTAGGACATTTATGTGTTCAACTTTGAGAGGCAAATACCTTATTTAAATGTTTTTACTGTTTTAAGTACTTCAGATGATTCCTACAGAAGTTGTTTTATAGTAACATGGTATATTTTTCTAGGGAGGTGTAATTTATGTTTCTTAGACAGTGATGCATTTTATGGTGAAGCATTTCTCAGCTTGGCTCAGGAAATCTATGGGGAACTGATTTACACATTGATAATCATCCTCTGCTCTATCCAACGTCTTTCTGGACCTGAGACTGTTCCATACATGAATTTTGGTTTATGTATCACACAGCTGACTTGGATCTCTTGTTTTTTGAGGCAAATGGACTTGCATAAGCTGCTGCTAAAAAGAATAGGTAGATATCCAAGCAGGGCCACATCCAGCTCACCACAACAGTGCAGGCCAGAAAAATGCTAATGACTCTTGCTGTTTTTAAGGGAAAGAATTGAGAAATTGTGCTTTTCCAAGTGAAAAAATGATGCACCTTCTCACCCTGAGTGAGAATAAAACAAGACACAAGGCTGGGAAGGAATCCTATAAAACAATGCAGTGGAAGCACCTTTCGGTATCTCGTGCATGTTTAATAATACATTATTATTGCAGGAAGAAAGGTGGTGAATCACCTCTTGTGAGCATTGTTACCAGACTGACAGCTACAGAAATGGAGTTTTTACCTTGTCCACTTGGAAAAGCAGAATTCTCTTAGCACTGCCTAACCACATTCAGGATGCCTGTAGTTTCTACAGAGCTGCACAGATAATTAAGGATATACCCTTAGGGGTTGTTTCCCTTCCCCTCCCGAGATACTGTAATTTCCAGGATATCAGTCTGCTGATCCCTAAATGAGGGAAACTGGCTAAGTATTAAAATAGGATGTAGTAACACTTTAAATGCATGTGAGATGGTTTGACCTGTAGCAGGAGCCATGCAGCATTAAATAAAGCTTTGCTGCACAATTGCTTTTGCTGCCTGTGAAGTAGAACATGGAAGTGGCACCGGATCAACTCCCTCCATAGTCACACTCAAAAGCTGTAGTGTAAGTATGGTGTGAAATATTAATGGCTTCATTGCTTTACAAAATGCATAAATCATTAAATCCTCAAGGTTAGAAAGTTGAAAACAATTTTTTGTACATGAAAAACGTTGGTTTCTCATACTTTTGAGTGTTGATGTAGATCATAAAATCAGTAACTGAAATCAACAGCCCAGTTCTTACCCTGTGTGGATTACTTAGATCCAGGGAGACATACCTTTTTCTCTCCACTAGAGAAATAATTTTAGTAGGTTTTGTTTGGGTTTTTTTCCTGAAAAAACCACATTAATAATTAGGAGAAGTCCAGGGCATCCCAGCAATATACTTCAGAAGTCACATAATTTTTGATAAATATTTGTGTAATTCTATTAAGACCAGGCTTGTGAGGGTTCAGTTCTCTCCTAATCCTCACAAAGCTAGTGAAGTATCTTTCTCCTAAAAGAAACAGATGAGTTTCATTTGTTCCACACTTGTATTAGCAAGGCAGAGCTTGGTGGCTTTTCCACTGATTTCCTTTTCCCTTGCACAGAGACAAGTGGGAGGGGCTCTGGAGGGCTCACAAACACCCATCTCCTCTGGAAGAGTTCCATCAGCAGCTTAAATGAAATATTACTCAGAGACCGAACCTTTTAAATTCACACCTTTCTTACCCTCTTTTCCCCATTTCTTCCTTGTCCCCTCCTGCCTTGGTGAACAGGTAATTACGAGTTCCCAGCAGAACGTCAATACCTCCAGGAAGCGACTTCAAGAAGACCTTCATCTTCAGAGCTGTGGTGCTCTGAGCTCTCCAGTTGCCTTCTCACGTAGGTCCCACATCACTCGCGGCTTAGAGCGGGACAGACCTCACAGTTTAATTGGAGTTTGCCGGGAAACCATCCTTTGATAATATTCACAGGTATGTGACTCCAGCAGAGAGAATTATGGAAGAAACAAGGACTGGGAGAAATACAAATAGTGGGTGACTGAAAAAGGAGAAAATGTCCTCCTTTGGAATTCCACTTTTTTCCAACAGCAGGATGAGAAGACCTGTTTTTCTGAATGTAAATTTCAGCCTTGACTTTTGCAAAATTTTAATTGATTTATTAAGTCATAACACGTGTTTTCCCAACCAGCCATGCGTTTATTTCACTGTACTTACAGAAATGCTGCTGATGCTGCCCAGCATTTCTTGAAAATCATTGCAAACCCACCAGAGACTCGCTGTACAACTTCCAAGTTGTATTTATTCAATGTACCTCAAAGTGTTTTAACTATCATCAGTGTTTTAATAAAAAATATTTCTGGACCTTGCTTTTTCAACAACTGATTTGGATAGAAATGTAAAGGGGATTCATACACACATACAGTGCTGCTTCTAATCCATTTTTCCAGTGTTTTTTATTCCAGACCAACTCATCTGTCTGATTAAAACTGCTCCCCCCTCCCCGTGTTGCCCTTTTCACCCACAGTAATGGCTGCAGCGTGGTTCATTTCTGCTTTGTTCTGAATGCTGGTGAGTTTATTCCTGCAGTAGTGTCTGCTGCTGAGAACTGATTACTCTGCTGTGTGTGACCAACAGATGCATTAGGGAAGACTTTGAAATTTTGCATTTCCAAAAAACCTTTTCCACAAACCTTTTACCAATGCCAACTGCTAGGAAGTCAGTTGAATTTTTAGCTAGCAGAGCCTTGAACGTTTTTTCAAAAAGAATTGTTACTCCAATTAGTAATTTTGACAATTTTATTACTAAAACATGTCCTTGTGGTTCTGCTGTCTTTATGATTTAACACTGATCTTAAAAAAAGTATCAAAAAGTAATTATCATCAACACTATTTTAATTACCAGCATAAATACAGGTCTGCCAGCAACGTCTTCCAGTGCAAGCTTCATCCTGGCTCTCTCAGAGGAAATTGGAAAGGCCTTAAACAAAAGGTTCTCATAAAGAACTGACCACTGGTTGATGTTTTGGGGGTTTAATTTTTTTGCAGCAGTGCTTGTCAGCAGCCTTACCTTCCATTTGAGGTTTAATCATATAATGGTTTCATTTGTGTCACTCTGAGCTGGGCAGAGATCCTGTGAAAAGGTCACAAAGGAATGGAGCTGAAGATGGGTGGTTGAAGTTTTACAGAATCAACCATTTTAATGTAGGTATTTTAACTGAAGCCTGTTCCTGTATTGCTGTGACGTTACAGTGACATCCAGTGGCAACAAGGTTTGCTAATGAAAGCATCTAATCTCCAGACAATAATGACACACAAATTCCTAATTCAAAAGATAATTCCCTTTTAAAAAATAATCTGTGACCTTTGCAACTGCACTTAGATGAAGAATTAAATGACCTTCTACTTGGATTTTTTTACTCCGTAAACTTACACAACAAACAAAATAAGCAAGCTTCCTTTCTTATTTCAGATTTATTAGTGATAGGTTAATTCTTTCCTAAGGTCAGTTGCATGCAACACACTAGTCCTTGAAGTACAGTCATCTAAAGCTCTTTAGTTACTGCATGGTAAGGCTTCTTAAGTCACAGTGTATTTTCTTCAAGGCCTTGGCCAAAAGAAAAAGAAAAATTAGACAAAGTTACACCACTTAACATTTATCTCATAGGGAATACAGCTTTACTACGAGGGTTTTTATCTACACACATTCTAATACTGCTGATGGTGCTAAGTTATTTGTCAAAACAATTTACATTCAGAACACATTGCCTTAGGAATAAGAATGCTTTATAAAAGACAGAAACAGGTAAGCATGGCTTTCCCATTTTGAGCTAATATGAACAAAAAGGTAATATGCAAAAATTAAAGAAAAAAAAAACCCCAGCCCTACACATACATTACACAACCTGTGCAATAAGTTATCCATGAAATAACTCTGTTAAATCATAAAAATCACAAGCATTAAAAATAAATATGTATCTAAATAAATATTTTGATTTTAATCTTGTGGCAATTATTCTTTATTTAGCATATGAAACACTTGTTACATGTTTATGTTCACACCTTGCCAAACAGGTTACACTTGTAATAACAATACCAAGTACTACAGTGGTTTTCTTTACATTAGAATCTAAAAGTTTTAACTGCACGCATTCCTTTCCACTGAAATATCATCTATTCAGCACCAGTTTTAAAATATGCAAAGTCATCAGTGTTGGACCACTTTATGGGACTGGGATTTTTTTTTTTTAACTTGAGGCAGCCAGAACTTTCTCTAATTGCTTTGCTTTGCCATTTACTGCAGTCTCATTCATCAAATATTCACATTCACTGTGTTATCAAACAAGACAGACATACATCACTCCACATACAGGTTACAAATAAATATGTTTTAAATTCTATGAGAAAAGAGTTTAGAAGATGTTGCAAAATACTTAAATGTTTACAAAGACTTTTGTCAGTGATTATTGTCCTTCACCATCCTTCTCAACACTTTTTTGTCAAAGAAATAGAAAGGAAGGAGAGAAAAGGCAGAGACACCTGTCTGTTCCTTGTTCTGCAGTCCTCAGGTCAGCTTCCAAGCCTTCATTCATACAAAATAGAAAATTCTCTTCAGCTCTGACAGCTGCAGCTCGTGTGGAAGATGCTAAATGTACAGGGGGGTCTCCTGCCCAGTTAGGAGCCTGAACATGGCAGCTGGCATAGTCTTCATATGGATCTGTCAATTGATGACACAGACATTAACACAGTTGTTATGCATTTAAATTAATTCACAAGGCCCCACCCCTGTGGTCTGTGTGCAGTTTTTGTCCTGGTTTCTACAGATGTGTTACCAGAGTCTGAAGTTCAAAACTCTCTGGTTTTAAGACGTTGGTTTGTTACCTTCGGTTGTTTTGGTGTGGCTTTAAAAAAAATGATTTATTAACAACAATATGCAACGTCACAGAGATTAAAAGGACACCCCAAAATTTTCTGTTTTTACACCCTACTCTAGTGACACAGAAGCAGAAGCACAAACCTCTCTGAAAGTTCATCCAGCTCTTCTGGTATTAATTAAACTTAGGAATTTTATTTTACCTTCCTTCCCTGTGGGAATGCAATTTCCAATGTATTTTCTCCTAACTAAAGTATGATCCTCAGAACACAAAACTTGGATTTTACCACTTGATATTTAAATGCCAGTCAGTCCTGTGATGGAATAAGTTCTCTTGTGGCTCCTGTACTTCAGTGGTGTCTGCAAGGAGTGCTGTGGTCAGTGCCGGGGGGGGGGTTACAAACAAGATTAAAGGCTCGGGTAATTCTACATTTACTGAGAAGTTACACAGCAAAGAGGGCCCATAAAGGGTCTGCTGAAACCTACAGCTTTGCTCCTGACAAAGTGCACATGCGCTGGGTTATTTTTCAAGTACCATTTTCCACAAGGAAATTGGCTATCTTTGATTTTTTGCAAAGGAACTTTTGAGAGATCTGGCCAGGGTTGTGACTATCACTAAATTCAGGATGGATTTTGATAAACTGGAGAATCTTGCTCATTCATTGCTGATTTCTCTAGAAGTTCTGGAAGGATGTGTCTTTTAACTTATTCCCAAGGTAAGCTGGAAATTAAATTATTAAATATGTATCAATTTGCATATTAATTTCTATGGCAGATGCTGCAGCGATAAGCCAAGAGACATTTTTATAGCCAGCATGCATGAATGATTTCTTCCTTTAATCAACTGGTTTAATTTAAGCAGTAGGTTGAGGGTTCAGAAATATGCCAGGAGCTCTGGAAAACGAGCAGAAAAAATGCAGTGAATGTGCATCTAATTGTGCAAAAAAAATGTTCTGTTAATTGTTTCGTATTGGTGCCAAACTCCAATTTACTTATGGTGGTTTTAATGCTGTGTTAGGAAATTCTTTTCAACTGAAACTAAATTTTTCAAATATGTTAATTCCTTGATAAAAGTATTTGTTTCCTTACCTCTCCCACTGAATTAGACAATGCTTGTACAATCTTCTCATGAGCAGTAGCAACAACACTTTGTCCATTGATCTCGATAATCCGATGTCCCACTCTGACCCCTCCCCTCTCTGCTATTCCACCTCGCATCAAACTGCAAATCTGCCAAGACAAAGCAAAGGTCACTGAAGTTTAGAAATACCTTAATGTAGCAGTTACTGGGATTTAATACAAAATAATGAGCGGTGACAGCAGAAGGACTCCAGAAGATGCTTACAGAAAATATAGCGAGTGTTTAAATATTGGTTTAGTGGTTTGTTAGGGTTTGGGGTTTTTTTCAAGGTTTCTGGAGATTACAATTTTAATTTTCATTCTCTTGGACTGGAAACAAAAATATCTGACAATGACACAGGGAGTAGTAGCCATGCCATAGTGGAGACAGGGGGAATAGAGAAGTTTTATCCACTGCCGGAACTGAAGAAAGTTATTTTTAAATATTTCTAACCAGATAATGGAAATTATAAAAAGCGATAAGTAAAATTTAATCTACAACAGCAATTCTTTTCACACACATAGAAAAGAATTCTGACAAAAAGTTGAATCCTTAATCTGCACAAATGCTAGTTTAGGCTGAAGGAAGATGCTGTACAGACATTCTGTACTGAAATCTGGTCTGTCAAATGGGTTACAAAGAGGAAGAGACACGGAAAGATCTATCTCAAAGATATAAAGGAATATTTTATGAGGAGGGTGGTAAAGCAAGTTAAAAGTTAAGGTAGAAATTGTTGGTAAATTACTTCAGAAGACTGAGCTCATGCATCACATAAGGCAGGGAACTGGAATCTGGAATTAAGCAGTTTAGCAGGGTAGAGATTTACCTTTTGTTTACTGAGAAAAACCGATTCTTGGAGGGAAAGAAATGAGTGCAGGAGCATCCCATAATGGCTGTTTCTGCAGTTACTATCAATGCTTTGAAAAATATGCCAAGAATTATTATTTGTGGTCTGGTCATTTGCTCCGAGCTAAATACAAGTATGATAAACTGTGGCTTGTGTCCCAGTGAGTTTATAATCTCATTCAGAAACACAGTATGTGGGGAGATGGCCAATCTGGAATGTATTGAAGGTGAAACATTGTCTATGGTTGACTGGAATCCTTTTCTGTATGTCACTAACAGTTTCCTTTAAATTCCTCTTCACAAATAACAATGCTATAAGAAATGAAATCCCTTCCTGCTCCAAGTTCACACTGTCTGATAGGGGGAGTGAAAATATGTCGTTATTCTCTGCTGATAAAAGGCCTTTCTCAGCCTTCAGGAAAAAAACATTCCTCCTGCAGTGAGATTTATCTTCCACCCTGCCATCTCTAGCGTTACCTACTGTGGTTCACGAAGTACGTCTGACGGGCTCCTGTGGATGGAGGCACCACCAGGACCCTTCATGGAACTGGGGCTTGAATTTCAGTCACGTATTGTTTTGCAGGTAGCTGACTCCCATGACAAGACACGCTGTACTACACAGATCTCTTTTACAAAAAGCTTCTCAATTCGACTCGCTGTCTGCTCCTTGCTATTGGGGATTGTATACAGTCGTCAGAAAGGACAAAAAAGCAGCACGTACCAAAAGAAACACTGTAAATATATTTTTCATGGTATAAAGGGAAAGATAAAGACAGTACAGCCAGCTGAAATAAAAGCTTTCGGAGAAAACGAGAGTGTGACCCCCTCCCCCCACCGGCATGAAGGGGAAGATAATGGGTTTCATATCTACGAGGAGCACCTTTCACTCTGTGGCTCTCAAAGCACTTTTAATACCATCAGTGAGTTTCTTCTATCAGCCTCAGACAGAGAAAGTGGTCTCTTCATTCAAGAAGTGATCCCTCTCCAGGGAAGGCAGCTTCCTTTTTGTGAGCATTAACTGTTCTAATGAGGTAGAAAGAGAAGCAGACATAGAGGCTGAGTGGCTCTGCCCAGCCTCCCAGGCCCTGGTAAACCGGAGACAGAGGGCACATGTAAATATACATTACTTCCAGCACACATTTACGTGGCTCCTGTATTTTCAAGGGGCTGACTCAAAGCAGCCTTAAGGCTTTTGTCTCCAGTCAGTGGAGCAGGGCAGTATCACTAAAGCAAATAGGATCATTGACCCAGGAGTCCTGACCTTGCTCTATTTGATGCATGATAACAGCTATAATATATTCCTTGATACAGCAAGACAGACCTGGATCTTCTATGTTCTAATAACTGTGTAAATGGAAAGAAAAAGAAAAATACAACCCCAAAACAGTTGTAAACCATACTGTTCAATCCATTCAGCTGTTACATGTCTTCAATGTCTTAGACAAGCTACAGAGCATCAGATGTGAAAGTTCAGTAGCTTCACAGTTTTACTGCAGTTGTCCATCATGTGGCAAAGCATAAAGGCTAAAATAAGCCAGGCAAACTGCTTATTCTGTGTAAAAGCCTTAACCATAACCTATTAAACCAGGTTTCTCTTCATCTCACGCCTGTATTACACTATTTGAACTGTGTACATTTCCCCCCCCCAGTTTAAATGATAATAAACGAAAGCAGCGAAGAAAGAATAAACTGTTAAGTTTTACCTATTTTTACTGTATTTTTAGCTAGAATTGTGCTAGGCTAGGGACAGGATAGATACATAGTTCTTGAGAAAGTGTCTGAGATCTGGACTGAGAAGTGGTGCTTTATCAGCAGTAACAGTACACCCAAGTAACACACAGATTTTTTTTTATAATCTAGAGAACAATGTGCTAGGAGAGGACCATTTGTATTTAAATAACATTTTAAAAGAACTGTACTATATGATTTTCGGAAGATGGCTGATCCATCACACACCATTCGTAGTTGTTTCATAGGTGTGCACAATATTTCTTTTCCTTAATATTTTTCAGTTCAATTTTATATCCCTTTTTATAACTATGCAATGAAATGACATCAATAGCTTCCAAGAACCATGAAGAGAATTTGAATAATTAGCACATGAGGCATTTTTCAAAATTGACATTCTGATTTATCCTCTTGTGCTGTTCCCTAACTAGAACTTCCAAAAGCTGGCACTACTAGTGCTCCATGCAGCACGACTTCAGGCTTCACATTAATTAAACTAAACAGAATACAGAAACACCAGTCACCTGCAGCAGTCCAGTGTGCACATCTGCCTGATACCCTGTGCCTGCAAACCCCAGCTCAGACAGTGCCTTTGTATGTCCAGGTTATTTATGGGCTCTTCCCTAATATAAAAGCTGTACATCCTGCACAGATGAGATAGGCAGGGTGAAAGGGAACCACCACAAAGCTGCTATCAGAGGATGCAGAGAAACAAGTCCCAGCTGCCTGGATAATGAGGTAATGGCACACCAGTAAGAGACATTTAATTACACCTACTCGGCCAAGCCATTTATTTCTTTGCCGTGCTAATGCTGAGCCAACAGAAAATATTAACTCTGAATCCTATCATAATTTGTAACAACTGCTGGCAATGACAAAACTGCTTTTAAAAAGTTCGTTGTCAAACTGCCAGAGAGAGACTTTTCAAATGTCGAGAAAGTGCTTATCAGAGGAAGGATTTTACAGGCCCAGAAGCTTGTCTGTATAGCAGCCTAACAAAAGATCTTAATCTCTGCTTTTTTTGTTCATTGGCTTTCCTATTCAAACACAGACTTTTCATACATCAAATGCATTACAAGGCTTTTTTTTTAAATCCAAAAATTATTTTTATGCTGAATATGGTGAACTTTATATACTGAGTGTCAACTAAATGTTGCTCATTTAAGCGAAATGAATGATGAGCCTCCAACGTGGTGACTATGACAAACAGCCAGTAGATGGAGGGAGCACACTGTGACAGAAAACAACCTGAGTGCACAATTTACTGAACTGAGGCTCCAATTATGTAGGAGATATTAGCTGGGATAAGATGAACAGATCCTCATACAAACTCTGTAACTGCCTCCTTCCATGTCAAGATGTGGATGGGGCCTGATTCTTTTCCTCAGCCCTGCCAAAACCCTCACCAATACTGTGAATGGCCTCCTAAAGACTGGATAAACACACCACAGTGATGCTTAGGGGTCCTTAAATGTATTCTCCTCTTTCTATCCCAGCACCAGCTGAACACACGAGATTTACAAAGGCTACCAGTTAGAAACTACTGCCTCATACAGTGTCATGTGCTCTTCAAGGCACTCTCTGAGATCACATAAAACCAGATCTCATTCCTTTCATCCTTTTTATGTCAATACCTGACATTTGCTAACACAGAGACAACTACCACCAATAACCATATTAATATGCACAGAGGAGAAAAGGGATTAAGCACAGGCAGAGGAGGACAGACATACACCACACACCACATTTTTCTGTATTTTCCTACATACCTTTCTCCATCAAGAGGATTTACCCTAAACACAACAAATACTTTAAACCTCTTTCTAAACAATGTTAACATGGGGTAGGTATCACTTTGGAGTGCTTTCACCTGGGACAAGGATTATAGCAGTGTCATTTATACCAGTCTCTGCTGTGACTGCAAGGTGAGATGTGATCTTAGGTAACTGAACCTCAGGTACAGCAGTAACTTGGAGGTGGCCAGCAGAGCTGAACCCCCATCCTGAGCCATCTGTTTGCTGAAGCCCAGTAAGACCCATCAACCATATCCTACAGAGTAACCTGCTACTCTTTCAACAGAAATCTGGCAACTTCAACTGATGAGTTTCACAGAACAGGAGACCAGAGGCCACAGACCTTTGTGATGTGGTTTTCTGTGCAAGCAGCCTGATTATTTTCCTGTGGAGGAAATGATGATGGTCCTGCACTACAGACAGTCTCTAATGCCAGTATCAGTCCCCAGAAAGGCCAGTGACTGCCTGAGCTAGTTGTGTTGAGTTTGCTTTGGGAAGGAAGAACCGTGAGAGAAGGACCCTGAACTACACGAGATAAGTGTTACCTGCAACATTTTTGTTTGCTGCTGTTATTACATGGAAGCTGCATCACAAAGAAAGGGAACACCTGGGCCACAACCTACACAGTTACTTGTAGTGAGAGGTGTTTGGTTCAACAAGGAGGTCACAACTACATTCCCTTGTAAATTATGGACAGCAGAAGAATTAAGTCTTGCTGAGTGTGTGCTGAAATTTGAAAAAAAGAGAAAATGGACCAGAGCTAAGATTAGAATGTTCTAATTGTAAAAATCTGTTACAGCATAACTGTTCCTTGCAACTCTGGCACACTGATGACAGTTGTACATGAATTAGCTGATCCAGATATTGCACCAAACAATCTGAATTATAAATCTTGTGGATGTATTACATAGGAAAATCCCTCAAGAATGCTCTCCTGGTGTTGACCATTCGCATTCTATTACTCAGAGATCTCATTAAAAGGTTTTTATAAGGGAACACAGTAAAACAAGTGAGGTCATGCAAGACTTTTTTCAGTATTCGGTGTGTTTCTTGAAAGAAAAATAAATGGGGGGGGAAAAAAACCCCAAATCAAACCAAGGATTGAACACAGAAACTTACAATTCCATTCTGTACACTGAAGCCCAGCTGGTATTTTAGGTCTGGCCGTTTTATGAGGACAGTAGTAACAGGAGGACAGCTGACAATGTTCAGTTTAACTTGGGTCTGATTCTTGAGTCCCTGTAAGATATTCAAGAGTTAATATTTCAGAAATGGATCTTAATTTGCTCTGATGTGTGATCTCCTAATTGCAAGGGTATAAAGCAGCTGATCTGAGAAAGAACAGCTACAGTTAATAGAAATATGTTGTTAAGAGATAGATTTCTCTTATTTACTTCCCAAGATACTTGTCCCAACAAAAAACATTCAAATTTTACTTTTAATTACTATAGAAATTTGAAGAAAGTTTTCAAGAAAAAGCAAAACTGACTACTGCTTGCCCTTTACCAGCATCTGGCTAATTAATCTCCTGCTGCTGCTGTTGCTGCTCTTGGTGAATCTGCACAGACATTAGATTTAGTCTCCGTGACCAAAGATAATGCATTCTGAGACTCCATTCTGTCTGGGGAATCTTCATATACTCAGTCTACCAGCCTCCATCCATTTTATCTGCATGGAGCCCTAAAAGGCAGAGGAAATGTTAATCCTCAGATTTTATTCTGGAGGCTGTGGGGAAGCCTGAAGCTTTGAAGATAGCTTAGTAACTGCATTTAAGCAAGTTTTTCAGACCTGGCCTCATTTGTTATAGCCCAGTAACAAAGTTGCACTCATATTCTCCAGCCCTAAATTTCTGTTCATTATCAGCCCTGAATCTCTGTTTCTAATGCTGCTTGTTTTTTTTTTAATGACACATGACTGGGTTTTTGCAGTGATATAAAAAATTGTATCTGCTGGATTGCTTGTCAGAAGAGCACATCTCTCTTTGCTACAGCATAAAGTTGTAAGTTTGGGGTACCTTTATGATCCCTTGGCATGTTGCAAGAGGTAGACCAACTAAACTGGTACCATTAATGGACATAATTTGGTCTCCAATGCTCAGTTTTCCTGAACGGGCTGCAGGGCCTCCATTCATCATGTTAGCCAGGATAACGGTGGGTAGAATGGATCCCCATCCAGATTCCACAATCACTACCCCAAGAATTTCTCCCTTCTGTTTTTCTAGCTGGAGCTGCAATTAAAAAGGAAAAAAAATATTTTTTGCTTTGATTTGTCTGAATTTGAGCATGGGCATCTCAACTGTTCCTGAATAACATCTACAAGTTACAAAATCAATTCTATTATTTGCCATTAGGTAGCAGCATGACTCAAAAACACTGTTAAAGCTGTGTAACACAACGATTTCTTTTCAGGGGTATAGTCCACTTGTTTGTAAAAGGTCATATAGGTCCTTAGAATAAGCAAAGTCTAACATATTGGTTAACTCCACAGAAAGTGGTGGAACTGGATACCAAGTGAATGAATGATGAAAATGAGAGCAAGAAATTCTAATAACTTTTAAAGCTGATTTTAGTAGCGGATTTTAGTAGCACAGTACTGATGAAGCCACACAGCTTGAAATTGTAACACCATCCTTAAAATGCCAAAATAGATTTCCAAGACCTACATTCCTCTGGAAAAAAAAAAGGATCACTTTGAAATGAAATTCCAAAACTAGTTTACCTCTTTGCAGTTTTCTGAATTGGAAAAGTGTATGAGATCATCATTGTACATCTCTTGGGTATTGATGATGTCACTGTATTCTTTCTGACTGAGATCCTCTGGGTTAATTCCATTGGCTCTTAAGAACTCCTGGTAAGCCACACTGAAAGCCTGACCTATTGACTGGGCTATCAGCTGTGCCTGGAATGGAGAAAAAAACACAGGTCAGAGAAAGGACAGATAAACAGTTTACCACTGAAACCACAAGAAACCAGGAGAGAGATTGGATTTGAAGACAGAATCAAAATTCAGGATCCTGCGAAGTTTCTGTATTAGCATGGATATAAAGTCACTTTAATGCCTGTCGTACAGAAAAAATCCGTTACATCCAAAATCAAATCATGAAACTCCATTTACAAACCCTGCTGATCTCCTTTCGTCAGTATGTGTCAGTAGCAAGCAGCCATATGCTGTTCATGCACTCATTCCAATAAACACTGGAGAGTACTGGCTCTGGACCAAGATGGGACAGAGCTCACGGAAAAGACTGTCCCAAACCCTGCTTCTGAGCACAGTCTCTTTGCAGGAGTGATGAGAGAAGGGATGCTCTGCTTGCACATGCCTTCACAGACACGTGTGCACTGCTGATTGTGGTGTTGTGTCACCTGCTGCTTCTCCACCATGGTTTCATAGGGCTGAAAACATGGCTTCAACAGAGCCATCTGCTCTTCTGTTATTGCCATGATGTCTGTCTTGTATTTCCAGCAAAGCTGGAAACCCCCGCTGCTTACCCACTGCACATCTACAATAGCCACTGCCATTAACACCTCCACTAGCAATGTTAGGGATGATTTCAAGAATGCAGCCAGAGCCATGATTATTGCTCGTTAATGTTGAGAACACCTTTTCAAAATCCCTTGTTTTTCTTACGTTTTGGAGCACTTATCTGCACACTCCACTAGATGGCAAGGGAAGACTGAGAAACAGAGGTAGAGATCAGTAAAAGGAACGTGTACTCCACTTTTTCTACACTCGAATTACTTGTTCCCTATTCTGGGCTAACAGGAGAATGGCACAAAGAGTTTTGTATAACTGTGGGGCTTGGGTACTGTGTTCGGTCATCAGGGGATATCAGCAACTCCCAGTGACAGCAGAAGAAGCTCTTACAATGTAACTCCATAAAAATATTACTAATCAAACCTTTATTTTGGAAATGACACACCTTTTAAGACAGTCAGTGCATTTCAAATGCATTATAAATGCATGGGGTTTTCTGGACAACATTATAAACCTCTATCTTTTTACAATCTACTGATCAGGTGTTTGATGCTAGAAGATGGCTTTCTTATTTTATTTGTGCTGCAGTACACAAAAGCACCGATCTGCTTGACTGAAAAATTATTTTAGAAAATCAAGGACATAAGTAGCCTAGCCAGTCACAAACTCTTTCTTCATCTTTTAGAACATACTTTCAAGTCTTATCACTATACCAAGAGCTTTGTAGCAGTATGGTGGTACAGAAGTCATCCAGAATGTTTTCATATCATTCCATTAATAATCACCAGTCCTGACTGATTTCTTCCAATCTCCAGTGTCATTTCTTTCTCTGTAGTTAGTCCTTTGCTTTCACCCCTGTTCTATTCTCAAAACTAACATCTCCAGATGTCATAATTTATTGTTACTGCTACTAACAGTTCTCACATCTTAATTTCATCTGTGTGTCCAAGGTCTTGTGACTGTTTGTGAAAGTCTCCAGCATTATGACCAACTTAGAGATAATGTAATTAAGTTACTTGAAAAGGTCACCTCAGCAAAGAAGTGACAGAGCTGAGATAACTAGGTGTCAGAACAACCCCAGTCCAGCACTCTAACCTTTTGACAATGCCATTTCTCCTTCACAGGCTTAATTGCTTTAAAATAATGAAAATGATCACTTAGCTCAAAAGATGTTCAACCTCGGCGTTATGACTGTCTGAACCTAAGAACTCAATTATTTATATAACTGGTATGTCTGAAATTATATTTAAAGTTGTTCCTTTGTACGAATAATGAGAAATAGTACTGCCTTTTACAGTCAAGTTAGAAACAGAGAACAAATGTTGCTTTTTCTCTTTTACTAAGCTTAGTGTATTTTTCCATAAATGTTTTAGGTTGAAGACTCCTGGTCTACCACTTCAGATACAAGTATCTACTTTGCTAAAAAACCAAAACCCAAAATACAGCAGCAGCAAAGCAAAGGTCATGTTCCTTTGCCACATGAGATATGGGATGGTACATCAGGGCTTTTCACAGCAGTGAAACAGGATGTACAGCACAGATTGCAACCACTACTTCTGCAATCTTGTTTTGAGAATGGCTCCAGGTTCTTTCACCTTTTAGTACTTCTGATGCAAATGACAACTAGAACCTAAATTCTGAAGCAGTCACTCCTTTTCTTGAACAGAATTTTAACCAAAAGTGGGTTAGGGCTAGTATGGTATTGGATGCCTGAGTACCTTGTGATTAAAATGATGTTTGCTGTTGTCTAAAAGTACTAAGAGCAGTGAGAGTAGCGAGTTCTTCCTAGCTTTCACTTAAGAATTGCTGGCCATGAAGAAAAATGTCTATAAATATATAGACCAAAATTTTCTTAGCTCTACCTTCCAGTACTAGAAGGGAGCCTATAAGAAAGATGGAGAAAGACTTCTGACAAGGAAATGTAGTGAGAGTAAAAGGGGAAATGGCTTCAAACTCCCAGAGAGTAGGTTTAGATTAGACAGCAGGAAGAAATTCTTCCCTGTGAAGGTGGCACAGGTTGCCCAGAGAAGCTGTGGCTACCCCATCCCTGGAAGTGTTCAAGGCCAGGTGAGATGGGGCTCCGAGCAACCTGGCCTAGTGGGAAGGTTTCCCTGCCAATGGCAGGGGTGTAGGAACAAAGATCACCTTTAAGGCCCCTTCCAACCCCTTAACATTGTATGATTATATATAAAAGCTCTAATTCATAATATTTGCTAAGGATGAAAAAGGAGAACTGAAAAATAAGCATCTGAATGTGTTCTTAAACATCAAAAGATCATGTGGCATGTTTGGGGGTACGTGTACCTACTACAGGTAAGTAAGCCAAAGGAAATAAGGAATGAGTGGCAGGCCTGTGCCAGGCCTGCCAAGTCCATATTCTCAGATATTTGGCTTCATTTTGAAGGAGGTTCCAAATGGTTCCACCTCATTCCAAGTGTCTGGAGCAATATATATGTCATTATATGCCAACCCACTGGAATGAACAATCTGATACCCCATAAATTAATTTTGCCCATGACCAATGACTCCAGAGATTCTCTATGTGACCCACATTGTTTAAATAAACTTAATTCTGTTTACTTACATCCTCTGACTCGAAGACGTGGCAGATCATCTTGTACTGCTTCTTCCCTTCCTGGGCACCAGGAGTTGTTTCAATGCAGTCCTGGGAAGCCGACCTGGGCATGCGGCGTCGCGCCATGAGCACCACGATGTTCCCGATGTCGGCGATGTACGAGATGGTGCGCAGTGCGTGGTCCATCATCGTTTCCTGTGTACAGCAAGGACAGAGAAAGTAATTCCTCCTGCCTCCCGCTTTTCTACAAATACTGCATGTTCCCTCTCCTCAATGGCTTGTTGCTTGAGAATGACAAAAGCTACAGCAGCACTTTTTACAGCCCAAATCTGGCATCCCCTGCGCAGTCAATGGACCCAAACTCCCAAAGGAATGGAAAGAGACTGTTCAAGAAATTGGCTTCAATGGAAGTGCTGCCTGAGGAGATACAACATGGTTATTACTATAAAATAATCAAGAGCTACACTACTGTTTTATAAGTATGTATTTTCATGCTGTTGGAACATTGTTTCCCTTATTTAGTGGTTTTGCTGAATGAAAAGATGTATTTCACAATGAGAGAACAAGTTTTACAAAAGTCATATAGGTACAAGGAGAAGTTTAAATTTCCTGGGTTTTTAAATCATGTTCTATAATAGCAGTAATATCTGATGTAACATTTTCTCATATACAGCAAAGTGATACTTTCATTGTAAAGAGATATGGAGGCACTGCTTCACCTTCTCTGTAGGCACAACTTTTAATACTTTTTTCTGGCTACCTACGTACCAGACCAATTTGGAGGGAACTGCTCTAATGTCTTGGCTCACAATCAAAATCCTGTTCCAGTTAATGTCATTACACTGCCCATTTGGTTGTGCTGGGAGAACTCAGCTCAGAGGAGCCATTGCCTGTGAGAATGATTTCAAGTGAAAAGCTCTCTAAGCTTCATCCTAATGAACATTTCTCATGTAAGTACACATAAAAAGTATTAAATTTAAAAAGCCTCTATCTCAACTCCCTGAGCTCTGCATCTTTTTAATTACTCTAGCCTTTTAAACTCTTACTTTCTGCTACTAGCAGGGAAATCCCCGAATGTTTTTCTCACAGGAATATATTATTGTCCAGTGGCTTTGACTGGGTTACCTTGGATAAACGAAAACTTGAGTGAATACCTGAAGTCAGAGAAGGACATGTTGTCAATAAATTTATTTTGGTTCAAATATTGCTATTTCATCTTTTGTTTCTATTTCCGCTTCATGCTTCTATTAATTAATTGTTTCTTATACAAAGAGCAATGAGGTCCCAGAAGGAAAAACCTTCAAGGACATTTTATAACAGTTTCTGTGCTCCACTAAGCATAAATCCATAGTAAGTTTTATTATTTCTGAACTCAGCATTAAGTATGAACATATAAATGTGGTTCAATAGTTAGCAGTGTAATTTTCATTAAAAGGTTTCTATGTGTAAAAGAATGTTATTTTAATAAAACAATGTATGTGACATTTCTGTTATCATTTCAAAGGATGTATTTCAAACTGCAAAAACAAACAATGATTTACTTGTTTACACTAATATGTTTTAGACAATTGTTTCTACCTTCAAGCAGGTTTTATTTGAGAAACTATTTAAATAAACCTGATTTCTCCTTTCGTTTTTTTCAATAAAAATAAATTAAAACGTACAGCTTCTCTAAGTTCCCAGAAAGGTGTGCTGTTATGCAAGTTATTTCATAACGTGAGAATCTTTTAGGTTTAAAATGAGAGTTTTAGAAATGCTCATGCAATAGAGACACCTGAGTGACTGTGCCTCCTTTACTGTTACTGAAGTCTGTGTATAATTACTGAGGAAGAAAAATTTCTAGGGAAAAAGGTAATAAAACTTATGTTAGTAACGTCTGTATGGCAAGTATTTTGACAATTTAAATAAAACATAAGAAAAAGCCTCCTAGTTATAGGGACCCCTAAAAGCCATGAAGTGGCATTTGAAGGCAGGGTTGATTAACATTTTTTTTTTCCTGAGGAGACACTCAATGACCGTATGTTGTTCTTCACTTCATGACTGTGCTGTCCCTCCTCATCCTAAAGCCTTACACTAAGTACTTAATTAAGATAAATTGCATGAGATAATGCACAGTTTTAACAATTTTTAAAAGCAGCACTATTCCATATATAAACAACCTGGCATTAATTTACCATCAGGTGAACAAAATTCTAAGGTCCAAGACAGAAAGGTTGTTCCTCAAGTCATCAAAAGTAATTTTTAAAGAATTTCAGTACAATTTAACCTGACAGAGAAAAATATAAATTACCACTGTTTCTTAGAACCACCTGTCTTACTGAAGATAATCACTACCCACAAAATTATTGTAATGATTCTTTTCAGGCTTGAAATAAAATGTCCTATGCTTATCCCTAAATTGTGAAAAGTAATGATGGTTAAGGGATGGTTTGGGAAGTGTCTCTAAGGGTCGCAGGGGCTCAGGAGGATTTCCAGCACTTCTGTCAGTGTAAGAAATGTTTTGTAATGGCCATGTCTCAGCAGGACCTCGGGAGCTCTGCAGAGATAATTGCCTTTCAGCAGTGTGCACTAAGTATTGTGTGAGGGTGTAATCATATATGCAGTGTGCACCAGAGTGAATGGACTGGGAAAATGAAGGCATTTCACCTCACCTGCCAAGGGAGCCTTTCTGTCTATACCATCACACAGAAGTTACTCAAAGGGAGTTTTTTTGTATTTTTCCACTTGTGGGAGTGAAAGCAATCATTCCCCCCAACTTCCCACATTTCTTCCTCTCTAGCGCAATTGCAATTAGGAATAAGCCAAGTATTATCTCCTGACTTTTAACATGTGTTTGCTTTTGACTTACTTGTGATGCGATTTTTTCCTCACTCCGTATTCCATTATACCCGACTTTCCATTACATACTAACATCTCTTTTACTTTCCCACGAATCTCTCCATTTCTTCCCATTTGCTTTTCTACTCTCTCCATCATCCCTTTTCTAGATTGCTGTTCCCATCCACTCCATCCCTGTTATTCCTATATTTGTCTGTAGAAATCCAGCCTCTCTCAGCCTGTTTCAAAACCACTGTTCTGTCTTCTCCTATCTAGATTCCCCTTTCTCCCAGAATCTCCCTTTTTCCCTAAGGAATCCTTTTAGAATCCTGTTTGTTTCATCTCCTGAAACTCAAGAACGCCTGAAGGAGAAAACCTAAGCATTCTCCCAGGCTTTCAAGGGATGTGGCCCAGTGGGAGTGTGAATTAGACGGCCTAATGAGTCAGACAATTTTATGGAGCCAATTCTCTCCCAGAAGCTCTGCACATAAATTTGTGATCTCTGTATCTTTCTTTTCCTTTGCTAGTTTTCCCAGTTGCTTCACTCCCAGCTTCTCCTCACTGAATAAGCAAGAAGGTGGGAGAGGCTGCTGTGGCTGCTTTTGTGCACTGCCTGCAGGCCCACAGAGCTGTGGCACAAGGAGGAATTTCTCTCATATGAAGAAGGCACATGGCCAAACCTAAAGCTGCCTTTACTACATATAGATTAACCAGGTGGTCAAGTTGGGCTGAATGTATTCGGCAACGAAATGTATAAGTAACCGAAAAGTGGCTGGGGTGCCACTTCCTCGTGTGGCTGAGGGCAACAGAGTCACCACAGCTGGCTCTGTTCCAGCACTGCAATCACCTCACTTGGTGCTTCCCGCATTTGCATCCTTGCTGCGCCTCATTTTTTAAATGAGAATTGTACATTTTGAGTCAGCTGTTACCTCATGTGAGCTATACAACACTACAGATGGATTAAAACATGTTTGGCACACTGCGGAAATAGGATTTATATAATTGATAAAGCCATGAAAGTACAGATTGTCTCTGCCAGCTGTCACACCAGCTGAACTGGCCCTCTGGTAATCACACCAGTCAAGAAACTTCACTAGCACTGCAAAATGTTACTGAGCCAAAAATGCTATGAAGTCATGGGAGTAAGTCTGTCATAGCTCTCTGAAAGACACAGTGTAAAACAAAACCCCAACAAAACCCCCTCCAACCAACCAACCAAAATACTAAACAGGGCAAACACCGGGAGTTTGGAATTATAAAAATGTCCAATATTATTACATATTTTCATCTAGTTGAAGCATTCATCTTGGACACCGTTCATCAAAGTGCATTGTATTTTGCATCACTAGAAATCTCAGGGAATCAGAATAAGATGACAGTTACTTTGATAGTGTTTATGGTGTACCTCAAAGATCTTTCCTTTTTATTTTTAAAAGGATTGGTGTTCAGGTGAAATGTTGAACTATTTAAAGACAAGTGATTTCCAATAAGACTAATCCTTACTCAACAAAGAGAACTTATCTATTTACTGCCAAACATTCCAACTACAAACTATAGCTGTTTGTTCATCAAGAATTGTCTATAGTCATCTTTACACTGGTAACTATTAGCATTTTATTTTCTGCTAATGCAAAGAAGTAGTTACGAGTTTTGATAATATACTCTCTGGATGTTTACCATGAGGTCAAAAAACAAACAGTGGCATTGCTTATCATGGATGAAATGCAGTATCAGATGATTTATGGACGGCAGATTGTAACTACTGCTGCCCACATTAGATGGGATATTCCACTCCACATGTGGCTCTATCTCTTGGGAGTTCTAGTGGCATTATAACGACATCTGCTTATGTTAAAATAAAAATAATCCATTTCCTGGAGATACTATCACTGTCCTCACATTCAGGGATGGTAATGCTCCCCCAAATTTCAGGAAGAAGTAGGTGCTTCATGGTTTCTGTTTTTGAAAAAACAAATTGTATACTAACTGAAAACAAAACAAAATCATAAATGTAGAGTGCTGCATTTACCTTTAATCAAGGAACTCTTACAGTCTCACCTCAGCCATGATATTTCTGAACTCTGATCTAATACACCAAGATGCAATTCTGAAAGAGTATCAGTTAAAGGACAGCATGAGGTCACTCAGACCAGTTTTCCAAATACTACAAGGTGAATCTTCTAGTTTGGCTGTATCTATATCTAGCACTCTCTAAATGGTTTGATCTTTAGTGTAATTTGAGGTCTTGCAGCTTCTCAACTGCACACAATGCAGTTTTTTAGTGAAAACTAAAAAAGACATCACTAGAATCTCCTATTTTAATCTCTCTCATAAAAATGAAAATTTAAATACTTTCTGTAAGGATGATCTAAGTGTAAGAGAACTTGTGAGGTTATTACATTAAATATTGGGATCCATGTATTAATTGTAAATTCATTTTAAAAGTAATTTTTATGAAGATTGCCTCCTGAATATAAAAGTTTTCCTAAAGATGAGGCTGATTATTGCTGTGGTCTCCAGGTGCTGCTTTTAGCTGAATGATTAATAATTTACCTTAGGCAAGAGGATGGTGCCTCAGATGTGATTTATAGAAAAAACCTGAGATTACATGTTAAAAATTGCAAGACATTAATGCCTTAGCCAAAGCAGCACACGACTTCCCTGTTGGGCTGTAAATCTGGGTTCTGAAACTGTTTCAGAGAACCAGTGCACATGCATTCTGAAAAACCTCTGAATTTTTTTCTAAATCAAACTATAGCTCTCAGCAAAACGTGCAGACATCTTCCAGTACATCAAATAAGCAAAACGGGTGCCAGTATTAATACATTGACACATGTTACAACAATAGGAGCTCTTTCTTAATACCCTCACAGAAGTGAATTTATCCAAATTTAGTGAAGTGTCAAACTATATAAGGGCACAGTCTCGCTCAACGTTATTCTTGAAGAGTTTTAAACACAACTTACCTGTGTGTCTGCATTTAAAACTTTGATTCTCTGTGTGGAGATGAACAGATCCACTTCAGTCAAGGCCTGGGAATCTCCCTCTGAAGTCTAAAAGACACATGCTTTGTCATGAGGGGATTTTTAATTCTTTCTGTAGAATGACAAATTCACTCATTGCTTCAAGCATAACATGATGTGAGGCAACTGACCTTTAAACCACTGCAGTGATGGCTATTCAAAGGTGTCTCTAAATACATGCAAAGAGTACATTTATTGCATCGAAGGAGTGCAGTATACTCTGATTTTCTGGGTAAGAAGGAATTTTTTGAGCCTGTGGGACTGACCACTGAAGTATTAAAATTCTCTATTTATACCTAGAACAGGAGGAAAAGTATGGCTGGTTTTCCCCCACTTTCTCACTGATGCACTCCAGTACTCAAGGTACCAGAAATGAGAAAGCAGGAGAACTAAGAAAGTGACTTAGTCCCCAGCAGCTGCTCAGCCCTTGCCATCTTCAGTGAGCCCACAAAAACAAGTGCAAGCTGATGCTTGAAACTGTGGTGGGGTTTAGGGTTGGGGGTTTTTTTCATAAGCTTTTTTTAGTTTATTTTTGCTAGCAAATAAAGAACTGAGCACTGAACTAATATTTATCTCATACCACAAAAAGCCATCAGCTGACTTTTAGAGCTCAGCCTCTGAGCACAGCTCACTAGGGAAACACTTCCATATCCCATTAGAGAATGTGGTCACAGGGCAGGCAGGCATCAGTCTCCAGGTCAGAGACTGGCTCTTTAATGAGACAGTGCAAGAAGGAATGATGTATCTGCTGTTCTTTTGGGGGGTTATAAAGGTTTAGCTATGCCTTTAATTAATTCAGATTAATTTTATTTGAATACTCAAGGCAAGTACATAGTTTGGCAAAGATTACTTGTCTTACTTCCATCCTTTTAGTGATAGTTTTGTCAATTGGATGTAGCTAACTGAAATACTATTTTTAACTGAGTGAAATGTTTCCTGCATGAGTTGTCCAGCTACTATGTGGTACATTTATTTTGTCTTTAAATATCAACAGTAATAACTATACAGTAAGTCACAGGCACAGGAAATACACCTTACTGCTTTGGTTAGTAAAATCAAAATGAGCATTAAATTCAAAAAAGTCTCCCATATCACAATGGCTGTTGGACTAAACAAATCACAGGTATTCAACAGAAGAAGGGCAGCAGACAGGCACTGCAGCAAACGAACAATGAACAAAATGAGTTCGTTTTACTCCATTCACTATTCTACTGCTTAACAAAGAAGAAACCAAAATGACAACTTTATGAGGATCCATAATGAAAGACGTAACACTCCATGGAAAACAAGTACAACAAAAATGTAAGTAAACATTAGCATTCAAGAAAAACAGTTTACACACCGCTTTTTTCTTGATTTTAGCCGCCTTTTGCATCCTCTGAGGAGTAGCATAAAAAAAGAATGCAGACAGATGTACACACAAGGAAAGAGAAAAGACAGTGTGGGAAGTCAGGGAAACCTTTTGACTATGAATCCAGGCTGTTGAAAATTAAGAAACTGGGGGTAGCGGGAGAAGGATGTGCAAGGAAGATTTGTTTATACCTTATGCAGTTCTCAGGCACAGTTAGATTTAATGGCATTATGCATGTGTCAACTGATTACAAAAAAATTGGAAGCAAAGTGTTGTCTATTAACAGCTGTTCCTAAAACTTACCCTGCTAAATTAATGGAAGTCAAAAATGGCAGTATATGTACTATCTTAAACCCAAGGTTTTCTATCCATAATATTCATATGTTTACACATACAACAGCTGAAGAAAACATAACTCAAGCTCTCTTCCGTGATTATCTAAAGTAGTCAAGTACCCCTGAGAGATTTGGACTGATATTGTTGTATGTACACAAACCAGTTTTTAGGAAGTTAATTCTAATTGACAATCATTGGAGCTTGAGACATCACAATATGCTAAACAGAAACTCGAAGGTTTGGAAAGTTTAAAGAACTGGACATTTCCTACATTCCATTTCTTTCTAAATGCTAAATCAATCATCAATCATGACATTGATGATCATGACATCAAAATGTACTCTTGCTAAGTAAATGGCTTCTCCAAACTGGTTTCCTTCAAAAACATGCCATTTTTAGCAAGTAAATATTTCATGGACTGAGCACATATTTTTTCTACTAGCTTTTAAATCTGCCTCTTTCTAACTATGTTTTTATTCAGATGAGGCATTCACAGCAGAGTCACAAAAGATTCTAAAAGAAACATCAGCTACTTGGATTATTAGCTATAAAATATTTTCTTTACAAAGCTGTATGAAGCAATCTCTGTTACATTATTTAAAAGGAAATTGTTCACTGCAAACCACACCAAATCCAAACAGAATAGTAATGAATGTTCTTATTCTAAAGAAATAATAATACAATATATCGAGACTAATTTTCTCAATTTTTAGTAAGCAAAAGAAATTAATATAAGAGTAAAACCAAAGTCAAACAAGTATCTGTGCTTTGCCATTGAAATATTTTCTAATTGCAATCTGCCATTTGTCCTTAACAATCGAATTTGTCACCCAGCTTCCAAAGAATTTTGAACAGACTCTGGAATAACTACCTTTTGCTCTTTAGAGATGCTGTACATACTTTTATAACAAGCATTGGAAACTAATGATATTTACAGTACTATCCTTGTATCTAGATACATACATAGGTATATACCTTCAGGAGAGGTTTGAGCTGCAGATCCTGCACCATTTAGGGATCAACTGTCAAAGGATCAGAGGTATTTTCTCCAAAGCCCCCGGGTCCCTTACCTTCACCCGGCTCACTGCCTCCTGGGCTTGCATCATGCGGATGTTTTTGGAAGGGTTGCGCTCCGAGAGCAGCTGGGTAGAGCCCAGGTAATTGGCCGCAAAGATGATCCCATCAATGAGGTCTTCGGGTTCACAAGGGCCTGGAACTGACACGAGACATTTACAGTTACTGCCTTGCAAAAGAGGGGAGAGATGAGAAATTGAGTAAGAGATATTGAGGCTTGAACAACCTTTTTCATACCTTTTCTAATATGAAATGTGAAGGTATCTAGTGCAAAATAAATTCTGGTTTCCCCTGGAATTATTTCCTCCCCCAGAAAATCCCATATTAACTGAACATACAGTATTTAAAACACTGCACAATGGTTTGACTGTGGAATTCTACAGGAAAATAATTTGGAAATTCTTCCTGCCCTGTTAAACACATTGGAATTATTTGTAAGTTTCAGAAATGCTACTAGGTACCTTTATAATAACTCTCTAACTATTTATTTATATGTATGACTCTTACAGAGCATGACCTAAACTTGAGTTTGAATACAGATTTGTGTTTCCATGTTTTTTTTGAGATATTTGTGAAAGTACACAATTCCTAAACATTATCTCTGGCAAAAGAAATTTATGAACAGTGAGCACAAAGGTGTTCTTTGCTTCAGGGAAAGTCCACCAGGAAAGTTAACAGTTATTTGTTGCTTTATTCAGCTGTTAAAAATTTACATCAAACTTGATTCAATCAAAAGTAAAAAAGTTATTCCAGAGTTTGGCTGAAATGTCCTGATAGCGAATATTTTTTGTTCCTCAACAGTTTTATAAAATAAAGTTGCTTTGAGGTGCATCAACTTGCCACTCTTCTAATATATCTTTTGAAGTATATCAATGGATTATGTATTTTATATGGTACCTATGCTCATGGTGTCATTTATAAGTCTTTTTCAGGCCTAAAACTTAGTCTCCTACATCTGTACTTCAAATTGACATCTTGTTTCAAGGGTAGCAGAAAGGGGAATTAATTGTGAATTCAATGTTGAGTTAGCAAAACTTCATTAGATACCTGCATCAACACACTCATTCAACACTAAAGTGCTTTAAATTTTATTTTGCTTCATTCACTCTGGGCTATGTAATTCAGGCTAAATTGAATCAAGAATGCTTTAACTCTGAAATACGCTTACACACAAAACGTTTAAATCACTTTAAGTAAAACTCCTTTAGCAGGAAATTTAGATAAATTTTCTTGAAATATTTTGTGTCTGAAGACAAGTAAAATTAAAATTCTTGGTACAAATTCTAATACAATCATTACTACAACAAGCAAAGACAAAAATACTAAGAGTCTCCAGGATTTGTCAACAAAAAAGTTGTGCTGGCTATACAAAACATCAATAGTAAAGAATAATTTACTATTATAGAAATAATTATGATACATTATAATTAAAATGATATTTTATATATACACTATATAATTATGTTTTAATTACATAATTTTAATAATATAAAATTAGAATAAAACAAAGAACTCTGGATGAACTCAGGAAAGCTTGTTTTCTTTCTGTGATTGTTTTCTCTTCAATCATTTTCAAGTATGTTGAATTTTGTCCACTTCTATTTTTGTCTGTGCTTTGCACACCTTTTAAGCAAGACATTTTTGTCTTGGTTTCCAAGTCATTGATAGGCTACACAACAATTTCTTCTCATGACTCGGCTGTTTGGTAACAGCAATGGTGTTTTTAAAACTGATTTGTATGAAAACCCTCTTGAATGTGGAAATAACCTAGGGTGTTAATTTTATAATCCTAACCTTATTTATTTGGATTCTTTAAAGACTGGGGGATTTTTTGGTTGGATATATTTTTACCTCTTCATAGCCTTAGAAAATGATTTTTTGCAGAATCATGATACAAGTACCACAGTCTGCAAAATCTTGTATCAATCAGCAGCACATACAAAACACAGTAATAGATAATACAGATGGAAAAAAAAACCCATTAAAAACAAGACATGTTGGGCAGAAAACATTTCCAACATACATGTGTCACCATGAAGGCAATGTAAGCAATTGTAAGGTGAATTAAAACATCCCTTGGAAGGATGGCATGGTGCTGAAAACTGCCAGGTTCAAATCGGGTTACCCCAGTGTTTTCCTCCCTTATCTCTCTATGCTTTAAATAATACAAAAATGCAGAGTTGGCTGAGGTCCCAGCTCATCAGAGCACGACCTTGACTGCAAGCATGTGTAAGGCTTACTGATGAGGAAGGCAGGAAGGAACAGATTTCAGACTCGAAGGTTAGTTGGATGTGACCAAAGATTGGAATTCTATGTTTAGTAGTGGTGCCTAAACATTAGGTAACTCTGAAAAATCCAATTGTAAATTTCTGCACTAACTTATCAAGGCAACTTGGTTTTCTGCTCATCTATTAATGCAACAAGTACAAACATACTTTAGACTAAGTCAAAACTTTTTAAAATTAACGCTTGCATTTATAAAGTAAGAAGAAAGAATACTCATTCAATCATTCAGCATAACTGAATTTAATCATCCATTAGGAACATGGTTTTATATCTACATATTTAAAATCATGTGGAAACCAAGGATTCAGACAGTACTTAAAGACTGCACTTAGAGCACAGAAGACTCACATACTCCACAAACTCACTGACACCTTGGGATGCATCCCTTACGCACAGATTTTGTATAAGGAGTAAATAGACACAGGGTATAAGTCACCATTCAGAGTGTCTATCTGCAACTTCCATGCTTTGACTGATTTCTTTACTATATCATGCTTGTTACTGTTCAAGGGAATAAAGATTTATTGTGATACATATAACACACAGCAAAGAAGTCAGAACCCCTGAACATAGAACTAATTACCACTACAAGCATACTGCAACTGAAACAATTCTAACAGCAAGAGGACACACTTCCAATATTTTTTTGCCTGTTATCATTAGATATGATAGATGATTAGGGGGGTTTTATATGTTCACATGTGTAGTGATTTGACCCTGGCTGGATGCCAGGAGCCCACCAAAAACCCACAGAAAAACCCAATCCAACATGGCATACGAAAAATATTGAGTATTAAAAGAGACAGAGGTACAGCTACTGTAGTTAAGGAGTCGTGCTGGGAGTGCTTTAAAACTGAGTATGAATATGTATAACCAAAAATGGAAGAACAGGAGTGCTGCTTGGCAGGATCTTTTCTTATGTGCAGAATGGTCCTGTTTTTTGGGAGACTCTACATATAAATTAGTAATAAAACCTGTGTTTTTCTTTCAATTCAGAAAGCAGTCATGTAAGCTGTCATAAGCTCCTAGTGAGCCATGTATTTATTTGTATTAGACAATGCAATATAATACCTGCAATAGAAAAAGCCTAAGAGACAGCTTATCCTCACATACTGTGCAACTATAGGGAAAATCAGAGAAAGCAAAATGATTGAAGTAAAAAAAAAAAGGATTTATGCCATGTAAAAGGGTATTCTGACCTCTTTCCAACAGAGTAGTGAGCCGACTGGTGCGGAAAGAAAAAGACACAACCTTTTTATCCCAATAAAATTAAAATGTGCCGTTGTATCTGCAAATGCTGAGGCAAGGATTGTCTGGCCTATTTTAAAACTCTGTGCATGCTGGCTTTGCTTTAAGGAGGTCCACTGGATAATCAGCAGATGCTTATTACAAAGTACCACTTACTTTCTTGTCTCTGCCACCCGTGGGGAATGCATTTAAATTTACCTCTATTTAGGACCTTTTAGCCAGACCATGCCAAGTGTTCCGTGTAATGTCCCTCAGATGTCAGTCTCAAGGGACAATCTTTGAACTTTCCATTTTTCTACCTCTTTAAGGAAATTACTGAAAACAGAAGATGCTTGTCAAGCTGGTGAGATCAGGGAATAAAAGAAAAATGTGTTGGACACTCTAATATTATTCTAAATTGCATTAATTTTTTCCTGAGTTGAGAATAGTATCAGAATTTAAGTTTTTAACCTTCTTTTATAGTATCTATTGTGTGTGTTCATGGCAGATCTAAGGGGTGAGATCCTTGGAAGTGTCCTACTGTCTTTTCTCACTTTACAGTGTAGACATTTCCTTTGCAGGAAGAGCTGTATGCATTTTCCCCATACAAAATTCTTCAGCTATCTGTGAATCAGTGATAATGGTCTTTTTCAGTACAATCCTATTTTATTTCTGTCCACTTTCTTGCATTAACAAATGACTTATTTTACTTCAAACAGAATATACATAATAGCAGTGCAAAAGAGACTGAAGAAACATGTGAAAGCATGGCTCTCCTAAACAGAGGATTGGATTACCAGTCTTTTGTCAGTTGAGGAGAACCTTTCCATCTGTGCTGACAACTGGGGTTCCCACAGTGCTCTTGTATGTTTATAAATCTCCATCCTGCTGGGGCCCACTGTGACCACCTTTTTTAACCCATTCCAGATTTGTAGCTGCCTCTATCTTCACCCAAATCCTTCTGCCTCTCCCTTTCATCACCACTTGACTCCCATTGCCATAGGGAGGCACGAAAATGTTAAATATTTCCATACTTAAAACTTTTCAGCTGTAATCACTTGGGTTTTTAGAACTGTGATTTTTCAGTATATACATATTAAAGTATTTGCTTCCACTTTATCCTGCTTTAACTATAGATGATGTCAAACTTACCATCAACAAAACTTGGAAAGGAAGACACTTTCTTTGTCTGTTGAGAAATAAAAATGATACAGGTATAACAAAACTATTTTCACACTATTAAGTGAATTTGTATTATATTTAAACAGCTGACCACTGTCACACAGCCACTATTTAGCACAGTGAAACTCATGACATCAGTCATTAACCCAACCTAATGAGAACAGAGTGCTCTGTATCTGGAATCTCAAGTCTTTTAATATCCCACCACACAAAAAAATGAAGGGAGAGACTGAGAAAATTACCTGTGACATCATCATCTGTCAAAAGAACGATACAGACCAGCAATTCCCAGTCCAGTAATTTGCCCACCAGATCACACTGCCTACCAATGATATCTCAGATGTCTAATTAAGAACATTTAACAATGTTTTACAAAGCAAGAGTCAGTGAATAAAAGAACTCTCCCTGACTGCACAGTACACAGCATTACACGTAATCTTAGTAAGGGCCACAAGAGCTCTTTTTATGCTACTGACTCTATTCTCCATAAACAGATGCAGTCCTTCCATTCCTCATCTTTTGCCAGCTCCTCAGTTATTCCTGTTTCCAGGTAAGAGGCTGATTACTCCACTATGGCAGAAGGCTTTAGAAATGTGCCTCTTGGTTAATATAACAGGTTATGGGCTAAATATGTTATGGTTTTGAGGTAACAGACTTCTGCTGAATGTTTGAATTTCATTTAATTGTGCCATGCCTCAAGTATAACACATTCTGCATTCTTAGATGTCTTCTTTGCTCCAGCCTCCAGTGACAAGAGCAGGTCTGTCTATCAGTGCATCTCCTCACAGCTGACTAAGCCAGGGCAGACACTGGGAGTGGGGCAGGGGAGGAATGGAAGCAGAAGACAATTTCTTTTTGATGCTACTTTTGCTCTCCAATAATCCAAAAAGAGAACTTCTGAAGTGTTCTCCCTACTCCGTATGTCATCAGAAAATTTTAGGCTTGAGTACACGCCATAGACAGTTACCAGCAAAAATTCATGGGTATAGTTCAAAGACTTTTCCGAATAGGCAGACATGGTATTTACTGTCAGTTCAGGAAAAGAAACAAAGCCTAAATATGGGCGTGTGAGAGGGAGAAAGCTGACAATTTGATGTCTGCTTTCCCTTGTGGAATCCTGACCACAGGAAGACAGACAGCACAGCAGCCTCACAGCCCAAGGCACCTACCTCAGGTGTATTATTATTGTCAACTGGCCCGTTGAGGTCTGAGCGCTGTTGCTTCCTTGGCTGCTCTAAACCATTGCACATCTGTAAGGAAAAATAAACCATTTCAGATCCCTTTCTTTCATGAAAAGCTCCAAAACAAAGTAGAGATATCAGCTGAAGTCGATGGTACAAAAATAATCAGAAAATGTTCACCATATTAAATTAGGATAAAACCTCACAAAAATTAACACATATTAGCATGTTCTCTCCTATTTATCCATAGGCATTTATGTGCAATCAATATTCATTACAGGTACCGAAATATGAAAATGTAATAAAACAGTAGGAATTCCTATCGTAATTTAGCAAATATAAGTTTCGTATTAAAATGTTGGACTGTTTAATTATAGTAAATAACAAGTAATTCCAAATATTATTAGCAGTTATACTATGACTTAAATTTAAACTACATATTTTATTTCAGTGCAAATTTTTCACATGAAATTAAGCCAAATGCTGACATGTTCAAATTATTCAGACATCAAAGTCAGAATTTTTAAATATTCTTATTCTCAGTACTGGACAAAATCAAACTAGTCCTACTGGCCAGGTCTGAAAAACAAAACTCTAGCACAGAATATAGGATCCTGTGTTTGTGGGAGATACTTCCTGACATCTCCGTCCCCATTTCCCATACGTACCAAGAATGTGAAGTTTTCATGACACAGATTCAGAGTGTTAGCACTTTGGAAAACCAAATCTGGAACAAATTTTTATGATTTAGGATATTTAATTTTCTTTTTTTCTTAGTTTCCCCATTATGTATTAAAAAATGAGTGCTTAAATGCCATTGTCATAAAGCATCACGAATAAAACCTGTGCAGAAAGAAAACACTAACACTGTTACTTGAAAGGCTCAGTCTCAATTCTAAACACCAACATTAACTCCCTCTCTTCTGATTTTCAAAGGCAATACGTAGCTGTAGCCTAAGCAAGTCTTTACGTTCATCTGTAGATAAATTATTCCCTATGACTAATATTTAGTCAGCTGAACAAAATCTGCTAATGAAGCAGGCACATTAGAGCCATTAGCAACATACACACAGCAAAGATTCACCAAAGGAGTAAGCAGGATTTTAAGAAAGAAAATACCATTTGAGATATACAGAGAGCACCAGGACTCCAGAACCCACTGACTAGTGCCTCTCTGCAGGACTGCAGTACAATCTATAAACCTTATTCTGTTTGAGACAAGACAAATCTAATCATATCGCATAGCTAAACTAATATGGAGCAATCCGTGTTGATGTGCAGTGAAATACATTAATGAAGTAAACAAATATCTAGAGGGCTTTAAAACAACAAGCATAATCATCATACATTATTCCCTAAAATAGTAGGATTTAGATCAAGTATCCTTTAAGCAGGGATTATGACATGGCCACAATGAAGATGCATTAAACTGTAAACACTGACAGCAAATATATTAACTCCAGTATGTACAAGAGAATGCTAATATACTTTTAAAGCTCTGACAGTTCTGATTACCACACACTTGACTGAACTGAAAATGCACCTGCATATAAAGAAAGAGTTGGTTGTCTGCTTTTGTAAGCATTGCTTGAGTGCTGCAACATTACTGAAACATGTCTCTGTCACAAATCTGACATGCTGATGGACTTATTTAGCCCTGGGGATCATAATACCATCATGCTCTTTGGTGACTGTTGCATATATAATTCCATTCAGGCCTAATACAAAATATGATTAAACACTTGGATGGCATTTCAGTTTTGATTTAGATGTAGCTGTAATTTACTGGAGCTCCTATTTTCAGGATTTTAGGAATGTAAACAAGCCTTACACGTTTATTATTTCCTAGTCACATATGTAGTAGATATGTTTGTCATTGTGTCTTGTCTGGTTCCAAAGAGAAGTCTGTGCAGAATACATAATGAGTTGGGATCAATCACACCACCTCAACCAGAAAGATAATACATATTTTTTCGTACTATTTGGTGTCTGAAAATGAAGGCCTTTTTTTGTTCCCCCAGAGTTTTGCCTATGTATTTAGGGGCCCCAGACTACACAGAATCTCAGGGACAAAGAACTCTTCCATTTCCTTTAGGCACATCTGTGCACACAGTATGTTCCACCTCTGGCTCATCTACTAGTGCTTTTCTTTTTAAAACTGTTGTGATGGGAAGGGAAGGGTATCCCTGTGAGCACTTTCTCCGAACAACGTTGACTGTAATACCACATTATTTAGATCTTCTCAGCTTTGGAGTGTAGCTCAGCCTTCAGCAGCAGCAAATGAAAGGGGACCTGTGCCTCTCTGAGACTTTCTGTGCCCAGCAATTGCCTGCAGAAGGAAGCACAAAGAGAAAGGCTTCCCTTTCATTCTGTAATACTCAGTGTCTAAGGACAGGAATATGCAGAGTAGGCATTCCTGTACCTCCCATACACGGTTACAAACCAGGTAGTCTTGTACACATGGAAGGAAATGCTTCTAGACCAAGGATGAAGGGACTTCTTTTGAGCTTCTTTATGGTATCATTGTGAGTAAATGTAAATCCTGGTACTCAGTGTGGGCTGTAAGTTGGTTCAGATGATCTGACCAATGTCAAATAAATTATCATACCTGATACTGGCTTTCTTCATGTTTCTTACAGAATTTCCAATTTATGTTGTTAGTTTGAGTGTTATGATAGCTAGAAAAATCACATTTGTGATACATAACACATCTATAAGGTATTATAAATACTTTATAGCCCAACTTGCAAATTAGAATAGGGCCTGAAGCTAAACCAGAAATCTGGAATTGCCTGCACACTAACACCGTGGTATAGCTATGTTGGAAGTCTCTCACTTTAGGACAAGTTTCTGATAAAAGATTCTGCAAAGGAAAGATCTAAAAATATTACAGCGTTAGTAATACTTTTGGCCCTGAGCAAGTACTTAGGCAGTGTCCAGCACCATGTGAAAGAACATGAATCAGTAGCAAATGCCATTTTTTGGCTGAGAGGACAATCAGAGTCTACTAAGGACAGCACACTGCATAAACCAACCACATGCACCTTCCTGTATGCTCATTTTGCCAAAGCCACGTAGTATCTTGATTTAACCTAAAAGCATTCAAACCGACATTTATTTGAAGATCATTGAGGCAAAAAAAGTGCTGCACATGCAATATGTATGACTGTCACCTCTTCCACCACGGTATTTTGTACATGCACACTTAGAGGTCTTTTAGCAAGGTGACAAAACCAAGGATCTCCTAAGCAAATTCTCTGCTAAACAATTGCCTTGTTTTTTTCCCTTTCACTATGAAAGAACTTGAACTATTGTATTTAAAATTATGGCTGTCTCGGCTTTTGATGAGACACAGGTTCATTTAGATGAACTCTAATTGCATCCATCCCTTAGACATTTAATAGTAAATATTAAAAAACCAAAATCCTCTGCACTGCATCTAAATTATTTGAGGTCCAGTATCTATGTTAAGGGTCCAGCCAGACCTTTTGTTAAGGACTTTTAAGGACCTATAAAGAATAAAACCCACTTTGGTAGAAATGGGTACTGTACTCTTAGTTTAATGACCTCAAAATGAGCCTGATTTCCAGAAAAAGCTGAGAACGATAAGCAACTTGCAGCAGGTGAAAACGACACAGCAAGGTAAGAACAGTCTTGTTCCTGTTCACATTTAAGTAACTGTCAAAGATTATTTAACTTGCTTTTCACTCTTACTTTTATATCGCTGGAGGCTTGGGGTGGGGAGGGGGAGAATCATCTCACATCTCCATTGTGAGCCTGTGTATCTCCATAAGAATTACTGCTTCACACCTTTATTCCTTGGAGGTCTATGTGCTCTTCTCTTCAGTGAAGATGCCCACAGCAGTTTTGCCCTGTCTCCTTTCTTAAAAATTAAATTCCTTGTGACCCAGTGTGTTTAGCCCTGTGTCCTGGTCTCTCTGCTTTCCTTTCTTCATATCTGAAGCAGTGAAATATTGTGTACTGTTCCATGCTCTATCCATCAGTAGTTTGTGGTTGCTATGAAGAGTAAATTGTATAAGCTCAGTGGCTCTGTGCCAGACAGTGGCTATTGTCTATCACAGCAGCACTTCCTCCATTATTGCAGAAGACAAACCTGACTGGAAGTAACAATTAGGGCTCAGACAGGCTGTTCAGAAATATACTCGGGTCCTTTTGTTTATTTTCACACCAGGGCAGTTATTTTAATATCCTGGTGTTCCACAGCCCTCAGTTGTTAGTTTATCGAGAATGATAAAGCCACAACGCAGTTCAGCTCAACCTCTGATAAACTTCAAAAGAGTTCAAAAAGATGTAGAAATGAAAGTCCATTTTGAATGGGCAATAATGTGGTGTGGGGGAAAAACCTCCCAGCAATTTCTTAGTGAAGAACAGAAGAATTCACTTTCTTATTCAAGAGCCCCTCTTCTCTTTTGTTCTGCAAATACATATTTTAAACACCAGCAAGAAGCACACTTGCAAGTATCAACATCTCAGTAGCAGCTGCTGGTGTAGTGTGCCAGAAAGACCTTCACTAGTCTAAAATATGCTTTAACTCAACTTATCTGCCCCTAGCAGTGCCTAGTAACTATTCAAACCATTCAAATAATCAAGCTTATTCACACAAGAACTTTTATGCTGGCAGTAGGGCACTGAATATAGTCAGTTACCCAATTTGGTTATAATTATACTTCTGAAAATAGAATGTAGACATGAATATTAAGAACTTCCTACAGATATGGAAAATCTGAAAACCCCCGCCATGATTTTTTTGTTCAGAGTTATAATAAGGGTCAATCTGTTTCATCAGCATATACTTAAACATGTGATTTCCTTTTACTGTTTGTCAAATGAAATAAACATAGTTTAATGTCTGTTTTTAATGAAATCACCTAAATTAAATAGTAAAACTCTGGTGAACTTAACTATAGAAAATCTTATTTACAGATTTGACAAAGCTGAAACAGGAAACTTCAGCAATTCACTTCTCCTTACAAGTATGTTATCTAAATACATGTTAGGTTTTATCTCCTTTAGGTAGAACTCTCTTCATTGCAGAATATAAGTAATATTTTGATGCATATAACTTCAGTGATGCAAAGTCAAAGCTTTAAACTGATCTTAAGGAATGAGATATATCTCCCTAAGGAAGTAAGTACATTCAGTTTGAAACTTTGGATGAAAAAAGTAACACCTCTGTTCCTTTAGAAAAGCTTGAGCTTCATTCTCAGGCTCCTTTTTTCTGGTACTCAGCATTAGAACAAGAAAAGATTATGCATGGTTTAAATTAACTTCTACATCATTCCTGTGCTAAAACTGCTTAACAGCATTTTTGGTACAAGTAAAGCTCTTATTTCTTCCTTCTTGTCAAGGTCAAGATATGTCCAGCTAGGAAAAAACCACAGCAATATGCAGGGACTTCTTGCAGATGTTTTTAACACATGCAGTATCTAGCCTTGACATATGTTCTACTGAAAGCAGAAGAAACTAAAAGTAATGACCTTCTAAGGCAATGGTGCAGGAAAATGGAAAAAAAATCAACTATTTTAATGCTGACCCCAGTTTTCAATTCATCTAGCATGCCACAGGAGAATGAAAATAGTGTAAATGAACTGGCTTTGTCCCACATAACTATTTGTTTACTTCATATTGTCTGTTCTCTGTGCAAAACCTCTTTGTTAGTTCTCTACATATACTGATTACATTCAGCACCTTTTTCTAATCACACAATGTGACTCTGGGGATGTGAATGCAAACAGTAAAAATATTGCTCATGCTTTTGTAATAGATATTTACATACAAAAATTGCTAATACATAAAAATATTGCTAGTTTTGTTTGGCACAAGTAATATAGCACTTGTATAATACCTCTGGTTAAACACAGAACCCCATACCTGCTCTTGTGGCCACTTCTGTCTGTCCTCTGGAGTTCTTGACTTTGCTTTAAATCCTCGATGCACATCTCCACTGTGCTTAGAGGCAGATGGGATATTCAGNAATGTTAAGGGTCCAGCCAGACCTTTTGTTAAGGACTCTTAAGGACCTATAAAGAATAAAACCCACTTTGGTAGAAATGGGTACTGTACTCTTAGTTTAATGACCTCAAAATGAGCCTGATTTCCAGAAAAAGCTGAGAACGATAAGCAACTTGCAGCAGGTGAAAACGACACAGCAAGGTAAGAACAGTCTTGTTACGACACACATTTAAGTAACTGTCCTCCTGTATCTCTGCTTTCCTTTCTTCATATCTGAAGCAGTGAAATATTGTGTACTGTTCCATGCTCTATCCATCAGTAGTTTGTGGTTGCTATGAAGAGTAAATTGTATAAGCTCAGTGGCTCTGTGCCAGACAGTGGCTATTGTCTATCACAGCAGCACTTCCTCCATTATTGCAGAAGACAAACCTGACTGGAAGTAACAATTAGGGCTCAGACAGGCTGTTCAGAAATATACTCGGGTCCTTTTGTTTATTTTCACACCAGGGCAGTTATTTTAATATCCTGGTGTTCCACAGCCCTCAGTTGTTAGTTTATCGAGAATGATAAAGCCACAACGCAGTTCAGCTCAACCTCTGATAAACTTCAAAAGAGTTCAAAAAGATGTAGAAATGAAAGTCCATTTTGAATGGGCAATAATGTGGTGTGGGGGAAAAACCTCCCAGCAATTTCTTAGTGAAGAACAGAAGAATTCACTTTCTTATTCAAGAGCCCCTCTTCTCTTTTGTTCTGCAAATACATATTTTAAACACCAGCAAGAAGCACACTTGCAAGTATCAACATCTCAGTAGCAGCTGCTGGTGTAGTGTGCCAGAAAGACCTTCACTAGTCTAAAATATGCTTTAACTCAACTTATCTGCCCCTAGCAGTGCCTAGTAACTATTCAAACCATTCAAATAATCAAGCTTATTCACACAAGAACTTTTATGCTGGCAGTAGGGCACTGAATATAGTCAGTTACCCAATTTGGTTATAATTATACTTCTGAAAATAGAATGTAGACATGAATATTAAGAACTTCCTACAGATATGGAAAATCTGAAAACACCCGCCATGATTTTTTTGTTCAGAGTTATAATAAGGGTCAATCTGTTTCATCAGCATATACTTAAACATGTGATTTCCTTTTACTGTTTGTCAAATGAAATAAACATAGTTTAATGTCTGTTTTTAATGAAATCACCTAAATTAAATAGTAAAACTCTGGTGAACTTAACTATAGAAAATCTTATTTACAGATTTGACAAAGCTGAAACAGGAAACTTCAGCAATTCACTTCTCCTTACAAGTATGTTATCTAAATACATGTTAGGTTTTATCTCCTTTAGGTAGAACTCTCTTCATTGCAGAATATAAGTAATATTTTGATGCATATAACTTCAGTGATGCAAAGTCAAAGCTTTAAACTGATCTTAAGGAATGAGATATATCTCCCTAAGGAAGTAAGTACATTCAGTTTGAAACTTTGGATGAAAAAAGTAACACCTCTGTTCCTTTAGAAAAGCTTGAGCTTCATTCTCAGGCTCCTTTTTTCTGGTACTCAGCATTAGAACAAGAAAAGATTATGCATGGTTTAAATTAACTTCTACATCATTCCTGTGCTAAAACTGCTTAACAGCATTTTTGGTACAAGTAAAGCTCTTATTTCTTCCTTCTTGTCAAGGTCAAGATATGTCCAGCTAGGAAAAAACCACAGCAATATGCAGGGACTTTTAACACATGCAGTATCTAGCCTTGACCTATGTTCTACTGAAAGCAGAAGAAACTAAAAGTAATGACCCACTAAGGCAATGGTGCAGGAAAATGGAAAAAAAATCAACTATTTTAATGCTGACCCCAGTTTTCAATTTATCTAGCATGCCACAGGAGAATGAAAATACTGTAAATGAACTGGGTTTGTCCCACATAATTATTTGTTTACTTCATATTGTCTGTTCTCTGTGCAAAACCTCTTTGTTAGTTCTCTACATATACTGATTACATTCAGCACCTTTTTCTAATCACACAATGTGACTCTGGGGATGTGAATGCAAACAGTAAAAATATTGCTCATGCTTTTGTAATAGATATTTACATACAAAAATTGCTAATACATAAAAATATTGCTAGTTTTGTTTGGCACAAGTAATATAGCACTTGTATAATACCTCTGGTTAAACACAGAACCCCATACCTGCTCTTGTGGCCACTTCTGTCTGTCCTCTGGAGTTCTTGACTTTGCTTTAAATCCTCGATGCACATCTCCACTGTGCTTAGAGGCAGATGGGATATTCAGTGATTTTGGCCTCCCCTCATGCCTGTTAGCACTGTGAACAGCTTCTCCCTTTGAACAAGTCTCTTTGTACTCATGTGCCATGTTTTCAGTCCCCGTGTGCTCTGGACTCATTTCTGTTGTACTATTAATACTGCTCATGCTCATACTCATTTTGATTTCTGCTACAATCTGGTCAATGTCCTCTTCCTGCTCTTCCAGCTCTGCATCCTCTTTTCTAGAATGGTATGGTGAGATGCCCTGTGGATTTCCATTAGCCTCTGCTGGGTAATAGTCCGGATAGTCACCTTCACTTTGACAGTACTGGATGTTTTCTTCTTGGTCTTGAATCTCCAAAGACGATGCTTCATCCTCCAAAATATGAACGCCATTATCTTGACCTTCCTGCCACTCTTGTCTGTCTGTCACCTCATTTTCATCTTGGTGCTGAATTTTACCTTCAGCCCATTCTTCTACAGCTTCCTGACACTCATCTGTTTCAACACGGTGCTCCTCATGGGGAACATACTCCTCCCCATTGCAGTCCATTCCTTCCAGGTAACTGTCATCCTCTGGACAGTATCTAATGTAGTATGTGATCCCCTCCTCTTCTTCTGGCAAGCCTTCATCATAGTCCTCCTCCTCAGAGGTGTTATTTACATAGTCAGAGCTGGAGTCCCCATCTCCACTATGATCATTGCACTCATGTTCCACAGGTGTAGGGCTACCTTGTCTGACAGCTGCTAGTTCTGCCTCCTTTGCTGCATAATCTTCAATAGGAAGGTCACTTTCTTCATTTTCAGGCTCCCTGCTGTGGGATGAAGTAGGGCAGGCTCTGGCTCTGTGATCCAGCATGCTGGCTGAAGTGCTTTGATGTTTCCTGTTTGCCATAGCCAACTCCTCATATGACAATCATTTCTAAAGCAATTACTGTAAGGAAGATGGGAAAACACACATTCAGGAAAAGGTCATCAGTAGAGAACAGTGATGTTAATAGGAAGCAAACTGACAGACTCATTTGGTAATAAGCATGTGTTTGTAGATACTTAAACTAGACTCACACAGCAAACTTTTTAAATGCTTGTGCTGTGGAACCATGAAATCAAAGTAATAACTTGCACACTGAAAGGAACAGATAAAGAGAAGGTTCTACATTTATGCTAAATGTATTCTAGTGTAGGCTCCCTTCAGTCAATTTGACAGAGAATTAATTCTGAACCTTGAAATTAGTTTTCAATTTCTTTTTCTTGCCTGTAAGGGGTCATGCTTTGATCGTTATGCAGTAAATGGGAACTCCTTTCAATTTTCAGCTTAGGCACTTCTTTTAACACGTATTGAAAGCAAACATTTAGAATCTGACCTTCTCTGACCAAAACTATAGGAAAATAATTCTATTAACTTGGCAGTCGCAGAGAGCACTAAAAGTTAATGTACTGGTATTAAAAGTTATTTTTAAAAAGAGCACTCACTGGTTTATTAGCCCTTACTAGCTGGATGCCATGAAGTATCTCCCATTGTTAAACCAAATATTGGTTTTAAAATAGATCATTTCAGTTAGAAGGGACCTACAACAATCACCTGAACTGCCAGACCAATTCAGGGCTGAAAAAGTTAAAGTGTGTTTTAAGGGTCTTGTCCAAACGCCTCTTAAAACACTGACAGGTTTGAGGCATCGACCACCACTGGAAGCCCGTGTTCCAGTGTCTGACCACTCTCCTGGTAAAGAAATGCTTCCTAATGGCCAGTATGAACACATCCTGACACAGCTGTGAACCATTCCCATCCTATCACTGGATACCTTCTTGTGGAAGCACCTCGCTGTCTCCTTCCCCTCCTCAGGATGCCGTCAAGGGCAATGAGGTCACCCTCAACCGCATTTTCTACAGCCCAGAGAAGCCCAAAGCCCTTCCTTTGCCACAGGACACTCCTTCCAGCCCTTTCACCAGCTTTGCTGCTTTTCTCTGGACACACACAAGGACCTTCACATCCTTCTAAAATTATGGGACCCAGAACTGCACGCGGTACCTCACATGCAGCCAAACAAATGCTGAAAGCAGTGAAGTATTGTGAATACAATAAAAGCTCACTAATTCTTCCTCCTAAACAGTTGTGCTACTTGAAATTACAAATTTTTCACTGAACACTGGATTCTAAATAAAGAAGCAGGGATTATACGAACCATATCAAAAAAAGTCAAAACAAAGAAAACAGCTGATTCTTGACAGGCTTGACAAGTGTAATCTGCTGTGTGTGATTTGGATGGTGGAAACAACATATTTTCAGTATACATATTCCTCTGTTTCCTTATATCTTTATGATAAGCTTGACCTGTGTGTGTGGTTACTTCCTTGGAGTAAACTGAGCTCAGACTTCTGACATGCACCACACAACTTCATGCTTTACTCTATGCACCTAATAACGATAAATCAGCCAAGCACATGATTTTGACATAACCAGTTTTCCAAGTCTTGTGTGCACACACAAAGCAATACAACTAGCAGGGAGTTAGAGGATTAGAAGAGCTATATAGAGATTCATTTCTTAGGCATTATGAATTTATAAAAAATATCCTGTCCCTTGTAACCTAAACCCTCCTAGATATCCCTGCAGAATTTCTGAAATTTCCTGTATCAGAAGAAAAACCCCAAACCTTAGTTTGTGACAAATCCAAGGATCTGATGTATCTACAGATTATTGTAATGACATCATGTGGCCAATCTCTCCCTGAAACACGCATTCTAGATTCTGAGAAGCTTTAAAGTAACAGAAAGAGACATGGAAGGCACCCAGCATGTGAAGCTCTTTTGAGTTATTGATACCTTGTAGAATTAGTCTTGACAGAAAGCTTTAAAGTAAATACATAGTGTATCTGAAGAGAAGTTTTAAAGGAGAAAATCAGACCAAAAGGCAAAACCTTTTCAGTAATTACTTGCCCCTCCCTCACTATTAGAATAACTAGCAGACATGCAAGGTTTTCTCAATATGATCTGTATTCCCTTTATGATCCCATTGATAAATTAGGGATCTATTTTTACTTTGGAGTCAGTTATAAGAAGGTCAGAACCCCAGGGCACCCATCCACTACGGTTGCCTCTCATTTAGTCAGCACTACTTACTGCAAACTACAGATGTTTGCTGTATTACCCAAACTTATTGTACATTGGAATAAACCAGCAGTCTAGTCATAATACTGCAATGCTCTGCAAAAGCTGCAAAAAACTGCCCAAAAGGAAGATAAACTGTTTGCATGACTAGATCAAGAATGACTAAGCACACCACACAAACATGTCTAAAACAGCTCAAGAGGGAGTACTACAAATAATATTTTTGAATGGCACTACAATAAAATGAAAGAGATCTCATCTGTTCCAAGTGAAAATTATTTCTTGTCAAAACAGAACAAATTAAGTGTCTCTTGGGGAAAGAACAGTCCTTAACTACAATGGTCTCAGTCTTCTAGTAATTGAAAATGTTCTCCCATATTAAGCAGTACTTAGAGATTTACAGTGCAGTGGACTCTGCACACAAGTCACTACAGTGTAGCTGAAGATACAGAGGCAAAAAGCAAGTAAAAAACACTGTTTGAAACTCATGACTCAGATTTTCCTATAGCATATGGAGATAAGAACCCTTTTTTTAGCCAGTGTAATGGAGTTTTTCCACCCACATCAAAGAATCTTCCTTCCAGGCCCTTAAACCGCAATAAGCTTTATCACTACGCTGATAGCCTTTCATAAATTCCAGTAGGGAATGCTCCCAGATGTGACTTACCTGCAAGAAAATCCACTGCATTCTAGATACTTGTGCAACAGCACATGCCACAGGAAGCCATTCCTGTGTGCTCAGAGCCAAGAGCCAGCAGGTGGACAAGACAAGGCACAGTAATAGGAAGGGAGGGAGGGCTAATCTGTGGCACCCCCACCAGCTGTGGGGACACTGCCAGGGCAGGGGCTGCCAGGACATGGATATCAGCTGGGCAGCACTAATGACTGCAGCTGCATTCCCCAGCAGCCTTTCAAACTGGCACAGGCACTACGGGAGGCAGGGGAAAGGAAGAACTTGGAAAAATAGTGGCAGACTGGAAACTTTTTAGAGCATAGGTGATAAGAAATAGAGAAAATCATTCCTCTCAAGCACTGCCGTATTAGGACATGGGAAATGGGTTTGCAGTTAATTCAATCTGAGGCAATGATTGAAGACAGTGCTTTACCCCTGTATGCTGGAATTGAGGCAAAGTCTGATTTTTCTGTGAGAGGCAAGGCTGATCTTAATGCTATGGAAACTGAAGTTACAAAGCAATCTCTGCACAAAAAATTACAATTCTAGTCGGCCTCCTTTGCAATCTTCTCAGTCAGGCACTACTTTTTAGGGAACAAAGTACTGAAATAAAAAGGCAGCATTTATTATTTTCAGCCCATGAATTGCAGACTGAATGTGCACTGATTATACCATCTTCAACTATGAAATGTAACTTCTGCAACTGTACTAACACATCAGAATTACTGAACAGAGTTTTCAAACACAAGTCTGAGAAATGCTCTTTATGAAGATGCACATGTATTTCTAACAAGGAAACAAACAGCAACACGTATTTTAACTCAAGTATTAGAACAGGCAAGGTAACCTGGTTCCCATCAAAATCTCTCTCAAGCTTCCTAGGAAAATATTTTGGTCATAGATTAGGTTTAGCACAACCTAAATATTTTAAAACCCAGAAGTGTTCTGGACTTTTTCTAAGCTGTGTCATGTTACACAGCAAAGTTCCTGAGAACCACAGTTCTGAACTCTTCTGTCTTCTCACCTACAGAGATGTAGTTTATCTGTGTGGATGAGAATCAACTGAACCCCAAGTATTCAAATTTTAGAAGTTAAAAAACACAACTTGGATTTTTTTTTCTTTCAGAAGTGCAATAGAAACTCAATTTTTCCTATGGGTTCTGCTATCTAGATACTGTGCAAAGCTGTCTGAATCACTGCCTGCAGAGATTAATACATTTTCTAATTTTCCCACGTTATCTCAATATTAGGTTACATAGTAACTGATATGTGAATATTAGCTAACAATGCTCCTCAACTGGGAGAAAATACTGGATTCCTATTTAATACTACTCTGATGTTGATGTGAAGAGAGGAGTAATCAGAGATCATTTCATCAACAGAGGCTCCAACTGAGTCAACAGACCATTTCCTCTGCTTGGTTGGTCTCCCTCCTACTTGTATCTCAGCTTCCTCCTTGATACTGGGGAGTTAAGTTAAACTTGTGTATCACTCTAAGCGCATCAACTTCTGGCTGAGAGTGGAAACAAGTGTTCCTGGAACTTGGAAGGAACAGTGCTGTGCCTTTCTTTACCTTCTTTCCTCAGGATTCAGTGATTTTATGTGCTGAGACAAGCAAACCCTGATATCAATTGTACAGTGCATCACTAAATTTCCATCAGTGTTGTCAAGATCACTGATTAAGGGACGAGTTACCAAGGGTTCTCAATAAAAATGTCTTTCAGTAATGGCTTTGCTTTATTTTGCTTAGTTTTGCCTGCCTCAGCCCAATGTTGAAAGGAAAATGAATCTCTAGAAGACACATGCTGCATTTCTATGTAGCAGTAATAGGAATATGCAAAGGGGAACCACTTTCTTCTCCTCCCAGAAACAGGACCGCTCTCTTACAGCTGGAATTTCTCCTAATCAGTGCTCATTATAGTCATTAGCTTTCTCCTGAGTTCCTTGCACCTCATCCCAGACAGCTGTAGTGAGGGGTTTATGGACCTCAGCACTTCTACAGCTTTTCACCTGTGTAGAAAAATACCTTTCCTTTCTTCCCAGTGAAAGAGATCAGTTAAACTTGCATTAAAACTGGGAAATGGTACACAATTGTAAACACGGTGATAAAATGAAATACCCAGTATAGTATTCCTGGTTGTGTTTAAAGAACTGCTTTACATCTATATTTGATTCACAAGCTGAACCGTATTTGACTGGGAGCAAAACAAGCTCTTTGTGAAGGTTTTTTACATTTAACATGCATGGTGATCTGAGGAGACAGGGGAGCACTGTTTGTCATCAACAAACATACTACTGCATGCTTATCTACAGCCAAATTATTCTTGAGCCCTGCTGTTGCAACTTACAGGTGAACCTAAGAGTTTTACTGGCCTCAATTTGATACACTCTATTGTGCAAGGCCTGTTTCTTGTGCTTCCTCCTCCCCAGGCTCCTTTCTTCACCCACTTCTCAGTCTCCTTTCTCTCACACTTCAAATACCTGTACCTTTTGTCAGTTTTGACAAAATCCCAGTTTTGCTTCCCTGAAATTGTTCAATACCGCCTATTTCCACAAATCTCCAGTGCAATCTAGCTGCTAGTAAGATGGTTCTAAAAAGATGTAACTCTACCCTTTATAAGTCATCCTCAGATGCAACACAACATACCATCAGGCAACATAATGCATATGGCCTACAGGCTGCTTCTCTGTTGCTGAGCTGTGCCTCTGATGCACTGCTGACTGAAGCTATTCCACATGTCAGCTCTATACATTCATAATTCAGAAATGCTGTAAAAAAGAAAAAACAACACCTAACCCGTTTAACACAGTCACATGCTTGGAACTGCTACGTGTACCGAGTTACTCAGTATATCTGTAACTGAGAGAACAGTATTTTTCAACAGAACTGCATCAGAAAATTCATGATTGCAGGGCTTTACACTAATTATTCCAGTCCAATAAAGAGATCTCCAATAAAGAGATAAGTTAAAGTGGAAACGATCTAACTTCAATTCCTTCAGAACAATTTTAATATCAAACAAATACTATTTCTCAGTAGGCTTTCATTACAGAAGACTTTAATAGACTTCCATCTGCTGAGCTGGTCAAGAAGAATTGTGACTGATCCTAGACTGGGAACTAGAATTTTTAATAAGCAGATAACAGAACATGAGCCTGCCATGGCTTTGTCAGATTCTGCAGTCATTTGATTCCCCAAGGCCAAACTGCATTAACTCCATGTTCATTTTTCAGTGGAGCTGACACTCCAGACTGCAAGAATCCAGAAGCAAAGTGCAGGATAACCTGCCAGCTCTTCTAAAAGCAGGTATAAATGGGATCCCTACTCCCACAGGAGCCCTAATCCACCAGTGTGACTGACAACAGACTAAGCATGTGATCAGGGATTTCAGAAGGAGCACAGGATGTCGAACAAAGGAAAGGGAGAAGGACATACAGCACATGAGAACTGGGCCAGCTCTACTCATCTTCTGGTATCTGTGTATGGAAAGAGTGAGACCATCTCCTACAGTTAGGACTATCATCGTAATGAACTTAGGATCGTGTTGTGCCATCTCAATAATCTTAAAGCTGGGGAGTGTTTCTCTGAGTAAGGCTGGCACAACCTGGCACTATTATTAGTCAGGCCTTTTAAAAAATAGCTGTTCCTTTTGTCTGAAACCTTTGAATATAAAACAAAAAACGTCTAGACAACCACAAGCCATCATTACAGACGGGAAACACCTAGGGCACACATTTCAATTATCAGTGCATAAGCAAATTGGTACTTTTATCTCCATGATGTTAAATCTGCACGTGCAGTAAATACATGCAGATATAGTCAAATGCCAGCCTTTTCCTCAGTGCAAGCTCAGCAGGGTCTAACATATCCCAAAAAACATTTCTCTTTGGGATTTTTGTGGCCATAAATGATTCAGGGATGCTATTTGAATCTGCATGTCTTAGAGGTCACCAACTTCCTTAGTTTTCTCCAAAAAAACCATTATGGAGTGGGGAAAAAAACTCACCAAACACACCTGAGAGATCTAGACAAGTGGTAGTGCTAAGCTCTGGTCTTTGTGATTTGTTATTTATAAAGTGATAAAACAGCTTTGTTCACCTACTTGTAAAAATATACCACAAAGAATACTTTGAAGTAAGAACGTGTTTGGGCATAAAAATTACTAGTTTTTAGGAACTTAGATCTGTTCTTTTAACTCGGAAACTCAAGATTGAAAACTGGACGGAGGTGGAGGATTTGTCTCCATGCAGAACTCCAATCTGGGCTGACAGCCTAAGCCAGCAGTGAAGCTGGACTTGGGAATGCCACTTCTGGCTTTTACGTGCTGGTTCTCCTGGCTCAGAAAGCTTTCTATCTGTTTTATTAAAACTTTCATGAAGTATTTAGTTAAGTCACAGTAATACAACTTTGTAGATATATAGCACTGCTCAATACTGCTACTGACACTAATTTAACAAAAAATCAGGCAAACGGAAAGAGAACTAGAGGACACTGAATTAATTTATGGGGAGTACATTTCTTTCTATGGGTTGTCATGCATAAACAACACATTTGATGAAGAATTTTTAAAACCACTAAGACGAATTTTTGCAGGAAGTCTGACTGAAAATAAAAGCCATTTAGAAAATAAGCTTCGACAAATAGCACGAAATAAAGCTGAAGTGTTTTGTCAATGTTACTGACAATTTAAGACATTTCTAGGAATTGTAAAGCTTAACTAGATAGGAATTTGCTGCTTGTTGGTTCTTGCTAAATGTTCTAAACAATTCTATTTCTTCCTTCATCCAAGAGAATTTTCTTCTCAGCCCTCAATAGGAATGAGGGAGCAGACAGAAGCCAAACAAGTCTTAAATAATCTCTCTACCTATTTATTTTAAGGTATTTCTATTCTCACATACTTGACCTCTTCTGGATGATGGTATAAAAATAAGAGTAGCAAACATAACGTGGATAGAATCAAGAGCATCTTGCTATTTAAGGTTTTCAGCTTTTTCCTTTCTCTAAAATCAAACCCAACAAACTTCATGTCAGGAAATACATTTTAAAATACCTTTATTTGTTTGGTGCAAACCTCTTGGGAATCAGCAATGTATTTTCTTTTGTACTCTGAAATTCCATTGAAAATTACCCTATTTTAATCTGACTCTCTTTTCCATGAGTGCCTTTAGAAAATGATGACTTTTTTTAAAAACCATAATAAAATCAACAATGTAGTTGGATGTCTCCAGTATTTAATTTTTTCTTAGTGTCTTCTATTAAGACCCAGTGTCCCATCTCACTGCTGGGCAGATGCTGGGCTGGGGCTCCCTCAAGTCCAAAGGGAAGCAAGTACTTTACACACTGTGAATAGACAAGGCAGAAATACACTAAATACATGTTCCAAGATTTGAGGAGAGAAGATGATGGTCGGTGTTCCCCCCAGTGCCTCTGGCTCATACAAGAAGTGCTGTGAGTTCGGTACTTCACCTGCAGAGCCTGAGAGCCCCGGGGTTCATCCAACACCAACCCTGTGTCCAGTCGTACACAATCCCTCGTCTTCAGGAAGGACAAAAATGAAGCAGGAAGTTACACATTAAAAATATCTACAAAAGTTACTTAAATCTTTCAATTGTAGCAGCAACACGTTAAATTCCAAATTTGAGATCTTCCTTTTTAAGCTTTAACTCCTCACCCTCACACAGTGTACAATTCCTGTTACGATTTTATGATTACACGTTATTTTTTACCACCTGCCTTCTAATTTGTTAAAAGTGCAGCTGGGATAGGACAGGAGGAAAAACAGCTAAAGGCAACTGGTGTTATTCAGTGTTTCAGAGCTTCAATTAATTGTCTAAATATTATTTTAATATGCTTAACATAATTGAAATACAGAATTAGAAAATAGCAAGAGATTTGCTAGGAAAGCAGAGAAAGAAAGGTTCTTAAAAAAACGAGGGTAATATTGGGGGAAAGGAAAATGAAGAGCATCTAAAAATAGGTTGCATTAAAATACATGACTTGCTGGTTATCTCAGGAGTAGCCACGAGGGTCCTCCTGTGCAGCTAATGCCAAAAAAAATCCCCTTATCATTCTCTGGTTATTCAGCCGTGTCTGCTGTGAATTTGAGGGAGTCACAAAAGATAATATTTTGGGGGAAAAAAATCACTGAACAGGCAAACAGCAAAGAAAATTATATATCCATTATTAGTCACCATTATGCTTATTTTGTAAGTTTAACAACTGACAGTAGAGCAAGAAATTATAAGTTTTAGGATAACAAATACACATATCTCCGTGCCAGGATTATTTCAGTTGCAGTCTTGCAGAAATTCTGTTTGAAGCTACAACAGCTGCAGTAGATCCTACAAAATACACATCCCTGTATCCAGGGTAATGTTTTTTAAATGGAGCAGACTGTCCAGGGTGACTCGCTTTCTGTAACAAAATTTTCTCAGTGTGCAGGTTGCATTCTGAGTAGAATATGAAGTGTAGCTGCATATATTGAAGACATGAATATTATATATTGACCAGTCATACCTAATGTACGCCTCCTCACCCTGAAACCACAGAGAAGCAATAGATAATTTGCTATTCATGCTATTCACCACATGATATGAAGAGGTTTCTGAGACGACTTAATTATTTTTCTTATTTTTGAAAGATTTTACATTCCGAGTCGTATTCCTAAATTTCTTTTGATGGTATATAGTATTTGTTCTGTTTGGTTTAATCTAATAAGCTTTTAAAATTCAATAATTGTCTTGTAAAAACCATTCTAAAAGTGGTGTATAATTAGAACCCACCAACAAATTTAAAGTAGAACAAAGAAATGCTCAAGACAGAGTCAAATCCATTGGCACTGCAGAGACTGTGTTCTTGAACATATAACCCAACTGAATGTAGCTTTTAAAGTTAAAAAGAATTAGCTATTTCCTGCAGTAGTAATAAAAATATTAGCAATCACATATTTAATTATCATTTATTGTTGATGTTGCTTAATCATTCTTCAGGGTTTGATTCCACAGCCCAAAGAGTGATACTAAACCTGCAGAACTGCACAGAGGACTGGTGTCAGTTTTGCAGCGTTAAACCTGCTACAGGGAAAAGGTAACAAAAATAGAACCTCATTAAAGATATCTTAGACAGGAGAAAGGGCAGAAGCAGAATATTTGTATTCAGCAGAATAAGATGTGACTCTAAAATTAAGTCAGTGAGACTTTATGGGCTATTCTTGTGACTGTTCTGCTCCAAGAGACCAGTTTCAAATAATGAAAAAGTACCCCTCAAGCACCCAAATGCTCCAGCGATAGCAATGAAGAGGCATCAACTTTAAATTTTATTCCACAAGAAATATAAATTTTAGTATCTTCTTATGATTATTGTATTTCTGAGAATAAGAGAAAATATAGGATGTACAGGAATAAGGGAAAAGTATAGTATATATTAACATTATCATGTATTAACAATTTATGCCATTCAATTAAAATATATTCAGCTACTCCAAGACAACTTGCAATCCATCCAGAGCTCTGGTCAAATGTTTAGCCTGTCCTAGAATGGATTTTACAGAGTTGTACAATGGTTCACAGAGTACCTTTCTGCTGCCTATGGAGGCTACTCAGAAATCTGGCAATCTTTTCATCTCCTGCTAATTTGTAGGTTTCTTATGGTCATCTTCCAATTTCCTGGGTAACATTTTTATCTCAGTAACAAGGTTGACTTCCATACTGACTTAGCACCGAATTATAACAGATCACTATTAGCACAACATGAGCCAATACTAACAGAACTGTGGGGAGCCATGGGGCTGGAATTCAAACAAGATGGAACAGGCACTTAACTGGAGACAGCTGTATTTGGCTGTGGGAAACCTGCTGAGGTCAGAACTGTACACATCCATACTCACAGAACCTGGCCTTGCACAACTGACATGCAAAAACATCGGGGACTGCAATATTTTCAAGTCTAACACAGTTTTTTTTTTAAATGTTCAATAAAAAGCAGCCAACTGAACTAGATTTCCTTATCTTTGAACACAAGTATACTTTTAAAAGATTGTTCACTGGAAAGCCACTAAAGAAAAATTTCATTTGGACTCTAATGCAGATTTAACTACTGCTTCAGTAACAAAACTAAGTGATTCCACCTACAGTGTCTCCTAATATATGGAATTCATCCTTTTTGTCTACAATAATTCAGTGCTTTAAAATGGATTGAGTCAAGACTGGAAAGTGTACTGCACAGTAAATGTTGTGCAAGGGTGAGGCAAAATTTACTTCGACTAAAATATGCAAAAAATGTTAGTTCACCATGGCAGATCCTTCAAAAAGTCTTTTAAACCATCAAACCTATACAGTGATTAGTGCCTTCGGAGTACAGGTGAAAGGTGAGACAGGATTTGAGAACTTCCTCCAAGATGAGGGATTAGTACTTCTGATAAGATATGTATATTCCAAATTTCCATGTTGTTGGAAGAAAAAAATCATACTGCAAAAACAGAGTCTTCACAGTAAGAAGAAACGTAAGAATGTTGGTTCCTTGAGATTCTCTTCCTCAGGAATACAAATCTAAGCTCTGGGTTTGACCAGGGCTGGCTGCCCTGGGCCTGTGATCTGGCACAGCCCTTGCACCCAGTTCCAGACTCAACACACTAAACTACTAGACCTGACATCCAGTAAGAAAGTGAAGAGCATTGGTTATACAGTGATCCCCACATACTCACAGCTCACATATTCACATATTAAATTAATGGGGGTTGGATTTTCAGTGAGTTGTGAGGCCGCGCCCGTGCGCAGAATGTCCCGGAGCCCGGATTTCGCGGCCTGGAAGCACCAAAGGCGCTTCCTCTGCTTTAATGAGGTGCTACAGTGCCAGCCACACTCCCAGGACTGCCCCTGCAGACCTTATTGGTGGAGGGTGTGTGGCTACAGGCAGGGAGGAGTTGAATATTCATGGATTCAGTATCTTCACAGATTTCATAACTCGCGGGACCTGCCCAGACCCGACCCCCAGCGAATTCGGGAGTTCACTGTATTTAAGCTGTTTGAGCAAGCTTTGCACTGTTGCTATCACACAGATATAAAAAACCTCAATGGGTGTTTGCTAAATAGGTTTACACACACGCAGGAATAATTTTAGCTCATCACGACTTAGAAACCTTCAGTTTTTGGAACTGTGTGTCAGACACCCAGTTCCAGCCTCCCACTGTCTTCAGATGGAAATAAGGCTTCTCTAGCAGGTCATACACTTGCTTGCACAGTTGTTGTGTATCTCTTATATATATAGGTATAGTATTAATATCTACATAGGTGTAAGTAGAAAATCTTTCTAACTTTATCTCCTTCGGTCTCTGCTACCACTAGGAAAAAGAGATTAGGACTCTCTCTAGCAAAGGTTATGGGGCTATTCCGATCTTAGAACAATTTGGAGAGATGAGTTAGTTTACCAGACATGCCAAGACATGACTGTCCCATCTCATATTCCTTTCTTCAAAAATTGTGATCTTCCCATTTACATGTCATCACTTAAGTACTCTGAGGATTTATATAATGGAATAAAATTGTCATATAGCTATAAGGTAGTGTTAGTTAATTTAACATGATCAAATATACAGAAGGAAAATGATGCCTTTTGGCTGCATCCAGTTCCACCTGAAATACAGCAATCACATATATTCCCGTGATCCATGTATCTGAAATCAATTTTTTTCTTTCCAGCTTTCAGAAAACTATGGCTACTTAAAAATTTTCTCTTCACAAAGATCACACAAAAAGCATTGTGGCAACACTGTGTTTTTAAGAGCTGTTCCCTGTTGCAGATACATTTCCACACACAAGAAAGCACATCACACTTTGTGCAGGTGAACTACACATGAATAAAACAACACTCTCACAAATACAGCTGAATTTCACTCCTTTTATTCTTTGTTATGTTTTCACAGAACTACTGCTAACTCTCGTCCTGGCTCAACTTAATTTACAGAGGCTACTTTATTATTTTAATACTATAGAATTATGCCTTTAGTATATTTTTAACTGTTTTGCTTTTATTGCCATCAACTTTCTTCATAGGAATAAATGTCCCTAGACAGTCCATGTTTTAGAGTAACCCTTCATGCCCTTCACATGGTGATGTCACATTAAAGTAAAATACATATAATAGCACTGGAAAAAAAGGGGACATTTTAGATTGGCATTATTTTATCTTATTCTCATTAAGGAGGAAGAGAAATTCTTAAGCGTGGTATTTATTTTAAAATACATGATGCACAAGTTATAGAACTTACTCATTAGCATTTTATGCTTCACATTTCCCAAGAAAAGATTCTTTTTTTTTTTTTTTGCATATGCTAGTCTCTGATTTTTTTAACACAATAAAATGGTGAATACTTTCCACAGGCAATTAATTAATCATTGTAATATGATTTCATGTATGTCATTCTCCAGCATTGTGGGAAGAAAAAAAATAAAGATTGCTTTTCTTCAATATAAACTAATTTCAGGTAAGGCACAGGTACATTAAGTATACGATTTGAATAATAATGCAGAAGGGACTAGGACACAATAGGTCACCTTAAATGAAGCCTGGAGACTTAGCAAAACATTTCACACCACACCATTTAAGCCAAAAACTTTCAACCTTTCTCCAAGAGCCTCCAATTTAATGAGTGGTAAAAGGGCTGGGGGAGAAAGTGGTTAGAATATTGAAAATGTCAATTTACAATAGCTGTGGAAGTAGGTCAGGGGAAAAGCTTCATTTGTAAAAGAAAATGGAGATGCTTAACTTTCTAATAACTCCGGGTTTAAGTACTGGGTTAGCAGTTCACACCCAACCATTTACACTCAAATTTTACAGCTTCTTGATTCTCGGTGTATCATAACTCTTCAAAAAGGTTTACTTTTATCATTATTGACCTTGAAGTCCTGTGAGCAGTTTCATGGGCACTCACTTCACCTAATCATAGGAAAAAAAAAAGAAATTTTCTTTAAAAGGTTTGACAGCATCATTTTAAAGAGTCAAACCTCACCCAAATTTGGACTTTTCAGGTATTGACAACTGACACATTCCTCATTAACACCCTCCCCATTCAATTAGCATAAGAGGATTAGGTTGCATTTTTCTCACTAATAGAACATTGTCTTTTTCAAACTCATACAAATATTTGCACTCCTAGCAGATTTAGTAAATAAGTAAAATAATCTTATGAAATAATAAAATAAAGGTAAAGACTATTGCGTTAGTTCTTTTCAACATTAAAGTCTGCCTTTGTCAAGCAGAATTAGCAAATTGCAAGGCTCATTTATGAGACCTTTTAGAAAATAAAGATTTAATAAGAATAGTAGATAATGAAGATAATCAGAGGCTTTGTTAGCTGTGAATTATATCATGGGATTCTGCATTTTCAACCTTTGAAAAAATATCTGTAGCTTGCAGCTGGTTGTGTCTCAGACACACTGCTCCATAGTGGATGATCACCTCATTTGAAAAGCAAGATTAGAAAGATTTTTCTTCGCCATCTCTAAGGCATAAATTGCACATCAGTAAAATCCTCTCCCATTTATCAACAACTGGTTAGAAGCTAAATATTCTGTCAATCACTGTAGCAGATCCTCACGTTGGCTTGAAACCTCACACCCACCAGCTTTGATTTGTATATATGCACCTTATGAAAATATAACCTTTCCTCCTGTGTAAGTATTTTGAATGCAAAATTCTTTAGATGTGCTCTGAATGATGCTCCTGCAGCTCAGCAGCTTTACACACAAGTAGTTATTGAAAACAAAGCAGTGACCACAATGCTTTAAGGTAGTATTTGGTATGAGAGACACGCAGTGACCTGACCCAGGGAATGCTGTGCTGGATGCTGTGAGCACATGAAGGATATGTACTCTAAACTAGGTCTGCAACTTAAATGGGTATTGACAAATGAATTATTGTTCCTTTCTGTTGTCAGCTCTCTATTCCCTACGGCTATGGGGACTAGGACATGCTGCATAAAGGCAAAACAAATGGTGCTCTGTCATCTGTACTTGAATTGATTTTCACTAAGTCACTACAGGTCCAGTAGGGCCACCTGCAAGCCAGGCTTCTTGAATCAAACACCACACTGGTTGCTTTCAAGCAAGCTCACGGAGCAGCCTGCACGGTGGACCGCTGTTAGTGGATCTGGCAGAACTAAGCCTTGTACCTGAGCAGTGCACAGCTCACCTGGAAGGCTGTCTCAGACCCTGCACAGCAAAGCAGGTACATAAGCCGTTAGTTTTGGGAGTGGGAGCAGTTCATCAGTGAGTAAGACCAATGTCCTCATTATACGGAGGTGCCTGTCTCATTTCATAAATGCATCACCATCCATTGAGGATCTACACTAAAGTACCCAAGCTTTGTGAACTGGTCCTTTATTTCCTGGTTCCCAAATGATGTGGCCACAGACATCTTATCTCTATTATGCTAGTACGTAACATCTACCAGTGCAGACCAGACTCAGCCTTATGGGAGGCAGTGCCCACTTGGTGGTCAAGTCCTGGTTTGAAATGCATTTTGGGTAAAACAGAATAAACTTGCATCTTTCTTCTGTACAAGAAGTCTCATTTACTTCTGAGGCTCATTCGATGTCTTTAAAAAAAACAGTCCTAAGCAAAACTCTTTAACTAAAATACACTCCATACTGGGCCTGGTGATCTCTTCATCTAAGCCACATTACCTAGCTCCAACTCAGCCACTGAATAGCTCTAAACAATCCTACCCTTTCAGATAAATTAAGGTCATGCATGTGGAGATAAGTATTAATTCTAACTTTCTACTTTTCTACTTTAGTCACGCGAATTCAAGAATTATTACTAGGACTATTAAAAAAATTCAATTATTTATATAAATCTGAATTTTGATTGATATAAAATTAAGGTTTATGTGCACCAGTTTCAAAAATCACTCTTTTAATCAACACTACAGAGAATCTGATCTCTTACCTGCAGTTTACATTACAGAGGATTGCGCCCACAAAGGATATTTAATTATCACTCAAAATATTCATTAAAATGCAAAAATGCACAATACAAAACCCATCACTGCTGCCATTACAACGTACCAGACAAAGTCACTGCCAAAAATCACCTCATCAGGAGATCAAATTATTTGCAATGAGAACTAGTAATCAAAGATGGAATTCTCAACCCGAGACACTTCTGGGCAAGGAAGCGTTCCACAAAAATTCTCCCATCTCTAAAGATGTATGGAATGTAATCGGTGTTTACACAANTTATTGCCCAGTACAGTACAACACAGAAGAGACCTTTAGATTGATTCGGGATCTCGTCCTTTTACACAAGCAGTTACTTCTTTAACATGCCTTTCCAAGAAATATTCAACCTGTCAGGGAGAAGTCCTGTATTTACTACCACAGTTACAGGTAAAACATCTTTTCCTTATTAACTATAATTGCCTACATAACCAGAACAATAAGCAAACNGAAAGCAATCTTTCTAAAACAAAATTTTTTTTTAAGAGTTAAGAATAGTGTGGTTTCTACAACTTCAACGCTTTCTTGAAATCCACTTTAGTGCAGTGGTAAGTGTTCCTGCTTCTCATGCAGGAACTCAGGGGTTCGATTCCCGCCAGGGAGGCAGTGGTGCTGTTTAAGAGTTGGACTCAATGATCCTTGTGGGTCCCCTCCAACTTAGAATATTCTGTGAATCTGTAAACTATGAAAAACACATTGAGTGCAGTGCTGCACTTCAGTTGCAGAGTACTGTAGGATTTGCTCACCAAATAAATATTAAGGCCCCGCAGAAGTTAATGTCAGCTACAGCAATTCTACATTATTGCCCAGTACAGTACAACACAGAAGAGACCTTTAGATTGATTCGGGATCTCGTCCTTTTACACAAGCAGTTACTTCTTTAACATGCCTTTCCAAGAAGTATTCAACCAAGTAAAAATAAAGTGCCTGTCAGGAAGAAGTGCCTGTCAGGAAGAAGTTACAGGTAAAACATCTTTTCCTTATTAACTATAATTGCCTACATAACCAGAACAATAAGCAAACTTATATTTTTTTTAAAAAAGAAACTTACTTTTCAAGATTTTCCTAGAAATGCCATTTGCCGGCTTTCAGAGACCCAAATTCCTGTCTGCAGTAATTTCATTGGTATGTAGTACTTGGGAACCTCTGGAGAAAGGTCCTAGAGAAAAGCTAGAGACTGTCACCTTGCCACACAATGACCATACAATCATCCTGCACCTTAAACCAGCTCTCTCCATGTATGAATACTGCTGTCAAAACAAGAGTTTATTTCAAGTGCTTGCACTAAGTCTGTATTGTGGATATCTAGAATATTTCAGTCTCCACAGGCTACTGCCACAAAAGCCTTCCAAAAGCCCTATAATTCCATTCCATCAGTAGGTGATACCTAAATCTAAACAATCTCAGTGCAAATCCTTTCTTATAGTCACAGTTCTTCTCTGAATTTATGACTTTGAAAAAGGGGAATATTTTTCTTCCACTAGTAAAGATAATAAATATGAGTGCCACATCTGTATTTTTCTTTTTTTTTACTAGTGTATTTGAAACTTCTCCCAGCCTTCATTCAATTTCTCTCAATGTCAAAATCATCAAGCTGTGTAAGTGGGGTTTACTGCAAAATAACTGAGCTCTGTAAATGTTTGGATTATGAATATTATATCATACCATAAGAGTAGCGTGTTGCTAATCTGTGTTATGTTTTTAAATTTCAGATTCTAGATTTCCACATCTTACTCTATCACATCTTCTTTTTCTGTACTTCTTTTTCTTGTAATTTCAACAGTTGCTCAAAATGCTAATGTCTCTATCTCAAAATGTAATTCTCCAAAAGTAAGGCCCATCTTTTTTCTTTCCACATGATTAAGCTGTGCGTGCTATTCAAAACAGGCCCCGAGCCAGTGATTTAACATTTGGTAACACAAAGATAATGAGATTTGCTGGCTCAAAGTAAATCATAGCTGTTGCATATCTTGACTATTTTGTGCCTGGATACTCAGTTTATGGATCAAAACCATTAATCTATAATGCACCTATAAATTTATAGAATGTTGTACAAATGGATAAAATTTGCTCCTGAAAATGCGTTTTCTAATTCATTTATATTAAGTGGCAAAGCAGCAAATGCATTCAGGGTTTGCTGTCTGTTGCTGAGAGATAGGAATGTCTGAAAGAAATGTTACAACTCAGCTTTTACCAAATAGCTGTCTTTATTTTTTTTTTATTATCATGTCATTTAGAAGGATTTCAGTTAAAAAAAATATCTGTGGCTATTACAACCACCATCCTGTAAGAATATTTTAACCAAAAAGGATTAGCAAGAATTATTTCTCCAGTGTGTTTAGTTTCTCTTTGCAGCTTTGGGTCTGTTCAATTTCATTATTTGCAAATCATTTGCAATTTCTGCTTGGCCTTTCACACAGTTGCTAAAAGGAGAATATCACCTGGGGGGCAAGGGGAGAGAGGCAGCTCCACATTCAAAACTACAAAGCTGGCAGAGGAAAGTAAGAATAAACCTGATTACTTTCAGTTTAATTTTTTCTCATTAGATATCAAGCTTATTTCCTTTTACTGTTTTTAAAATATTTTTCAAACATGTTTTCAAATATTCTATTTTTTTCTGTATCTACTTTCAGTGGTAATCTTGTTCAGAATGTCAGGCCTGCCTGCTCAGTCATAAACACTACCCTAGACACCTGCAGAAAAACCACTGAATTTCACCAGCTAAATATGGAAGTACTATGGAAGTACGTGGAAGTACTCTGAGGAGGTCCTGCTGAATGAAATTCACATGTGCATCTAAAAAATACACTAAAAAGAAATCAGAAATACTTATTTATGATCCAACTGAACTTCTAGTTTTAAATTTTAGCTACAGCAGCAAATGTCCATGTTCTTGGACATATAAAATGTCCATAAGCACTGTGACCCTCCTTGAATTACCACTGAAAGGGCTGGTGAAAAAAACCGCACTTCCAATTTAATGCTGTTCCTCAATTTGCATTACCTAAACCCTGCTTGTCCCATTTTCCCAGCCATGGTCTCTGTGCAGGAATTCATGCCCATGATAGAGAAAGCTGGAGACACCCACAGCGAGAATTTAGGAGTAGCTCAAGCATTAAGTGTTCTGCAGCAGCAGCTCACACCCACAGCAAGGGGTTTGGGAGCTGTGCTAAGCCACTTCTCTACCTCCTTGCTCGGGTTCTCTGCAGTACAGTCAGAAAATCGTCAGGAGTTAATGTGCATGTCTATTAAATATTCTGTTGTTCACATACCATGCTTTAATTTGTCCATTATTAGCCTGAATTGGAAGAACACAGAATACTGTGTGAGAATCAGATGTCTTACACAATTCATATAGGAAGATAATCATCCAGCAAAATACACACAAAATTAAAATGTTCTTTTTTCTGAACAAAAGGACAGAAATTCTCACCTGCCTTGCAAAGTCAGTAACAAATAACACTAAAATGCTTAATACAGGTTTAATACAAACCTACAAATCACAGTATTTCTCTTTCATTTGACTAGTTTTTAAGTTAAATGATCAGTTAAGGCAATAAAAGGGAAAAATTATCTGTAACAAATGAACAGTGTGAGAATCCATACCCTGATTGTACATATATTGGGGAGCAAACAGGAGTTGGTCAGGGGGAGCAAACTGAACTTTGTAAATAGATACCAAGGCCTCGTTATAAACACATCTTGTAGGTGTAATCACTCCCATAGTAAGTGGAAGGAAATTCATTCCTTCCCCCTTTGCCAAGCAACTGGGGCTTCTGGTGAGGCCCGTGAGGATGTGGGAGGGAGAATTAAATGAGCTTACTGTCAAGTAAACAGTTCTGATCCTGATACATGACAGTCTCCAATGAAGAATAAATACTGCTATTAATGCTAAAATCATACAAAACTACCAATATGGAAGTGACCAGTACTCTGCATTTATAGGCAGCCATGGTATCACTTTAATGTTACAGTCACAAAAGGTGCTGAGCACAAACTGAATGCCTTCTATTTCTCCACATCAAAAGAATTTTTACATGCTGACATAGCAAAGCTTTACAACACGCTACAGGAATCAGTGCTGTGGTGTCTCAGACAAGCAATGTGGGCAGACACACTGTCAGAAACAAGCTGTCCTGAGTAACCTGAAGAACAGCACACACAGAGCATCTCCAGGTCACCTCTGCCTGAACATCTCAGCCATGTCCTCAGGTGGCATGACAGAATGTAGTAGCATTGACTTCAGAAATCAACACAAAACATACCAAGGAAAAACCTGTCCTCACTAGTTATTTCAAGATAATGAAAGCATAAACTGTCTCCTTCTAATAACTTAACTTTCCCCTTTGCTAACAATCTGCATCACACATCTACAACATTCTGAGGTAGGGAGCAAATGCACCCAAGCTAAATTAGGTTATGTTTGAGCAACAGTCAGTTTAATATCATCTGACTGCAACCTGACCTGCTAACACATCACCCTGACAGCAGACTTTTTTTACTAGCGACTGTTGTAATTAAAACAGTCTGTACAAGATAGAATACTGCATAATGACTCCAGGAGTATTAAGGAGCTTCAGATCACTGAGGACAATAGAAATAGGAAATTGAATATGCTCCAAGTATTGTCCCATCTTAGAAGGTATTTTGATTCATAATTGTATGGGATTTGGATTTACTAAACATGTATTTTCTCCAAACTTTTATATTAGTTTCATAATTGCCAGTGTAAACTGCAAGATAGTTCTTTTCTCAGGGTTCCTGTGATTTAAATCAGTAACTCAAGAAGATATTGCCATATCACAGAATCACAGAATTAGTAAGGTTGGAGAAGACCATAGAGATCATCGAGTCCAACCTATCACCTGTTATCTAACCTGTTGTCATCCTCCTACCAACACACCATCCTATTATCTAGACCATGTCACTAAGTACAGCATCCAGTCTTTTCTTAAACACCTCTAGGGACGGTGACTCCACCACCTCCTTAGGCAGTCCATTCCACTGAGAGATCACCCTCTCTGTGAAAAATTCCTCCTAATGTCCAGTCTAGACCTCCCCTGGTGCACCTTGTCTTGTTCTGTCCCTGGCTGCCCAAGAGAAAAGACCAACCCCCACCGGGGTACAACCTCCTTTCAGGCAGTTGTAGAGAACGATAAGGTCTCCCCTCAGCCTCCTCTTCTCCAGACTGAACAATCCCAGCTCTCTCAGTTGCTCTTCATTGGGCTTATGTTCCAGCCCCTTCACCATCCTTGTCGCCCTTCTCTGGACACGCTCAAGGATCTCAACATCCCTCTGAAACTGAGGAGCCCAGTGCCAAGAACAGGGGGAGAATAATTTCCTTAGTCCGCCTGACCACAGTATTCCTGATGCAGGCCAGGATACCACTGGCTTTTCTGGCCACCTGGGCACACTGCTGCCTCATGTTAAGTTTTCTATCAACCAACACTCCTAGATCCCTTTCCACCTGATCATCCTGCAGCCACTCCACCCCCAGCCTATAGTTCTGCATGGGGTTATTGTAACCGAAGTGTAGGACCCGACACTCAGACTGGTTGAACCCCATGCCATTGGATTCAGCCCATCCATCCAGTCTGTCAAGGTCCCTCTGCAGAGCCCTCCTGCCTTCTACAAGATCAACATTTATTCCCAGCTTGGTGTCATCCGCAAACTGGCTAATGATGGACTCCATCCCTTCATGCAGATCATTGATAAATATATGTATTATACAGGACAGGTCCCAACACTGAACCCTGAGGCACCCCACTAGTGACCGGCCTCCAACCGGACACAGCACCATTAACCACCACTCTCTGAGTTCGATAATCCAACCAATTCCTGATCCAGTACAGCATAAACGCATCCAAGCCTCGAGCCGCCAGTTTCACCAGGACTTTGCTATGGGAGACCGTATCAAAGGCCTTACTAAAATCCAGGTACACCACATCAACAGCTCTTCCCTCAGCAACCAGGTGAGTTACCAGATCGTAGAAGGAAACGAGATTGGTCAGACAGGACCTTCCTTTCCTGAAGCCATGCTGACTAGGTCTGATCTCCTTACCCTCCTGGACGTGCAGCACAATTTCCCTTAAGATGATTTTGCTCCATAATTTTGCCTGGCACCGAGGTCAGGCTGACAGGTCTATAGTTCCCTGGATCCTCTGTCTTCCCCTTCTTATGGAGAGGTGTCACACTGGCAAACTTACAATCTTTTGGGACCTCCCCAGTGAGCCAAGACCTCTGATAAATGATCAAGAGAGGCTTAGCAAGCTCATCTGCCAGCTCTCTCAACACTCCAGGATCAGGTCCCATACACTTATGAGGATCTAAATGTACTAGTAGATCTCTAACATCTGTATGTATTGGCACATACGAAAAAATACACAGTGCCTCTATATCAAGACTTAAACCTGTGCACAAATTTCTTATTTTTTTCTACCAGTCTCTCTTTTCAAAAAATAAGATGCATAGAATTCAATGCAACTAACACCTAGGGACTCCACAGCAAAAAATGCAACTTTTTTCTTTCAAAACCAGGATATTTTAAACGGTGCTGAAAGAAAGTATCATCAGTTGACACTGTATTCCTTGGCCATCACACTTCTTACTGAAGTCAGACGTCCTCACATAAGGCACACAGGAGTTGTTTTGGATAGTTTGCTGTATGTTCACAGAGACACAGTCCCATGCACATATATCCATCTATTAGCATACAAAGATGAAAAACGAATGCATTATCCTTTCCTTTTAGATAGTAGGCATCTGTTCACTGTCAACACTACAGGATATAAAGTTTCAAATTCTGAATGGTGCAGGATTCAACAAAAAGAGAAATAAAATACATTCAAGAAGCTCAAAGGCTACAGTTTTAAAAAAATGAGTCTCCAAAACAGAAGTCTGGAATGAAAGTCCTTCTCAACTTAAGCATGTTAGGCTGTCATGTCAGATTGTTGGCAGAACTAAACCCTAGGCATTTGCAGAGACAAATAGGTTGTATTTATTTCAAATCAGAATTATTTTTAAGGACATTTCCTGGCATTTTCTGTCAAGCTGATGTTTCTGTGGGGTACTGGTGCATTTTATCTTTATGCCTGTGAGAGTAAGGAAGAAATTCTCCTCCAGATTAGAATAACAAAGGATTTTTGTTCCCTTTCTGATTTTGTAGAAAAGAATCCACTTCCTGTTATCTCCTCGCTGCTTTCATTTAGAGAATTCTCTAGGATGCTGGAAATCCCTTTGATTTCCCATTTCTTAGCAGCACTTTATAGTCTACACATTTTGATTAGTTAGTCCCATAAGGTTTATGCTGTTTTAAAAAATTAATTTGTGGTTGCTGGTCCAGGGTCAGTCTCTAGATGATTGTATAGAAACATGCCAAACTGACTTGTTGCAAAAGAACTGCGTGGAAAAAGGTGATCCCATCCATCCTATTCAGGCATATAAACCATTCCTGAAGAAAAGTTCAGATCCTTCTTCATAAGCCTCCAGTGCTCCTCCAAGTTTCTGCACTGTTGTTCAGCCTCAGTAAACCACAGAGTATCACTGGGGTGAAGAGTTTGGGGTTCTCTCTTGTACCGTACACTCAAGACATCTACAGAACGAAATTCTAAGCTATGTAATATCAATTCCCTTCAACATCCTTTGCTTCTCTCACATAATCACTAATAAGCTTCATTTGTAGAATTTTTTGTTGTTGTTTTAGGTGGCCTTTAGCTTATAAACAGCTCAATTTTTCTTTCTTAAATAGCTGCTCTCTTTCAAGTTTCCCAGTGAAGACACAGCAGCTGTAGTAGGCATTGTACACACACCCAGCACGCACAGCTTCTGAACAGACAAGGGGAATAAAATGCAAGAAAGCAGAGGAAAACATACCTGTCTCAAAGTCAGCTTGATCATTAGCAAGTCGTTGCCAAGAGTCTTTCATTCCCCCAATTATTCTTCTTTAAAAATACGTTTTACACTAAGTACTCTCCCACTGGAACAGTTATTGAAAAATACTTTTTACCAAGAAGTTGTTTCAGATGTGAGCAGCTTGCTCTGAATTGCGTAGGCAGTATGAGAACACTGCAGAAGTGTTAGTGTAGAAGCAACATATAAGTGCATGAATAACGTCTTACTGATTTAACTGAGAAATATGTTATTTTGGCATTTATAATTAGGGGCAGAACAGATGGTAAAAGCTTAATATGTCCATTAAAAGAAATTATGTTGCCAGCGTTTCCTTAGTCTGTAAAACTTTGACTGGGTTGGGTATTTCAGGTTGGTATTTTTTGTTCTCTTAGGAGTGGTTCCTGTGCATATGCTGGAGAGTATTTTGTATTGCAGCTGTAGCAGAAAAAAAAAAATGGGATGGGGAATTCTATCCAAAACTAACCACACTTTAAATGGGAGAACTCTGATTTAATTTTCTCCATCCTGCCTGACAATCTTGTTTCTTTGCTAAAAGAAGGCCTAGTTGTATTCTCCTTACTCTTCCAGTGTGTCAAAGCCTCAGAAACAAAGCACGTTTTTTTGTTTCCTTCTTTAAATGACCAGCAGAAACAAACGTCTCTTACATATATTGTTGAATTGCATCTCCAAAGTACAGCATGTAAATTTTCTGATTTACACATGCATTAACCATTTGTAGGAAGACCTACTGCTATTGTTGCCCATAGCTTTCTGCTGTGGAACAGAAGGCAGGAAAGGCATTTTATTTTTAGTGCACTCCCACAAGCAGTTCAGAGCCACAAGTAATCAGCTTGGCTTGATAGCAGAGACTGCCACACCACTGAGATTTAGGATTCACTCCAGGATACATTAATAAAAGTACTTTTCCTTGTGAAGAAAAACAGGGTATTACTTGTATTTCTCTGCAGAGTAATCACTGACAACAGAGTATGCGGCGCTCATGGTTATCCGTGAGCAAACTCCATGGCTTGTTTTAGGCAGAAGTGGAACTGCTGCCAGTCAGGATCAATGGGAAAACACTGCAGAGCAGAGAGGAAGAAGTGGCACGAAACTCCTTGGCTGGTAAACACTGACTGAAATGTAGGTAAAACACTGATTGGTCATGGGATTTGAAATGTTCCACTTCCAGCAATATGTTCCAGTGGAAACACACTGATAGTATAGAAAGACTTGATGTTCAGGTAAGTCTGTGAGAGACCCTTTATCAAGGCAGGGATTTGGGGCTGCATTCAAAGCCTCCTGTAGCCTGGCCTTTGCTGCTCTTCTCCTTCCCAAAACATATTCTCTTATCAAAAGTACTCCCTATATTAAGCTAATAGGGGTAATTGAATCTTATTGAGAATTTAATAAATTCCACTCCTGCCATGCTGCACCATCAGATACTTCAGGTATCTGCAGCTATGCACTAAAAATGCATCACAACCCTTAATTCCAGAGCAAAAACTAAAACAAAGCTGAATTAAAAAACCTAAAAGAATATCTTATTTTATTATGCACCCTCTGGGACTGTACAGGCAGGGCTGCCTCTCCCGGGACCAGTGGATGTTAAGGCGAAAGAAACTCTGATACTGACGCCTCCTCCCTCTCTGCCATAAGCGGCACAGGGTGTCACAGTGTTGCCAAGTTAAGGTTTCCCAGGCTTCAAAAATGCCAACCAGAGCCCAGGGACACCCCTTCCCCCCTGCAGAGGCAAGGTGAGTACGCGCGGTGGCAGCTGCCAGGTGGCGGCTGCAGAAGTGGCTGGGACGGTGCCAACCCCACGGCCGTGCCATGCTGACAGCCCCGGTGGGCCGGGATGACATGGGGACAGCCATCAGGGACAGGGAGTGAGGGAGGAGCAGCACAAGGTTTGCGCAGACAGTGAGGCAGCGTGAGCACATGTGGTCGCAGCAGCCCGGCCCTGGCTGCAGATGAGGAAGCGGCAGCGTGGCCAAAGAGAAGTCTAGGGATCCTTGGAGCGATCTCCCCAGGCAGACAGGGCGCAGAAACGCTTCCCTTTCCTCCCCTGTGCTGCAAGGGCCCGTGAGGTGGAGTCAAAAAGGCTCCACAGCGCTCCTGATTGGCTGGGGGTGGGGTGATGGGCATGGCCTGCCTGCATATTAATGACCTGCACGTATTTGCAAATTTGATGTTTCGCAAGACCTATGACATGACCCGTTTCTTGCAAATGAGGGGATATAACTGTATATTCTAAAATAAAATAATAGAAATACTATCAGAATATGATGTTGCAACTGACTCCTTTCTATATCCAGAAACAACTGAGAAGAACTCGTAGCACTTTTAGGATAAGCAATAAATTATTCTGCAAATAAGATGCCAGTAGGGACTGAAAATGGCTTTGAAACCTGAGCCAGTTGGTACCGTGCTTCAAGGCAGCTGCAAAGCCAGTTTAATCACCGAGCTCAGTGCTCCCCTGAGCAGAGGGATCCAGGGACAGCTAAGCTGCACTGCCTCCTGTTCTGCTGCCCCTGCACCAAAAGAGTGCATAGAGGAAAGAGATGCTGCTACTATGCTTGATTCATTCTTGATTCATTCTTGATTTGGAAGGGGATTTTTAGGGAAGAACTATGGACAGTGACAGATTTGGATAAATTAAAGATAGAGTAAAACTGTTAAAGTCACAAATCAGCATAGCTTCACCACAGGATATTCATTATTACCATTCTTTGGGCTGATGCCCATATCCTCTGCAAAAAATCTGTGATTTTATTTTTTGATATTTTTTGTTACATCCAGCATAAACAGCAGGCATGTCTGAGATTTAGAGAAGATGGGAACACTTTAAAGGCATAAATGAAGTCACATGTGTCAATTGCCATTTCTGCCTTTAAAAACCTTCTTTCAGTCTTTGCCATCAGTACCTTTTTTCCCCTGCCTGCAGATCAGCCGCTCCTCTTATCTCTTTGCACGCCTGAGAAAAAGATTCTGCTGTGTGAAGTGCAGATTAGTTCAGTGCTTGCATTAACAGAAGCAATCACTGGTAACTACATTCTGAAATAACCTTTACCAGAAAAATCAACTAGGGAAAATACTTCTCTACATATATTTTTAAAAATAGACTAAAACTTAATAAATTATAAATACTGAGATATTGCATATCCAGAACTGAAATAGCATAGCTAGATATCTATTAAAAAGGGTAAATAAACTATCCTGAATAGAGAATGGAATAAAGTCTTCAAAAACAACTATTCGATTTCTATGAGTAACAACTCTTTCCTGTACTAAAATCTCCATACAAATTCCATCACAGATCCATCACTGCAGAATGAATTCTAAAGAGATTTTTCTTGGAGTGGGAAAACAATCAACCAATTAGAAACTGTAACATCTTTCAGAACTCTATTTAAATCTTGTAGTTAAGCCTAACTAAAATTTCCACTCGGGAAACGCACAACAGGTAGACAGCGTGACTTTTATTAGGAATCTGCAAATTCAGAATTTAAACTACTGTGGATTCTGGGAGATGAAACATCAGTAATGGGAAATGGCAAGTGGGAAAGTAAGAGCCCAGTATCCGTAAGAATTCAGAAGAGGGGATGTCGGCCATTTGTACTGCACAGACTCTGAAAGTCTGTGCCTCTTCTGGTTTTATTTCACTGACTTAGAGCATTGAGTAATTAAGGGTTCTATCACAGACAACAAGTTGAAAGGTGCTCAGTTTTCATCTTCAGCTTAGACTTTCTTTAAGCTCTTGAGCAAGCCTTGGCACCTATCCATTAATAACCTCCAGATGTAGATAGGCAGAGCCTCAGATGCCAAAAAAGGAACAAGTTTTATACAGATATATGTGAAATAGCACAGGAAGATGGATCTTGATACAGTTTTTACTACCTCTTTGATAGGCCCATTAATTTTTAAACTACTGCTAACTGAAGAACTGTAGCAGAGAAAGCAAGGCAGAAGTACCTCAAACTGAACTCTTTTCACAGATGTGGGAGGAAAACTGAGCAGTGGGAAGCTAGAATTGGAAGCTAGAATTTAGTAGGATCACTCAGAGGTGAAGACACTTATTCAAATTGTTACTTCAGTAAAAGTTTCTGCACAATTAAATTTGAATGAATCTCATCAGCAGATCAAAGCATTCATGCTGCTGTAGCTTTGGTTCTAGGCTGCATTATTATTATGCAAACAAATTTTTGTCACTATTACAACATTTCTCTGCAAAGACAGTGTAATTCACATCAGTCTGGTATCCCCAAGCAGCCAGAGCAGCTGGGAAACCATTACTTAATTAGACAAAAACACGAGTTCACAAATCAAGCCAATTAGTGTAAGCAAATTTTAATCTCAGCATATTTCATAAAGCAGCATTTATTAAGCAGAATACCCCTCCACTTCTCCAACAAACCTATTAACAAAATAATATCTCTAACTATTTCCATTATATGGCCATTATGTTTTAGATTGAACCAACAGGATGTGCTTTGGGAGATGGATTGCAGGCAAGTAGAAAATGAGACCATGTTTTCAGATATTTGCATCTCTACCTAAATATGACCTGAATCATTCAGAATAGTCACAGATTTTCACATCTGATAATTCAATATAAGTTAATATCAATTAATATAATAATAATGATGGTGATGATATTTCCCTCTCCAAGGTGAAATATTTCTGATTAAAAACAGAACTGAAATTTTGAAGTGAATACAATTAATAAATGAAAAACAAGTAGGTATGTTGAAGCAAGTTCATTTTTTTTAGTCAACTTCCTGCTCCTTTCACAGCATTTGTAAAATTAGTAGCTGCTGATTTTTCACAGCTCTGTTGTCTATGTCTTTCCCTCAGGGCCCCCCCATTCCTGTATGCTTATCAAATCCTGTACCTGTACGATTTGAAAGGCTTTCAGCATTATTCCACAGCAATTCTTCAACAGCATTTTCTCATTCTTCAACTTTGTTTTCACACCTCAGCTGAAATTTGTCCAAACAGCTGAGCACAAAATGTACCCAAGAACAGGAAAAACCAAAGCTCACAGTGATTTCCTTCAAATGTCTCCTCAGCTCTACAGGAACTCCAGAATTACAGAAAACTACAAACTAGCAATACATTACTTGAAATTACAATATATATATAGGAAGGGGCCTTAAGTAATTTCTATTGCACTGTTTTTCCACAACATAGCTTTGTTTTAACTGATGTTGGTAATGGGTATTGAATCACACTTGGAGTTTGGTAAGATGATTCTCCATAGTACTATTTCACAAATGAAATAAATGTGTATCCATCCACTGGTTCAGAGGCCTAAAGTCCTCCCAGGAGTGTCACAAAAGCAACATAATGTTCCAAGAGCTGGGTTTTGCTTTTGGATCACTGGTTAAGCTGATGGATGTGAACACCCCTGTAGCCACATAGTGGCTGCAGTTCTAAGAGTGAATAAATTATTTTAATCTCGGTAGTAATCTATGCTCACAAAATGAGTAAGGGTACCATCTGATCAAGTACAGTACAATACAAAATTCTTTTGATATTAAATTGCTCAGTCACTGGTGAATACTCCTTATACTGAAATCCTACAGAAGCAGAAATTACCTAGCCCTATAGGCAAGGTAGATGGAAACATAACTAATAATTCTGGAGTAATATGTTCGGGGAAATTTGAACTCTTCATGGGAGGAAAATGAAAAAGAAGGGGAAAAAGTTAGGAAAACCACCACTTAGAATATTTTGAGGTTATCTCACCTGTCCTCCAGAATAACCAATGTATCATGCACCAGGAAACACAGGTACTCATTCTGCTGAATTTATTTCATTTCCATGATTCCAATAAAAGCCTCAACTAACTTCTGAAATTCTCGTTCATCCCTAGAGATCATACAGTTGTACCACTACAGTAATTTTAAATAGTTTAAGGCAATGAACATGATGTGCATATAGAACCTGAAAATTTGCAGCAGAATCTGTTTTTAATATATTTTTTTATTTTATAGCCTATCTCTGGTATTATCTAAAAGAGAGCAATTTGTGCTGCCTTCTATTGAAAGTGGGGTAATTTCCTAAATTCCATAAATATTTTTACTTATTCTTTCTGAAGAAAGATAGAAGCTTAAAGAACATGTTATTGTATTGGACAAGAGAAATTATTAGTATAATAAAAACTGAGAAGAATGACCTTAAGTACATTGGGAGAAGAGTTATATCGTACTTCTTCCTTTTCTCTCTCAGGAAGAAGAATGGAAATCTGTGCACTCCTCCTCCTTGTGCTGGTAGTTTGCCAAGTCAGAGGAAACCAGGTGAGTCTACTATAGTTTACTGTTCATATTACAAAGTACAAGACAAAACAGCTGCAGTGGACACTCAAACATAGAACAGTAAGGTCTTCCATGTCCGAAGAAGTTCCTAGTTTAGTTCAAAAGTAAATCAAATAAACTCCTGCAAAGGAGAACATAAACACACTGACACAAGGTCAATCGCAATAAACCCCACTATTTGCACTTCAGTTTCCTCTTCCTTTTCTTTTTTTTTTTTTGGGGGGGGGTGGGTAGGTAGTAGAGGAAAATAAAACTTTCAGAATTCATTTGCAGGATATACATTTTTTATATATACGTATATTATAGATAAATCTTTTCAAGTGTTTTGTAGCACCTTCTCCTACATTCAAGAGCCAGCATGGGAGTAGGCTTAGTGAAAAAAATAATAAAGGGGTGATGGAAGTTAGTTGCTGAATAGTAAATAAAACAGGAGAGGAAGAACTTTTAAGGTTTTCACTTGAACAACCAGATAAAGGATGCAGTGCTGACCAGACAATAGGTGATGTGGTCACACCAGAGCTGTGAGAAAATGATCTTCTCAGTGGTAGCCTGAGTGGCTGTAAAGAGAAATTGCATTCAATGAGATCAGAGAAAACATTACAAAAGTTAGACATGGCCTAATTAGAATTTGTAGAAGATGATTACTTACGTGCATACGATACAGAAAAATACACTACATTGAAGAAGGTAGATGAGAAGGGCCATGCTACTTGCAGGTCTACATGGTAAATAACAAAGTGTTGTCCACAGTGACTTAGGAAGGCAGTTAACAGGAGTACAGAGTACAAAGACTTCTGGTTTAAAGGTTTGTTGCTCAGATATTTCTCTTTTAAGAACAGTGAGAGAACATCTAAAATCCATAACAAAGACAATGTCTAGAATAGCGGTGCAAGTATAGGTATGAGATTACTGAGACAAAGTATATGGAGAAAAATAAAAGAGAAAAATAGACACTGCTGTCCAGAGTTCTAAAGGAAGAGAAAGACTACTTGAGAAGGTATCTTGAAAAAATATTTAGGGCAACAGAAAACAATACAGCCATGAAAGTCCAATAGCAGAGAGTACAATTTCAAGAAGAAAATCCTGCTGACAGTGTCAAAGACCCTTGAGAACGGAACAATGATTTTGACCTTTGACCACCAGAATGAAAAGTCTCAGACCAAAAGCAGCATCAGATGAAGGCTGCAGTTGGGTCTCACAGCTCAAAGAAGAGAGAGGAACAGAGCTGCGTTAGAAGGAACCTTAAAGATCACCTAGTTCCAAACCCTTTGCCATTGGCAAGGACACCTTCCACTGGAACAAGCTGCTCGAAGACTCATGATACCAAAAAAACCTGTTGTGATAAAGTGGTTTGGCAGATTAGATAATTTTATTCACAATGCTAATTTTAATCTAAGTTTTTCATGCATAGTTCCTTTTTTGGTTAGCAGTTTACTATCTTGTATGAGGAATTATGTTGCAATTCAGAATTTTTTTCCTCTTTTCTTCAAGTTTAGACCAGACTTAAGATTCTCACTGCAGAAGGGCAGTGGAAGCACTGCAGTTCAGGGGAACACAATGTTTCTGCACATTTTGGACAAGATCATGAAGAAATTTCAGCTAGAGTAAGTGATACCATTAATATTCCAAGTGCTTTGTGAATAATCATGCAACTACTACCGTGCACATTATTTAATAACCTTGTTGTGTAGGACTACTCCGCCATGAGGTAACTGCATTCTCAGAATCCCAGTCTGGCAAGTCATTCTGCACCCACTGTGCTGCTCAAGTCCTGCAGGTCCAGCTGTACAGAGGAACAGGGAGAGCTGTGGGCTCCCAGACCTTCCTACTCGGATTCCTCCCAGCCCTGAGTGAGGCTGAGCAACCACAAGTGGTTTGCTAAAGTGTTCCAGTGTGGGAGTGCTGCCTTTGCCTGACCAGCAGTGACTGCGCAAGGACAGGCTGCAGTCACAGCCTCAGTATCTGCAGGTGGGTTTGACTATGTCAGAGGTGTCCTGACCAAAAACTGGGTGACCAAGATGGAAAGTCTCACTAAGGACCAGAAAACTTTTCCAAGTTGTTTTGTAGCTCTGTTGAACCCTTCAGCTCTGCAGGGGAAAAAAAGCTTTTTTTTTTCCTTTTTTTTCCTTCCCTTGCTAGTCTTGCAAAGAGATAGAACACTCCTCAAAAAATGGGCTGCAAAGGTGTTATGTAGGACATCTACATGTACATCAAAATAGTTTTCCTTCTCCCTCTTCTCACATACTACACGCAACTTGATGTTGACTCTGAACTTTAACAAAAATAGCTGAAGTTATTGCAGCAGGAAGGGAAATTCTCTGTATTTCAGTGAATCTGTTTTTTCTATCTGCAAATTTTTTAATATTGGTCTCCTTATGTTCTACAACTGCCGCTGCAGTCATTCAAATAAAGAGTTTTTTAAAAACTAAAGTAAGAAATTAAAAGTCCTCCAAAAATTTTAGAGGAAGTGATTTGGTTTTAGACACGAAACAATTTCTAATGCTGTGTTTGAATTATTTTAGCAGTTAATATTCTGTTTAATTATTTTCCTTTAAGATATTCCGTCTTTTATAACACACTCAGTAAATTATCTGTTCAGTTATTAAAAGTCTCTTAAAGAAAGTTACCGCTAATACAGCACGTTTCCGAGAAGCTGTACTCAAAATATTAATGCTTCCTTCTGAAGTAATTTAAATAGGCCTCTGAGGTCAATCATGTCTAATTGGTCTTGCTGTATTAACTTGGTTCCATAGCATTCCAAACACATTCTCTCCACTTATTGAGATGCATTTCTTGTACAATAGTATTACACAATCTGCCATTTATACTTCACTGTATATTTTTAGATTACGACATTATTTTATTATAATGTCCTTGCGATCTACAGCTAGAGTTCAGTTAATTTTCTAAAGTTCTTTGCACAGTAGAGCTTAAAAGTACTGTAAAACTTGGCTGTGATAAGATTCAGCCCTTGGGATTAATGCCAAAGGTGGCAGTGAGCTGATGTACCACTGCACCAGACTGCAGCAGTTTCCTGGGCTAACCCACAAACCCACAGATGCACTCGGAATGAATAAGCAGCATTTCAACCCAAGCATTTACAGAAATACTTCAGCTTTCCCAGCAAATCTGATGTGATGAACAACCCCACAGATTTCAGTCAAATAAAACTTTAGCAAGTATGTATTTAAAAGGTCAAGGAGGGAATAACTTCCTTTTTAGAATAAAAAAGGCCTGTGCTATCCTCTGTTTGGGCAGAAAAGAACAGTTCATCCTCATGTTGAAGAATGAAGTTACAAAAGAACCACTAAAATACAGGCCCCTACAAATAGAGTGCAAAAACGACATACTCTTCAAAAGGCTCAAAAAAACCTGTGCCTAGTGGGTAATAACAATAATGAGAATATGATACTTTTTCTTCAAAAAATCCAACATCTTCAGAGCTTATACAGCAGCCTTGAGTAACCTGGAACTCATACAATAGATGTATCAAGCTGATTACGAGTAATAAATTATGGGTTTATTATTGTGATTAATTTGGGGAGCACAGGGGTTCAGGAAGAGACAACTTGTTGCTTTGCTGTTATATGTATAAGAAGAGCAGACATTTTATTTCTGATCAGTTACTCCACTGGAGTTGAAAGATGGAGCATAAAATTGCAAGTACAGCTTTAAGCCCTTAGGAATTACAGAGTCCTGAGTTGGACCCTGGAACATACTCACACCCCTCCCAAATAAATGAAATACATCTGTTTTCCTATTTCAATTCATCTTAAAGCATGTAAGATGATTGTCTTGATTTAAATATGTACTAATAGATAATTATTTAAGATAATTATGTACTAATAGATAATTACTTAAGTCCTGGACTCTGGCCCTAGATGAAGCAGAACACCAACATTTTGGTTGTGCAAATTGCAGTATTTAGGGGGGGGGGGCTGGAAATTTCAGATCAGTGAAAATGAGGATAATTAACCATTCTGCAACAGTGTTAGGGTGATTAATTAACCAACTGCTGCACAGTTCTGTAAAGATGAAGAAACACTAGTCTTACCACCATTGTTTGCCTTCAGCTGCCACAGGGAGAACAAAATCAATAGACTTTACAGAACCTAAGTGCTTAGGACTTCAGTAAATAAAACATTTAAAATCTAAAAAGTGAAATAAGACCCCTACAAAAAAGGCTATAGCTATGACACAATTCCTAGAAAGAGTTTGTCCTTATTCCACCATTGCCATATTTACTCGACTGATGAGGACTAATTTTCTCTAAGTTATTAGAGAAATTAATAACTTAATTGGAATCTATAGTGAATGAGTATATCCCTCAGTCATTAAGTTTCTGGGTTTTTTTCACCTCACTGCAATTTTTTTTGAGATACATTTCCAGCTGGACTCAGCCATGAAACATTGTATTGCCAAGCAAGACCCACATAGGAACAAAGGAACCAAAAATTAACTTCAACATAGTAGACACTGAACACTTCAGTAGACACTATCTGCATATTAGATTACATGCAGGTCATGATAACCTGTATTTTATCTGTAGTTAGGAAAAGCAATTTGTGATTTGACTTACATCCATTCTAGATAGTCAATTAATGCAATTTTTTTACTGTATACAAATTCTGATCAATCTCTTAATTTCTCTGATTACTACACTTGAATATTTGTTACACTACTGGACAACACATCTAGTAGTAAATGGCATTTCCTCAAAAAACCTCCTATTCTCCACTGCACAAAATATTTAGACAATGTCTGGAGACTGTCAAGAATAGCATGCTTTTATAGTAACTTTCATATGCTCTTACCCATGATTCTTAAAAATACCAGCAACATAAAAACATTTGAGGGAGTGGGTATTTCACCATGAAGTCTTTTTCTTACTCAAACATTTCTAATTGTAGAATCACAAAACTTACTTCAAATAGACACAGCTGGAACCTTAAGTATTCTTCAAACTCTCTAGGGATCACATTTAGCCAGCCAGTGACACTGCAGTTTACAGCCAGCTTTATTCTTACTTTATGAATACCTTAGTGGGTTTTTTTACAAAATCATGGACTGCACTTGCCTGTAGTTGGCACAGCAGTCTGGTACACAAAGCCTCGTCTACACCTGAGATCTCATGATTCATTTTTCCTGGGGCAATTCATACATCTATCACTTTATCATCAGTTTTACAACAGAATTGCTGAAAACACAAAGTTATACATTAAAGGATGCTTAAAGTCAACATCTAATTGAACCTAATGGAATTTTAAGATAAATTAATGAGTCTGCTTAATGATTTCCAGAAATCAATTATGCCATCAATGATGCTGGGGGTACGGATTCAAAGTGTAGTTCAAGAGAAAGGGACGGATATGAAGTAACACAGAGAAATCTTAGAAATAAGCTGAAATACAAAATAAACCTTCCTGTACATCACGCAAGTATTAGGAAGTAAACGATGACTATGTAAATTACGTGGAAGAACAGATATTAAACTGGAGAATCTCAAATTCATGTAATTCTCTTCTATAAATTCTAAGTAGCTCTGAAAGCACCTCCAGTTATTTGAAGCCTATTTGAAGGATTATGATGAGACATCTCTCAAAGTCCCTTCCAAAATGTTCCTATTTGCTTCTAATACATACTATTCTCGCCACTGCAAATTTTAAAAAGCTAGACAAAGATAATTAATTTTCATCAGTTTAACTTGAAGTCATAATGACAAGCTATTTATTCTTATTTATTTTCATTTTCCTGTTCAGCTCTAACTGCAGCCCAAATACACCACCACAAACTGTGAAGCAGGAGTCTGGGGAACAAACATTTCATAAGTCTTCACAAAAGGACTAGAGCACCTTATTAAAAATAAATGCTGGTGCTTCAGTCATGAAAAGGCAATGCAAACCCTTAATTGTATGAATAGCTTCACCTTTACTACATGAGCAGTGAAATTGCTCCAAGGGCTGAAGATTAGTACACAACTAGGTCTTAAACTGTTTTCTGTTCTTGAACTGTTAGTTGCCATCTTGAGGAAGATTTTCTTTGCACCCAGAAACACAGTTTGGCAAGCAGTTAGAAATAAATGAAACAGCTGCTGCTCTGCATAGAAAACCACTGCATGTCACCAGTTACAGACAATAAACGAAACACTGGCAAAAATCCACTACATTATACCCCAAACCACTACTGTTTACACTGTGCAGGGTAAAAATAACTTTTGACACCTAATCATTGTTGTGCAGGTCTGCAAATCTGCATCTCATTTGATTATACTGCATGACAAATGAGAATCCTATTTCCAATTCTCAGCCAGCCTGAGAGACTATAACTACACTCTTGCAGCCCTGCAGCCTCCACACAGCGTATCTTGTTTGTTCAGGACAAGCCTGATCTAAATGAGATTTTTTTTTCCTGTACTTTTTAACCTTTCATTTAAGCTCAATTTCAGGCTTTTCCTTAAAATTCTTTACCATTGAAATCCTGACACGATGCAGAGGAATTAGCTGAATAACCCAATAAAGACACTTCTTAACATGATTGCTCTATTTTACATCTGTACAGAGCGCTCAGGTCTGGGTGAACTTAAGGAAGAAGGCTTAGAGCAACTGATTAAAGAGAGGCAAAAATGGAGTAAATGTAAAAAGCAGCATAGGAGGAAAAAGTAAAACAGGTATCCGTGTCTTTAAAACATATTGCAACAGATCAGATAAGGAATTAACGGGTTTTTGTGGAACTAGAGAGTAAGGATGATTGACTAGGAAACTATAGACACAAAGTACCAATGTGCAAACCAAAAGAGAAAAATATGTTTCAAGGCAGGAGCACACACTGCAGGTACCTAACTCTTACTCTTACTTGGGAATAGACCCATTATTAGCAGAGTCTTCTATGAAAATACAGTAAATGCAAGCTAGTTAGAAGGGTGGGAAGCGAAAGATGGTCGCTCCTGTCTAAGGTCAAGCACTGAGGACAATCCAAATGTTCCCATTCCAAAGCAATACAAACTGTTTATTTAAAAGCAGCCCCAAAATGATGTAGAGGGTTTCAGTTTAGTAGACCTAAATCACTGAATTCCCAAATCATTTGATACAATATCTCTTCTCACTATCCTTCATAGTATTTCTCTTACAGGAAAAAGACTCCTAGTCTTGATTACAGATGATGGCAGCAAAAGAGGATGAAAGGACTGGGTGAAAACCTGTCAGACTTTTTTGCCATGACCAATGTTAGATCCACAGTGTCTGACAGAGGTTTACAGAAATTGGCCATCCATGTCCATGCCTCCTCCCAAAGCTAACAGCCAACCCTAATCAACACTGTCCTTAACACAAGTGGATGTCTTTGCTGAGGACATCAGTTAAGGATGACATATTTCACACCAGGATAGACATGGCCTTGTGACACTGCACACAACATATGAGATTTGTTCATTCATTTCTTATCTGTGCTTAAGAGAGCCTATTCCTGTATTTATCTAGACTGCATTTGATAACCACGTATCAGGTAATTATTGTAATTCATGAATATTTCCTTACGGTGTTTTCCTAAAGCTTCTTCCCAGGTGGCAGATCCTCATTATTCTGAGGATGATCACTGGAGCAACTGCTCCTAACAGCCACTCACAGCTATAATTTCAGATGTACTTGTTTGCTGCAGTTACTGGGTTCTCTTCCCCCTTCTTTTTAGTGAAGAATAAATTATAAGGGGTTTTTTTTGTTTGTTTTAAATCAAACAGAGTTGAAAACAGCTTAATAAGATATGACAGGTTATAGCAGAAGTCAGCTCTTGAGAATTCTTTTATTTCCCCATGCCACACCTGAAGGGGCCATAGACTCAAATCCTCTATGCCAGTCATAAAATTTTAATTAGCTAAGCTAAAAATACTGGTAGCATTTACCACAGTTCTTATTTCTTTCTTAAACTGCTAGATTTCACACCACTAAAATAGGCTGCAGATTGCAAAGGCCGTCACTAGTATATTAACACTCAGCTTCACACGTGAGCATTCTGCTCAGCTTCATTACAATTAATCAGTAATCTAGTCTCTTGTTTCTCACTGCCAAATGAGAAATTAACGACTAGCTACATCCATGGATGGAATATTAATTTATGCAATGCCCATGGGGTACTTCTGCATGTAGTACAAGATGCCTCATGAACAGATCTCATTCAAAGCTTTAGTAGAACTATGAAACAAAATAGAGTAAATCCAGTCAGGATCAACTGCAACTATATGAAAACTGGAGAGATGTCTATCAGTAATTTTAGTAAATACCACTGAGATATATGAAATTAAATTGAGACCTCGCCTGGAATAATAAATTCTTCATTTAAATGCAAAAAAATTAAATACTTTTAATGCAAAGCTTATTTCCGGGAGGTTTGTGAAAGCCACTTTGACTTTTTCAAGGTAAGATTATGTTCTCAGAGTACAGCACTGTATACAAGTTGTGTAATGGGGAAATTTGCCAGTTCTAGGAGGGAAGTGTTAGTATTTGCTCCCTGCACTATCTACTGAAGCTTCCCACTGCTCACACGAGGACAGCAGGTGGATCCTGAGTTTCTGCCTCTGGCCTTGCCTGTTTCAACATTCTTTATTTGCTGCAGGCTTTATCTTGCAGCATTTTTCAGCTTTCTAGTGCATGAAAATGACCTTTGCACAGCTGCAGGAATGATACATAACTATTTGCCTATTCCATAGTCTTCTTTCTGGTTTATCTGCATTTTTCTAGCCTTGGAATGTCACAGAAGACAGAAAAAGCATTATTTTTTAATATGGGGAAAGGAAATTCCATGAAATACTAATATCTTGGGTCACTTGGCAGTACCAAAATATGCTTAAGATGCTTTATACTGAAAAATTAAAGTACAACAGGATACACGTTTTTTATTTAGCAGCACTGAAAACATAATAAAACTTGAAAGAGGAAATTCTGTCCTGTGCTGTTTTGTCACAGTCTGAAGAAAACCGAATACAGGATGAGCTCTTAGGACCCCAGGAGTGACTGCAGCCTCTGTAAAATGTTCGACTGCATTTTGGTAGCTCACAGCATCCCAACCCAGACTGATCAAAACAAGGTATCTGGTCATTTGATTACAAACTGCTTGAGTTTTAAGCCTATCAGCAATCCAGAATGGCTCTCACAGCACAAGAAACACAGCACAGGAAAATGTTTGCCAAGAATAAGATGAAAACCACTGAGGAAGAAACAGGGTTAGTTTCAAATTTCTAACAGAATGTTATTAATTATTATGAAGCTTTCTCTCATAGGAATTTTTTTTTATTCTTTCTCATTGTGAAGTCAATCACTGCAACATCCATAAAATAATTTCAAGCTTTAATTATAAAAGAATAGGCAATGTGCTTTGAAATCAGTTAGCTAACTCAGACATTTCAAGCGAGGCTCACATTTTGATTTCACTTTCTGTTCTTGCATTTTAATGTTTTAAGCATCCTGCTTTATGAGAAGGTTCTCTCTCATTGCATGGCAAATGTCAGAGAGCTCCTGACAGTTCTGTCCCCACTACAATCTGCCAGGGAAGAGCTGAATGGGGCAGGGGAAAGCAGCCACAGCACTGACTGCCAGACTGGGCAGCCAAGGGATTATGCTTGGAAGTGCTAGAATCTCAACATCTACACTGCTACCGGGAATAAAGGACTTGTACATCAAAACATATTGTATGGAGCTGCTCCTGCTGAAATACGAACAGTTTCTCTGCACAGTGTAAGACTTTATATGAGCCACCACAACCCATCTACAGGCACTTATCTTAGGGACCATCAGCTTGGTGTAAGACTGTCACTTCTTTGGTCTCATTAGGCACACAGAGCTCAAGTTTGACTTCTTCATTCCAGATGCAAGGTTTTTGGAAGGAAAAGCACTGGGTATGTCCTTTTGAGCTTCTGCTCCTTTTTGAAAGCCCAATCACCAAATTTATCAGGAGAGGGCACAAGAAAACAGCACTCCTCATGCAACTAAGGGAGGGCTCCCAAGGTCACTCCTCAACAAGCAACTAGGTTAGTATTATCTGTTCTATGTAAATATGAAATAAAACCCTGGACCTATAATACATAATGTTGGTTGAATAAACACTGTTAGTTCACTTGAGATAAAATTTTGTGATTTTAATAACTGCAGGATGTTTCAAACATCCAGCTATCCGAAAACCTGAATGTTTGAAGATGAGGATTTATAAACGGAAAATGAAAATACTAGTCCCTAGTGGTATCAGGCAAATGAACAGCATGTTGATAGATGTTAAATCCTAAAGCATAAATAATCTCCTTAAACCTACATCTATTAAACCTAACGGTGAACTTACAAAAATATCTGTCCCTTATGCCCAACTGGAAAAAAATTAAACAAAGAAAAGATGAAAAACAGAGTGGCCAAAATGCTCTTCAGTATCGGGGTTGTTGGATCCAGAGGACCTTGGTGGAACCAGCTTGATTTGACTGAAAAAAACAGCCCATCATCCCACAATTTGCAATGCAAATTTCAGTACATTATTTAATGCCATTTAAAAAAGGCAGCTATGGATGGATCATCCGCAGTAGCCAATATATTACAAGTGAGGATATCATCTTTTATCCTCAGCTAGGGTAGGTGGAGTTTTGCATTTAGGAGTAGTTCCTCTGAATTCTGGTTCTCTGCAGCTTAGTTTCTATGCTGTACAGACAGATCTTTTGGTTTCCAAAAAAGTACCAAGCACTTACACAAATGCCCTGTACATTTACAGGATATTTGTAACTCTAGGATATTTCTAACAGGGCCAGGATATTTTAACTCTACCAGGAGGAGTTAATTAGTATGTGGGATATTAAGAGAAAGCCTATTTCCAGTTCTATTTAAGGATTTATTTCCAGATGTTACTGTAGTATCAGGAAAAATGTAAAATGGGTTGATCCAGATGGAGTTTCCTGAGATGTAAACTGCCTCTACTACTGCATCATCAATGCAAAGAATGACATTGGAAGAGCCTTCTCTTCCCCAAGTCAGTCAAAACCTCGAAACAAAAATTATTACCTAATTTACCCATTTTGTAACAACGTGCACTTAAGTTTTTATGTGATTTATGTGCTCACATCTTTCTCCCAAATCAACTTCCATCATTCCATTTTAAAGGAACCAAACAGGTTATCTGCTTCATATTTATACCAGCATCCAGAGATACATGACATTAAGGGTATTTTTTTTCTGGTATCTAGTTGAAGAGCCAGAATACATTTATGTCTGTATTTATGTTCACTTAGATCCAGGAATGCAGCTACATTTATATGCAAGGAGTTAACTCTGTTTCTGGTTACTCAGATACTCCACCAATGACTGTCTTTAATTTCCAGACAGAATATGACAAAGTGCCAGTTATGTAAAGAGCTTTGAGCAGATAAACAAGTGACTAGTCTATGCAGATTTCTACCTAGGAAATTGCAATACTAAAGACAGTGTTCTTTTATTTCAGAGAACAGAGCTATTTTTTTTCCTTTTTTCCTCCTCTTTATTGCTTAAGCAGAAGATTTCAAAGTTTTGTTTCTTTTCTAATGCTACACCAAACAAAAAGAACATTCGTCTTGGATGAAATAAATACGTATTTAGCCTGCAGTTAAAGGACTTTTTGGAAAAAATGTGATTTTGGCTATCCCAGCTGCCTACTCCATCAGTAAAGGTGGAGAAGTCCTTTTCAAGGAATCCACTGGCAAAGTTCAAGTGAAACTGTTGATTGAGCAGACTCTCCTGAGCTGAAGTAGGTATTAACTCCGTTGTTTAAAACACTCCACTTACAGCCAGGAAGTCAGGCATCATTAGCTGCTTAGGTTCTGATGCACAAGCCTTATCCCATCAGAACCTAATGGCCTGGAAAGGAGAAAGGAGGCATGTGGATCTTACCTAGCTGGGGAAGTTCGAAAGTGAAGAACGAAGCTTCCTCAGAAAAAGCAAGGCAACAAAGCACTGGTTTACTCCCCGTCTTGTGTGGTTCTGGTAAGGAAAGGAAGGGACTGAGTATTTAGTAAAGTCTCTGAGCATTTTTGGAAAAAGACATCTTGATTTTATGAGATTTCTGTAACAACACACAGGCATCTGTATGATTGGGGTCTGTTGGTGGGAGATTAGACCCTGTAAACTAAGCCCGTGTGAGCATAGTTGCCCTTACAACATTAGTCTGCTGAAAGTCTGAGGAACCATTCATTTCCCTTTGGACCCTCATGATGGCAACTGGATGTTAATCTCACTTTTGCCAAGCCATTATAGGAAGAGCAACTGTTTCAAACATTGAAGACTGTAGGTCTTCCCCTCTACAGGCTGTGCCTGATGAAGCTGAAATACTGTCATTCTGAAAATAACAGTAAACATAAACATTAGAGCATAAAACGTAGAACAGATTGACGTGAACCTTTAGCAGTTCATGCTATGGTCTTTACATCTTTTTAAACTTTTGAATAGTCTGACTGTATGCACGCCATTCCTCCACGCTCAGTAAATTCATGAAAGCACCAGAGACAATAGCTGGCTCTCCCTTTGTCTTCTCTGCCATCCTGTGCTCTGCTGGAGATGGGAACACTGAGAGTTCCAGTGATCTATCAAAATCCTAACTACTTGGAGACTTTAAGCCTGGGGTTTGGGTTGATTTTTTTTTTCTTCACACAATCAGTAAATGACAGGCTAAAGAGGCAACAGTGCAGAACAGCACAGGAAGAACACTGAAAACTCACTGCTAGACAATATTCCAAAAAGTATCAATACAGCTGCAGCCATTCCCATGAAGGAAGTGTATCCTGTGGCTAAGATGCAGGGCCAGGCAGGGGATTTAGACCTAGTCTGCCTAAACAAGGGATTTGTTTTGGACTCCAGCTGGCTTAACTACAGCATGTAAAACCATGGTACAGTCGGCCTTCTTCCACTTGACACCCCTCAAATTGCAGCTTCACATCTCAGCGGCGTGATTTTTGAGCGATGAAGGAGGCCTGTTTTGCAACTGCGCATGCGTGACCTGACAGGCAGGAATATTCAAATTCAACAGTCATGAATATTCAAATCAAATCCCACGCCGTGCCCCACGAACCACAGGCACACTGCTCTGCCCGTGATGAGCAAGATACATAGATAGATAGATAGATAGATAGATAGATAGATAGATAGATAGATAGACAGATAGACAGACAGACAGATAGATAGACAGACAGATAGACAGAAAAGCTAGTGTGAAAGCAAGAATTTCCCCAGCATTTTTTTTCATTTGTTGTAAAATAATCCCATTTTGCAACACACATTTAAATAAACATAAATTTCCTCCATTCTCAGTAAATGTACCTGTGCACTTGGGTAATGCTTTCAGGAATTAACACTTTTCCTTTAAAAATGGAATAGCTGACAAATCAGAGACATTGCATTGGTACATTGTGAGTCAGTTTATTTTGTAGTTGTCTATGAGTTTTCCAATTCAGTACACTGCATCTCTCATCACTAAACATGCAGCAAATAGCTACCGAGGCAAGAATGTAAGTGGCAGTATGAGTCTTAGTAAGAATTATTCTTCAGTGATTTCACTATTTGTTCACTGGTTTCTCTTCCGCTGATGCTCAGGACAGTACATACTTAAATTTTGGTATCAGGTTTAAAGTATGTAATGTCTTGTCTACAGTTGCATATATCTATATGTATATATAGAGATGTATGACACAAAGGATTATGGTTGGCAGAATATGGTCCCTAGAGACTCCTATCTATTATATAACTGTTGTGTTTATTGGGAAAGTCAAATGTAGACTAATTCCTCTTACAGCTGGAACAATTCCTATTTTTCTATCATTAAGTCAAGTTGGTTCTACCTTTCTAAGCTTATTTGTCATGGTCTGAACAACCACACCCCAGCAGCTTCCTAGTGGTAACTAGAACTTCCTACATTGCAGAGACAGACAACTCTAGTCCTGCTGAGGCTGCTGGGCCACTCCAGGGAACAGAGGCACTGCAGGGAAAGCTGCAGTTCGTAGCAAAATTAAAGTCTTGTAAGACACTGAGTTGCACCCAGTTCAAATTAAAGGCTTCCAGCCACTCAAACTGCAAAGACAGACCTCAGTCCCAGGTCCCAGACCTTACCCACACTGTAAAACAACAACCACCTAACACTGTGCACACCGTTTGTGGGCTTTCCCAAAGGACTCTGACAGGCACTTTGTACCATCGTATGTACCCTAGAACTGCAAGGCTATAATCAACTTCTGGGCACTCTGATATCCCTTTATCAGACACAAGCTCTGAACAGTCACAATGTATTTTCCTTTCAATTTAGTTCTTCATCTTGTATTTCTATAGTAGTAACAATTTTCAGCTGGGGGCAAATAAATCCTAAATTATTTGTGTTGTGGAAAAGTCCATTAACCAAGATTTCATTATGTTAAGTATTCTGCGGACATTCCTGCCACAAAAATCTATAACTAAGTCTACAGCTGACAAATGAATAAAGTGGACTTTGGGGAGTTTGTTTAAAAACCAAACACACCTCCCACACACAGTGACACAGTCCCGGTAACGAGAACAAGGAAAATAGTGCAGTAAGTGCAAAGGCATCCTTTTATAGCCTCCACAGCACAGACTTTCTGTGCACATTATTCATATTTACAAAGGCAAAATATTTAAATCATTGATTTATAAAGGTAATTATTCTTATCTTTATGATTTAACCCAACAGGAGGTTAAGAGCAAAATTCAACTAAATAGCAAAACCAAATTAAGATTTTCCAGTTAAGTACATTTAAGTTATTTTAACTGATAATTATCATATCTATTATTCAGGTTTATCTATTACTTTCATATCTATTATTTAGATTTTCAGCATGTTTGGTCTGTGTTTTATTGATTAAATTCAGTATTTCACAATCTTTTGCTGCTATAACATGAGGTTATATTGGCTCTGAACTGCTTTATTACACTCTTAAACTATTTTTTCCTCTATCAGATAAATGTAAACAGAAGATACCAATCCATCAAATCTATTTACATACATCAGACTTTTGAGCAACTCAGACTTTTGAGCAACTCTGGATGGCATTTAGCTTGTTTACATTTATGGTTACACGTATTTATATTTATAGTTATAAAAATGTAAAGTACCACCAGAAAGAAAACAGGTAACTCAAGCTTAGCTCATTCAAACAGATGCTGCTCAGTATTAAGGAACTTATTTCTATTACAACTGCTATAGCACTGTCAATCACAATAATTCCAAAATTATTTAAAGGCATCATATGGTCTGCAGATGTTTAAAGTACAGATTCACAGTTTCTCCATTCCAGGAGCCTGTTTGAAATTAAGCTCAGAGCTGTGATTCTCACACACCAACACCTGGAGCCTAAACTAAACTACAAAATATCCTAGTCCCAACACTAAAAAGTGTAACCAATCTAAGTTATATCAGTGTTGGCTCAAGAATAAGACAGATATTTTACTAAATTGTGATTAAAAGCATGAAAAATAAATACAGGAAAGAAAATACTACTGTCACAATGGGCTGGTAGTGCTGTAATAAATAAACCCAACCTAACCAACCAAAACCCAACCCATCAAAACCAGAACAAAACAAGCAAGCAAAGAAACAAACAAAACCCAACCAAAAACCTCTACAAACAACACCACCCCCAGCAATACAACTGACTTAAAAGCACGTTCCTGGGTACTACACAGATACTTCCATGGCAAGTCTTCCCTCAAGAAAGCAGGTAGTCATTAACCAGGAGTGAAGAATTCTGCCACCAACAACCTTCATAATGCCGGAATCAGAAATACAGTGCAAATCAGTATTTACTGGAGAGTGTTCCCCTCCACTGCTCATCTTATGTCTGTAATGCAGCACCGAGCATGGAATTTCTAGTCACCAACAGTATTCCTTCCCTTTCATTCATCTAATATGCAACAGCTCTTATCTCCTGGGCCATAACATGTCAAATACTTCTACATAATTAAAGCCACACTGATTGACTGGCTAAGAATATCACAGGGGTAAGTCTTTTTAAAGCTGCCTTATCTCTAATCAAGAGCTGTCTTCCAGTAACACAAGCTTCTGTCTCTAAAGGACATTCTGTCTCTCTCTCCATATGTATATATGTGCATGTGCATATACTATATACATATAACATTGCTTTCTCCTCCACAATACAGCAATGACAAAAAATATCCTTATACTCTGATTTCCCTTTGTAGTGCTAAATCAGACAAAGGACAGCAAGAGGCACTTAGGCAAGCAAAATGCACATTTTTGTTAAGTATGGAAACTATAATTAACATTCCTCCCTTGATATACACCTTTATTGCATTCCCAGACAGACCCTTTCCATAGTTCATTGGTTCATTCTTATCTGAGATTCGTTGTGATGGTGGGGTTTACTTAGGAAAGAAAATAAGAATCTGTCTAAAATACATGAACAGATCGGTGACATGGCTTACATCTTGCTAGATTATTTTATATTTTAATGTACTGTTAACAGTTCATTCCTTTTAAATACAAATCTGTTAAGGGTAAATTTAAATATCAAGGCAAGCAATCTGGTAGCATGGCAACAGTGTGCAATGCTGCATAGTAAGAATTTGGAACCACACAAGTCTGATTCTTTCCTATACTGGATCAATTTACCAGAGCAGAAATATGTTTGTTCTTTGTGTAACTGCCTTCATGAATATTCATCTATTAGTAGTTGTAGTGGTCTTTAAAACCCAAGACAGCACAGCAACCCTGTGAAACCTGGTATCAGTCAGGACAGCCACCCTGAGGAAACAGAAAAGCTGCAGATTAGAAGAAAAATTAAAGATTTCATTCCCAGAAGAGAGATTTGGTATGGATTTGAGGGGTATAGCAGCTCTGAAGCAATTTTGCTTCTGGATGAGAAACCAGCAATCCCATGCACTCCCCCTGAAGTGTTGAAAAGGCATCTCAGATTTCAGAGTATGAGTTTTGAGACCTATTTCAAGATTTGACTAAACTAAAAGGCTGCACTTGCCCTTGCACTGAAATAATTTTTTGTGGTAGCTGCTATCAGTGATTACAGAGAGTAACCTCAATTTCTTGGTATCATTTCACTTCTGGTGATAGGGAAAAAATAAATTAAAATCTTGTATCATTCTAGAACACAATCTGGTCTGTGCAACACTCATTCTCTTCAATTAATCCAGTAACTCAGGAATATATTGCCATTTTGCTGGGGCAGGAAAAGGCAAAGTTAAGTAGCACTTCTAATCTTGAAGGGCACACTGGGGAACAGAAAGTCCACTTAAGCACCTTTGTTTCTGGGTAGTGTGTGAAGGCAGCAAATAGTGGTGGGCAGTGTGGGAATATTATTTTCTTTATTACTCTTTCTTTATTTCCCATATAGATCAGGTATTTTACTGAACACTGAATGCCAAACACAGCTTCTCCTTCTGGGAGACTCCTACAACACTGTTTAGATAGCTGCTGTCCTTATGGAACTCGTGCTTCTCACCCTGTGGAATACCTTCTATAGAAGGGCAAAACTGCTGTTTAGTAATACTTGTTGGAATGCTTTTGGAATAACTAAGCACCAAAAGACAGACACAGAACCTGCATTTTTTGTTCCCTGGGAGTTGTTTATCTTCGTTTAATGCATGAACCTGTGTTGTATACTATTTGAGGCAGGTATCACCTTGACTTTGGAACTGCAGATAATGTTTCATCTGGCCTCCCTAAATCTACTTAAACATTCATTCTTTCAGAGTCCACACTTCGAAAATTCCTGTCACTTCCTCTCCTTCCACTGGGAATTTTCATACCACTATCACCATCACCAATACAAATGTTGTCATTTCCCCTCCTCTTTCTTTCCTTCCTGCCTTCATCCCATGTTCTTTTGCTCTCCAATATGCTAAGTTTATTTCTCTGATCAGTTTAAACTTGTAAAGTAAGTTAGCATTTACAGGTCCACAGGTTTCTCCCTTATAGAGGTCAGTTTTCTCCAATTTCATTCCTGTAACAACTTCAAAAGTGCCTTCCCTGTCACAGACACATCACGACAACAAGAGTTGGTTCCACATAGGGGTTTTCCTCAATATGAAATGCTGGAATTACTTAATCTTTGATCTTAATATGTGACTCAGAATTTATGGGTGCTACAGGGTCACTCTGCCTGAGACCAGTGGCCTTTTGCATGGCAGGATGCCTAAGGAGCCCCTTCCAAAGGCCCTTGAAGAGATGTGTCCACGTGATTCTCCCGAAGATAGGCACAGTATTTTTGTCCTATGCTTCCCTCTTCAGTTGCTTCTCCAGAGGAGCAGACCACACAGTGATCCCAGGGGATTGTTGTGAAGTCATTCCTAAACCCTCAGCTAAACAGAACTCTTTCTGTGGACTCAGGCTCTTAACACAGTGAGATGGAATGATGAAAGTCCATACATAAAAATATGAATTTTTCACCAATGTTTATCCACTAAAATATCAGTTTTCTCTTCAGTTTTTACTGGAATTACTATCTCACAAAATCCCCCAGAGAACCCTGCAGTGTCATGCTAAGATAATCAGCTGGCTGTCACTCAGAGCAAATCCGAAGTGGAACAACTGGAGAGCAGAGAGGACTCTCTACAGTCACTGCAAGAAAAATACCTTACTGGAGAAAATGTAAATGAACTCAAAAAGCTCTATGTTCCCATCTTACATAACATCACTTGGGATTCTGGGTTCCTGTGGTCAAGTTCCTGTGCACATTCACCAGAACTGCCACCCCTCATGGTTAGTGCTACAAAACTATGAGATTGGGTTGTGAGCTGCTTGCTGTTGAGTTTTTTAAGATGTTGCTATACTCAGGATAGGAAGAAGTAAACATGCCTGCTCTGATCAGATTACCAATTTTTAGCTAAATCTAACCTCAGGTGAAAGACTCACTAAACCTTCAAGGATCAGATCCTGTGAACTCTTAATACAAAGGTGGATGACGCACACAAGAAAAACTTGCAAGGTCTGGCCTCTCCCTGGGAGAAATCTTTCAGGAATAAACACAGCATGATCAGGTTACTGTACAATTGACTTGGGGAGAGGAATTCTGCAAAGGTTGTATCTTGCAAGTGCATCCGCGAGGGGGATCTCTCAAAAAGACAAGACAGAAATGTGGAAATACATAATGCTAGTTGGTGATATGCTTGCAAATATTCCTAATATGAATGTACGAAACAAAGTTAAAAACTACTCCACTCAATTAATAGAATGGAAATATTCAATCTACCTTTTAAGTAATAAAGCAATAACAAGTTATTCCCTTGCGGCTGAAGCTTCATTACTAAGCCTGTAACTTGAAGGGCTATTTTTGGAAGGAAGCTCCATCTTAATAATTCAAACCAGACAACTATCCCAAGATACGCCTCCATGCAGCTCCCACTGGTAGCCCAGGTTGGTATCAGTGGATGTCTGCATTGCAGAAGTACTTTTGTTGGAAAATCCTTACCTAGATTCCAAACCTCACACTGGTTGGAATTGCCATATCTTGTATGCCTTTCTACCAACTTTGCTGTCCATTTACTTCTATTCCAAAAGAAAATGATCCCTTCATGCATGAGTATACTTCAGAGTATGCATCTCCAGCAGTATTTCATGTAACCTCATCATCTGAGAACCATGGCACTTTTCTCTTGTCATCCCTACCTACAGGGCTTCTAGTTCTTCCTCTTCTGCTTAAGGCGGAAGCACCTTAATTATTATTATTAATGTATTATTAATCCCAGAGTTTTCCCTATCAGTCTGTGCTTAGTTCGAACTTACTCCTCTTGAAGTGCAAATCACCTTCCTCTGCTGCAGCACGTGAATGAAGACAGTAAGTACTGCAACAAAAAAGGAAAGGAATGTCATGCGCTCAAATGACAGCGCATTTACCTACCGGCTTCAAACAGTTCATTTCATTCTACGTGTGTTTTTACCAGATGTGTAAAACCTTTCTTCCTCAAAATAGTATCATTAACCAAGACTTAAGTTCAGACAAAACTGGGAATTGGAATGAAAGCCCTCTTCTCATGGATGCCATGACAAACCCTGAGCGCTCCATGTTCAGCTCCTGCAGACAACACAAGCCTAAAGTACTGAACACTTCGAGAATCACATGGTGCTTTCTTGAGCTGCTTTTCATACAGCTCTCATGGGAAAATGGGCCCTCAGGGAAACAAAGAAAAATCTTACATTTAATACTCTTCCCAGTAGACTAAAAGCATTTGTGAGTATCTAAAGTACTTATAATGAGCATTTGACTCAGTGAGTGCAAGTTTTTTTTACTGTATAAAAACTAGTAAATTCTGATTTGGCTTTCAGCTCTTCCTCTTACCTTGTGAAGTGCATGTGACTGCACCAGTGCTTTCTTAGCTGCAGCTAGAAGAACTACCATTATGTCTCTTGCACTAATGTTGCAACTGCCTCACAGGACTGCCAAAAGATACCACCTACAAAACCTCTTGCTTACAAGTAGTATGTTCTTTTTGTTTGTATCTGCATTGAAATTAAGATATTTCAAGCAAATATCTCTTCCTTGGGAGGCTTGTAGTAACGTATTAATTTTTACATATGAAAACATATTTACACAGGTAGTAGAGGCCAGTGTATCATACTTGTTGGTATCAGCCCTGGAAGAGAAGCTCTAGTTCTTTCTAAAAAATTTCTAACTTCCGGGAACACGTTTGTTTCTTGTATCATAGGCACAAACATACAATTGCTCATAGGATCATCAATTGTGATGGAAAGAATGTGAGAGGTCTCTTGTCCAACAGTCTGCTCAAACCAGGACCATCAGTGATGCCTGATCAGTTTGCACAGGGAATTATCCAGTCTAGTCTTAAAAACCTTCACAGACAGAGACCACACAACCTCCCTGGGCTACACTGCCCCCATGTATGATTGTCCATGTGGGCCAAGAGATTTTGTTTTCATCTAGTCTGAATCTCTCATTTGCCATTTTTTTTTCTCATTCTCTGCCACGCATCACTGTGTTAAGTCTGGCTCCACTTCCCTGAAGAGCTCTCCATAAGTACTGGAAGGCTGCTTAGGTCCCCCTAAAGCCTCTCCTTCTGCAGGCTAAGCAAGCCTCACTCCCTCACCCTCTCCTCACAGAGCTTGGCCTCCAGCCCCAGCCTTTGCAGAACCCCAGTTCATTAATATCTTGGACTGGGGGGACTAAAACTGGACACAGGGTTGTGAATGTGGTCTACTGACTGCTGAGCAGAGGGGAATAACCACTTCCTTTGATGTCCTGTTGTTCACACAGACCAGGATTCTCCTGGCTATCTTTGTTGCCAGGGTACGTGGCCGGTTCCTGTGCAGATTGCTGTTCACCAGGACCTCTGGGCCTTCTTGGCAGGGCTGCTCCACAGCCTCCACCAGGTCAGTAGCTTGAAGCATGAAATAACTGCCCTGTTTATTTAAACACAGATTACAAGGGAAATTGGTATTAAAAGTCTGCAGAAGCACCTCAACCCTGATATGGTCAAAGGCTAAAACCTAGATTTTGTTCTGAACAAAACCAGCGCCTTCCTGTGTGAGCTGCTTGTCTGGAACAGATCACTTGCTAATTTCTCTGCCCTCAGCACAAGAATACAAACTGGAAGAGGCTTAAACATTGTATTTTCACAAATCATTTCTCAGAAAACATTCTTATCAGAATAGCTGGAGAAACAGCAAAATTATGCTTCTTGAAGTGATTTCTAATGTTCATAGCCTTAAGCAAAGGTCACTTTTTAAAGATCTAGCTCTTGTTTAAATTCATGTCCAGCCTCCAACCTGGAAATTAATCAAGTAACTGCACAAAACATGCTTTTCGGGATTCTTCCTTAGAATCGTAAGACTCTGAGCAATGGAATTGAGTACCTGCAGCCTTTGCAAAGACTTCCTTTACCATCAGAGGATCAAGGGAGACCAATAATGCAGCTGCTGATTAGAGGCAACACCGCATTTTTAAAAATAGATTTAGAGACATACTTCCAAGTGGAGATAAGGACTAAACTATCAGAGAATTTAGGAAGCCTGACAATCAAGGTTTATAAGGACAGTTCTGCAGCCTGAGATCCTATGAGCCTTAAGTGGAATAAGGACAGTGGCTTCCACTTCAGCTGTTTAGTACTCAAAGAACAGCACATGAAAGAAAAGCTCTCTCATCTGTTCCATATGGAGTAGAATCAGGGCTATACAGTGATAAATTGCCATTTTATGCTTTAATATAAGCTTCAGTCTTTTGTTTTTCAACTAACATAACCACCATATACTGTATTTTATCTTAAGTGGCAATAAAGAATTACACCAAAATATCTCCCTTTTGAAGTTACCTTATTTTTTAAATACTTTAGCTTACACAGAACCACATAAAACTGCAACAGCAGTTGCTTCTGGTTTTCAGTTCTGCTGGTTAAGTAATGAGGGATTCTTGGGTAACAGGCATAATAGAAGAAAAACCTTTTCCGCAAATGGATTTTCCAGCCCCTCTTAAGAGATCATAGGATGGCCTTGACCAGGTAATACAACTGAAACACTACTTGCATTTTTCACACAAACTGGTCACAGTAATTTCAGACTTTTCTTAAACATCACTGCAATGCACATTATTTCTGTACCATGAACGTTGAATGATCTTCTATTTAAGTTTATTTTCTTGTATGCCCTCACTATCACCCAACAATCATCAAAATGACACTGAAGACTCAAAGTGTATAAATCTAAAAGTGCAGACTGCCAGCTGAGGCAAAATAAGCCAGTGTTTGACTTTCCAAGATGCAGCTCCAAACGCAGCAATCCCTTCCTTTCCCCCACCCCCATCCCTTTTGTTACGGCAATAAAAGCCACCACACACACATATTCAAAAAACTGTTCAAAAAGAGGCAAACAGACCATGCTATAACGTCTCATGCTGTTTATCCCAAGAAAAATCTATTGGTATATGAGCAGCTTGCTCCCTCCAGACCTCATGATGAAGGGAACGGGAAAAGAGCGGATCAAAGGCTCTGACCCATCTGCTACAGCGGAGGCACGAAATCAGAAACAAACACAAACTCCGAGCGGTGCTGCATTACAGAAGGGCTCCTCTCTCATTCTTTTGAGTCTTGTTACGGCAAACAGGGTCTCAAGCCTCCCGTCCTCGCACACAACGCTGGCACGATGCGGATGTCGCCGGTCCCCGCGTTACCGGGCGCAGCCGTCCCGGCACCGCGGGTTGGGGCGGCCGGGCCGAGCGCGGAGCCCGGAGCTGNGCCCGCCCGGGAACCTGCGTGCGCCGGCACCCCGGACCCTGCATGGCGCATAGCGCCCTGCGCTGCCACACGGGCCCGAGCGCCGCGCGAAGGGAACATCAGCGGCGTGACCTGTGCAATGTCCCCTTCCACAGGGCAGGGGCTCCGCTCTGCCACCGACCTTCCGCGGTGCCCTGCGAGAGCACCACGAGCAATGGCCNCGGAGGTGCCTGCCCGGAGCCGGGGCAGTCCGCGCTCCCTCCCGAGTCCCTGGAAGCTCCACCCTGGGGTGACACGCAAGGCCACCCTGTTCCAGCGGTCNACACGAGGAAGAACTTCTGTACCTTGAGGGTGGCCGAGCGGCCCTCCTGGACGTGTTCCTTGGCAGGAGGTTGGACTGGGTGATCTCCAGAGGNCTGTGCTCCCAGGGACCTGCCTCGGTGAGGGACCAGAGCAAGGGGCGTTTTCTGTGAGTGTCCACTGCATTTTTCCATGAAGCACATTCCTGAACGCCAGCCATGGGAATCCTGCTAGGACCTCACCTGTCTCTGCTGAGGGGCTTCAGTGCAACAAAACCACCAAAAGTTTGAACATTACAGCAGGGGACAGCACGGAGTAAGTCACATTCCATCATGCGGCCAGAGTTACCAGATAAAATGAGGATTTTTGTGCCCTTGTGCAGATATTACATAGATCCACCTCTAAAGATTAAAAACTTAAGACTCAGTATTTAAATTATAATACAGTATTTAAAAGCTCACCCAGGTGGGTTTCTCCAAGAACATTTCTTATGGTGAATGATACACATGGTTGGTTCATCAGGCCTGTGATTAGAAACCACTAGATCTTTGTAGTGCAGCTCGGTGATAGGGATGACTTTGCATATAAAGGAACACGTATCTTAGGTCTTGCTCATAAGTATGCAAATTTGAGATTGCAGCTGTTCTTGAGTGTAAAAAGTATACATATAATATATCTATTTCTCAAGATACCAAAAGTGAGAAGCCGCCCTACTGCAATTACATTGCATTCTAACCAGCTGGAGACCAGTGTTCACTGGAATAGCTGTGTGTCCAACTCCAGGTGCTTTGGTTTGCCCTGGGTAAGCTGTGCCAGGTGCTGAGCATCAAGGCACATTCCACGTACATGAAAAAGCCCTTCATGGAAACATTTTGTGGGTTTTCTAGTCTTGTTTTTTGTTTCATTAAGATTTCTGTTAGGACTCAGTCGTCTTAAGTAGCCATTTGCTACTAAGAGGCTATTTTCTATCTTGTGTTTCTATGCTTTTTCCATCTGTCCTTTTCTATATCCTAATTACTTGACTGATTTTGTTTTTCTTTTGAGGGTAATAAGAACTCAAAACATCACCTGAACTGAACTGTAATGCATGTATGTTTTATAGAGACCTAGAGCATATCTACAGATGTAATCTGTAGATGGGTTGTTTAAACATTTGGCGAAATGACATTTTAATTCATATTATTAATTCTCAAAATGGTTAACTTGGTGAAATAGCTTCATATGCATAAAGAAGTTTCACTTAATCAATATACCAAAAGCAGTATTTCCAGCTCAATAGGGCAGGTGTGTGTTTGTTACTGCAGCTGCAAATATTGGACTACAACTGACCTCTCAAAGACTGCAGCCGTCCCAAAGGGGAGTGGAACATTTTTTTTTTTCACCTCTTAAAATTAAGCTTCTAACAAACATTCTCGCTCCACCTCATTTTGGAAACAGTGACTCAGATGGTTATTATAGAAAATTACATAGCAAAACGGAAGGTAAAAAGAGGGTGCATTTTATCAGTCCAAGAATGGACATCTCCGTTACTCTTCAACTTCTGGAAATACATAATCTTTTCCACGCAAGCCAGCTATGGGTGCAGAGTTGGATATTCGCCCTATTTAAGCAAATTATGCATCATCACATACTCTCTCAGAGTACCTGCATTTACAAGTTACTTCAGATCTTGTTCATTAAATCATGTTTTAAAGATATCTTTATTACTGAAAAAATGAAATGTTAAAGATAAGTAAAAATCTTCATTAAAGTTCTACTTCACTGAAGATTTTAGTACCTATTTGCTATTTTATTGGAGCAAAACATAACATTTAAAAGGTCACTTTAGATTACATCTAAAAAACTCATGAAATGCTTCAAAATGTATGAAAACTCTTCCTTATTTGTGAATCTATGCTATAAACTTTGCAGATAACAATGCTCTTTAACAACAAGCAAGACAGTGCAAATGAACATTAAAATAGACAGTTGACATAATTTTCTAGATATTTAAGGACTGTACCATCAGAGTATAGAAACGTCCCTCCTTCACAATAAATCTGCATTTCATAAGATGTTCAAAGTGCTTTGAAAATGCACTTATCAGAAGTGACAGATTTTGCATTCCTACAACGGTGAGGTCTTTCATTGTAAAATGTCAACATTGGGTCAGTTAACTTACACATTTTTGTTAGTTTTAATTTTCATATTAATTAATTGGTTGCACTCAATGATCTTCTGTTTCACAGTCTTGGCCAACATTGCAACTGCTTTGGTAAAAGAATTGAGTATTGAAACAATCAACTCTTGAGTTTTTTTCTTAGTTAAAGTTTCTTAAGTCCCACAAACCCAAGTCAGATCACTACAAGAGGAATTTCTTATAAGGACAGAATGAAGTGAATGTCAAGGAAGAGCTCCTACTGTAAGTACCTCAACTAAATAAACATTTCCATGTTTCATGGTCTTTCTATGAGACTTTGATTTGCAAAACTCTAAGATTAGCTTTTAAAAGGCATGCAGTTAGTTCTTTTCTCAGCTTTTTGAGCTTGCTTCTAGGTTTCCTTCATCATAGGAAATGGGATTAATTCTGCAGCCTGATCTTCTCCTCCCACCTAGGAGTGACTTGAGGGGTGCGTAGAGGAAGTAAAAAAAAGTATTTGACATCATTTAATTATGAGCCCTTTAACTGTCTGAGTAATGTTGATGGACTCCTGAGAAATGCATCTTGTCTGCCTTGGCCAGCATAAGATGGGAACATGCTTAAGCTCAGAGGGGAAAAGAGGCACATGGAAAGATTGGAACAGGGAACTTGGCACTCGACAAATGACCCAGGTATGAGAGAATTCACTGGCAAAATATGAACACTTCATCCTCAGAAGTAGAAATTCTCCTATTTTACCAAATGGCAAGACCTTGTAAAAAGCACAGTCCAGTTTGGAGTACTGACTAATTTTCAGATCTAAACTATTTTGGGGGAGGTTGAGTTTTTTTCGTAATACCTTGACTTTCACTTTAGGAGGAGTCAGATGAAATGCATGAATTGTGAGGGAGAGAGGAGCATGACTTAGTTACGAGGAACAAAATACATCCGCTGACTTAGAGCTAGGCAACCACGGATCAGTCAGTCAGGAAAACTGCTGGTTCCCAGCTAAAAAAGCATTACAAGCTTCTTTCTCCTGATAAGAGAGGGAGCACCATCAGGCAAGTGGAGTAAGTATTGTTTACTCAAAAACCTCCATTCCCTCCATCAGTGTACTGCTCTGAGTGTATTGATGGATGTTATACATAGAATTCATCTCCTTCAGACAGGACACAAATGGCCAATGAACCAAGGGAGGACTGCCCTGTTCCTGTTGCACCAATATCAGGTTCAACGACTTCTATTCAATTATCTTGACACGTGGCCAGTGAGGCTTCTAGTCTTGGCATTCCTATACTAGTTTTGCAGAAAAGATGCTTCCCTGTTTTTGACAGAATGGAAAGACAAAAGCAGCTTTGCTCATAAAATGTCTCCTAGAATGGCAGAATTGTATTTCAGGAAAATCATTCTGCATTTCCATGGTTAGCCTTAGGATTTCTAAATTCAAACAGTTAAGAATTTTAGATCACAAAGTCCCCTCTAAACTGTGATTTGATGAAACGTAGGGATCCTGTGAAAGGCTGTGTTTTTCTTAAAATGTGACAGAAGGAGTATTTATTTTGAGTACATAAATCTCACATAAAAAAAAAAAGACAAAACAAAAAATCAGAGCTTTGTAGTATTTTTTCAGAAGTAAAATTCATAAAGAAGCATAAATGTGTTTAAACTCCTGCATAAATCTCAGGCCAACATACTTGTATTTTGTTGCAGCAAGCATGACATATATCACAAATAATTCCATTCCATTAAGTAAAAACTCTCCTAGACTAAAATGAATTTAATTTCTGAAGCTTCACTGTATATGCAAAGATGTAGGAAAACACAAAACTCAGATTGTGCTTTAGCTAGGAAAAAATATGACTTTTTAAGGATTAAGAAAACTAGAGAGAGAGAGGCAACAAGTCTTCAATTTCCACAGCTGACATGTCAAACCTACAAAAGAAGGTATCAGGACAAAGAGTGCTTGGCTGATGTACAAGTGAAAAGTGAAGCCTCTCCATAAACAAGCCAATAAACTGTGAGTGCAGCCTGTGACATCACCTTGCTGGCACCAAGGCGCATATGCTTTTGGACAGGAAAACTGTATTTGTACAGTACATGACAAGATTAATCACTGCTTGTTCATGTCTCTCCTAGACATCCTTCTATGGATGAAGCCTGAAAAAAAAATTCAATAACTGAAAAAACTAAAATGTGACAAGTACATTACAGTCTGAAATATATGTCAGGCATAACAATTGTCAGGTAATCTGCTGGCCTTGCCTGCCTATCCACAGAGTTCATAAAACATCTAAACAATGATTTATGTTTGGTAACTTCCTTGGCAGTAATTGTTATGCCAAACTTATTTACTGATTGCAGACACCCATACAATAACAGACGGATTTTTTTTTATTGCCTGAACCAATCAATCAGTGTGAAACACAGATGGTGAATGGTGAAAACAGAAAATACAGCATTTGTTTTTCCTTTATTTCTAAAGGGAATGTCTAAGCTATATTGTTGTCACTGAGAAGTGGGTCTCTGCTCTGAAATGTAGAACAAAATAATGTGGGCTGACCTAGAAACTGTACAGTTTCTGTGGTTACAGAAGTAAAGTCATGCTGCAAACAGGCAACAAAACAGAAATTACTATGGTACATATGTAACTTGGCTCAAGTATTTGTCTTTAGAATCACAGAGAATTCAAGAAATGCCAACATATTAATTCTAAAAAATAGATCAACAACAACAGAAAAAAGAAAATGACCCTCAATCTGTAGCATCATTTCAGCACTTTAAAGCTGTACTTAATCCGTGGCAACTACAATGAACTTGTAGAAACTGAATTCCACATCAATATTCCCAGCAGCAGCGCAGTAACTTCACACCTGTTCTATTGTTTTATTTATGAATATTACAGCTCAAGCTTCCTCAAGTTCCACAAGGACTCCATGGCAATCTTTAGGGTGAAGAAAAATCACAGGTTTGCCATGTGCCCCTATTTTTGGCTCTTCACTCAATATTCGTATCTTTTTTTCCTTCAGTTCCGTCATAGCCGCTTTGATGTCATCAACCTTGTAAAAAAAAATTCACAACAATTAACATATTACACTGTATTATGCAGATTTTACATTGAGGAGCAATAATGTAATTCCATGCTAAAATGGTATTTGTAAATTCTAATATATAAACCCATTTTAAAACATCTAGCCTTACAAACTTCTGCAGTACTTTTATTTTTGTTATTTGAAGATTTTATAAAATACTATTTAAATAGATTGTGCTATATTTAAGAAATTAATAAACTAAAATCACTCATGCAAAAAGCCCATTGATTTCTTTTATGTTGTTACTTTATAAGGACTCCATGAATAATCAAAACGCTGCATTACTATTACTAGGAAGATCATATTACTTTCAAACTATCAATACCTTTCTAATTGATGACACTACACTGACTCATTAGATGGTGATGGAAATGGAGGGCAATGGGCAGAAGGTAACAGGAAAGTCCCTTTTAGATTTGTGTATCTTCCTTCAGAGTAGTTTAAGGTTCATAAAGTTTTCTAAGGAATTAGGCTTGGAATTAGCAAAAGGATATCCAGAATAGTACTTGGTCTTTCTATGAAGCTTAACTATAATAACAGCCATTAATATAATATTTCAGTACAGTTTCCTAGAGAAATAAGTAATTAACAAAAACATGCCTATGCTGCATAGTGTGATCTGAAGTCTGATGTCATGCCACCCAATGAAATTTGAATTTTCTGAAAACTTAAATGCACTCATTTTTTTGAAATAATAGAACTAGCATTCAGTTTAGCAAATCCGATAGTCAATAATCAATAAAGACCTAGAATTAAAATAGTAGTATTGCTATTTTTCCAAGACTGGGGTGACTGGACATAATTCAGTGACTAAACTCTGCTGAAGACTTTGTATGGAAGAAGGAACTACCTGACAAATTCAGAGGAACAGACGTCACCTAATTCCTACTCATTTGCAGCAGTTTTGCTCATGAATATTCTAAACTCACTTCAGTTCTTCCTACACACAACTACCAGTCTGCTAAAAAAACCCCAAACCTAGAGACGACTGTCAGGTTTTATCTGAACTAAAATGGCACATGTGCTGTGTGCCACGGCCCCCTCCAGGTCCTTTCTCCAGGCAGAAAAGCTTCTGCAGCTGCTGCTCCTGTCCTGCAGAGATGGCCTGGAGACGAACTGTCTGGGCTCAGCTGGGATGAATTCCTGCATCCCCAAGGAAGCAGAGAGAATAAACAATGCAAAGCCTACGGGTGCATCTCTGGTGGGAGAGTGTCAGGCTTGGATTTGTCTCTTACTCTACTAGATGTCCAGCATGCTTTTCATTGCAAGTATTAAATTCAATTATAACTGGTCAGGAATAATTTAATTTCTTCTTAAAATATTTATCTTGTAGGAAGCCCGTTCTCTATCAAAATATCTGTCTAAATTCTCCTTTGTGTGAGACAGAAGGAAGAAATTAAGAGTATTATGATACATACTATGATTAGTCTATAGTCTTCCATTTATTTTTACATGGAGACTTGGACATGGAAAAATATGTAAACGTGAGAGAGACTTAGGACAATATTTTTCTTAACTTTTGTTTTCTAAATTATTACTTTTGCATAGAGATTATACCATTAATGTGTTACAAGGCTTCATTTAGGAAAATCTGTCTGTAAGTAGCACTAGTTTACCCAATTCATGGGAACTGGTAGATTATGACTCCTGGTTTGCCTAACGTACTGTATAGTTACAAATTTTCTTCTTTAACAGAAGATTCTACATTGTATAAATTGTATAATTAGCTTGTCTCATTCTTGTCAATTTTCATAAGTACATTGAGCAGTAAATGGCTTGCCTTGACAGCCACCTTCAGTTCATCCGCAACAAGATCATCGCTCATACAAAATGAAGGTCTACACAGAACAATTTCAGCTGGTAACAAACAGTTCCTAAAACATCTTAGAAGGGTTACATACACCTGAAACCTCTGGGAGCTTTGAGCTCACTTCGATGAGAAATGCCTACAACCTCTTCCATTGTACCTGTGTGAACCACTGACCTTACAGAGCCAGGAGGGTTTTGTAATTCTTACTGCAAATCGCTTCTTTCTTCTACACTCCCATTTCTTAATAATTAGGGTCAATTTAAACAATTCATTTTCCTACGCTTGATCATCTGCAACTAAGCAAAATTAATGCAAGAAAAATTGCGATGCCTGTGTATGTGCAGAGTATCTCAATTCTCAGTGAAAGCACACAACTGCAAATGCTGGTCTTCACAGATGTATTCTGAGAACAACTTCTTCCTCACATCAGTAATCCCATTACTTTTTAATGTTACACTTTGCATAATTACACTTTGAAATAATAAAGTTTGCAAGACTCAGCTCTGTAAAAAATTTAAAACATATATCATAGGCAGCAGCATGAAATTTTCCCAAACTAATCGACACTAAAACATGAGTATACTAAATAAGGGAACTACTTTAACCAGCACCTTTACATCCCTTGTACTTCCAGGCCAAGCTCTCTTTGCCAGGCAGGGAAGGACAAGACAGAAGGAACTCTGGAGGCTTTACTGATGTTTAGCAAGTACAACTGACAAGTGTTTTTGACTTCTGCATATAATTATCAACTAAATGTCAAACGGGAAGAAACTTCCTAAAATCTAAACTACGCCTTAGTTTAAACCTACAACTCTTTTTCCACTGCATGTCCTTCTCTGTCAGAAGTTGACACCTCCAAATCTCTTCACAAGCCTTTGGGCATGTGCACCCTCCACTGTGGCTATTTAACCCTTCCTTCTGCTATTTAATCTTTAGAGCATAAAAAAGGAAAAAAATTATCACATAGCTCATGAAATGGAACTGTGATTTCCAAAACAGAAAAAAAAGGTGTATATAAGACTTCTTATGAAACAAGTATTTTCACAAATACGACAGCCTTATATATGTCCTTGACACAGGTCAAACCAATGAGAAAATACACTTTAATACTCTATTTTATTATGTGATATATTGTGTAAAAATACCTCAATGCAGATATGATGCATTCCTCCAGTCTTGTTTTTTTGCAGAAAGCCTGCAATAGGACTTTTCTCTCCTAAAGGATGTAGAAGTTCCAGCTTGGTATTTCCCAGCTCCACAAAAACAGTGTAGACACCGTGTTCAGGAAGAGCAACAGTTTCGCTCACCTGGGCCCCCAACACATCTTTATACAAGGACTGAGCTTTCTCCAAATCAGGCACTGCAATTGCCACATGATTAAGTCGGCCCAGTTTCCACAAACAGCTTGGAATGTTTTGTGAAAAGGACTTGGATGATGATAGAGTTCGTACAGTGAGAGTTGGAGTCTGGAATCTGGTCAGGAGCCCTGAAAAAGAGGGAATAGCACCGATCCAATGACTTGAGAAGGTACCAATATCTGCTCTCTCCCCCTTAAAGGCCTATAGAACCATTATGCACATCATTGTGCAAAGCTGAAGGCAGACTGAGAGCAAGGAAAGAATTATTCTGGAGTACTAACAATGAACGCTTTTTTCAGAGACTACATAAATATCCAGAAGAATTAAAAAAAAAAAAAAAAAAGCCCAAACTAGACTCAAATTCGTGTAAATCCTTACCTGTGCCTATTAAAAAGATGAATACATGATCAAATGTAATGGTCAACTGTGCAATGTGCTCAAAACTGATCTCTAAACTTTTTGGAGCTTCTTGCAAAATAGAGAAATGTATTAGGAGATCCCTGTATGTCTTGAAATTATAGCAAACAAACAAAAAAACCTATATAAAACCTTGGACAGACCTGATACTGCAAGATCCAAAAGATAAAAGACTTGAGCTCTCAGCTGTCAGAACTAACTCCAGCAAGGGATTAAATGTCATGTTGCATCAGAGGCTTAAGGAATCCTAAAATCTCCTGGGTTTGATTTCTTATCTTTCTCCAATTATTAAATCACTTTGTTTTCTTAGTTTTCACATGCCATACAAGTCTTATACTTTGTTTCACTGGTCTATTTTAAGATGCTTAGAAATACGTATTTTAGTTCTTAAACACTTTGAACAATGTAATGTCCAACTGACCGGCAATAATTTAGATTATCTTTAAAATCATAAGAGCTTGTTTAATATAATTAGTGCCACTGACTTCAGTGTGACTTACTGAAGAAAAAGAGTATGATCTGGCTTATCATAAATGAAAAGTTAATTATAAAAAAATTACTGGATGACCATGTGTTAGAAAGGTTAGGATTTAAAAGCAGACAAAAGATGAAGTCATAGAGAAACATGATGTCACGTGAAACAGCTTGATTCTATCTCCAGAACTCTCACTGGCTGCTTTGACAAGCCAAATTGCTGTGTTGCTTACTTGTGGTTCTAGAGGGTTTTTTTTAATCATCCCTCCCTCTCCCTTATAAAATGGGAATATGTACTTACAAATGTATTATGTACATTAAAAATTAATGTGTCACGAGCACTCGAATCTGGAGAGGTTGGGGGTGGGGAGAAATGATGATTGTATCAGTTGTTTCTTGCATTAGAATTAGATGAAAGGATATATTCATAAAAGCCACATCTTAATTTCATGCCAGTTTGCTTTAGGCCAAGTCAGAGTTCCCAATGCCTCCAGGCCAAGCTAGAGGCATATCAGCAGTGTGGAACATTCTGAGGCATTCTTAGCTTTAAATTCATAAATGTGCTGCTTTGCTAAGAGATTGTGCCAAGCAAGCACTGAGATTCTGGGTGCTCTGTAACCCTGAGAATAGCCTTGCTTGACTCTTGGTGCCCTGTAAGATTAGTGCAGAGTGCCTGTAAGGTTTGTGGAGCTGTAATTAATAAGCTCCGCTTCACTTTGTGAAACTGAGAACTATCATTCCACAGGAATTCCAAGACCAAAGACAACTGATGCAGTCTTTACCTCTAAGCCTTTCTGAGCTTTGGGCTGCATTGGAAGAAGAACTATTTGTGTGCACTTGACATTTAAAATTACAACGTGCAATGTACATATTACCAAGGACTTCGTATCACAAGAGTAGGTCTATTCAGAATCTTTTGATAATACTAAATCAACATGCTACATTCAGTATTTACAGAAACTTGTCCAGTTCTGCAAGTAAATGCCCTTTCTTGTCAGGCTTTCACACAGTCCATCCTGTGCTTTTCTTCACCACAGCCTGAAGTTCTGGACAATTCTTTTTCACTTGTTACCTTTAGGTTATCACACTGGTTTAGCACAGCAACTAGTTTTTAAATTTGTACATTTTAAAAACATAACAACTTCTACACATAAGAAAAATTCTTGTTTTTCAAAGGTCTAGGCTGAAACTATTTTGTAGACACACTTGCCACCTAAATGCAGCTGAATCAGGGGTGAACAAAGCAATTCCCTGAGGAAGCAATACTATGCAATGCTTTTAATGTACAAGATAACAAACATGCAGGGTGTGGGCGGAATGATTAGAGGCATGGATAATTTTTTGTTTGTTTGACCAGATCTCCAGAGTAAATAATGTGTTCAAAAAAAGCAAAAAAAAAACCAACCCCAAAAACCACAACCCAAACATCACTATACAGTCTTCTGTTCACTCAGTTTCCTACAGTAATTTCTCAAGACCTAATTCAATTCTTGCTGAAGCAAGAGACATTCTCCCACTTGGAGGAGGGCAGTATTCTCCAAATGAGAAAAATCCTTTGAAAGAGAAGGATCACTTATTATCATTTCTTATGTTTCCCAGAGACAGACTTCTATTATTTTATTCTTTCTTCCAAATGTTAACAGACCACAGTTCAACAGAAATACTAGCAATGAACGGTTTCTTCCAGGCAATATTTAGTGATGGGAAAGGCAAGGATTTTTCCCATTCTCTTTTACATCTCCCCTCTATAAATGCTCTTGCTGTACTTCACCCAGGGCATATGACTACACAGCTATTATAACTTAATTTCTATTTTTTCTATTTTCAAGTAAATTGACAGAGACACAGACTGTTACTCAGCTATTACTGAAGCAATTGCAAAAATAATAGAAAATTCCCTTTCTGTTGGGCTCTACCCAAGAAAGGTTTGGGTTTTTTGGTATTTCTTGGAAAGGCAATAGATTGAAAAAGTGAAGTATGTTCCTAGGATTCTTGTAAGTCAAAGACACTTAAATGCCTACTCATATGAGCATTTATTCTATGAAGTCTTGAGAATTTATCCTAGCTCTAGTCATATGTAAATACAGCATTAATTTTAAACCCATAATTGAATTGGCTGAGATTAAACAAAAAGCATTTGCATTTTTTCTGGCATTATCTAGATCAGTAACTATATAGAGTACTTAAAATTCTAATCTTCTTCTAACCCAATAATCAAAAAATGACCCTGCAGTTAAAAGAAATCTTTTCAGCAAACTTCAGATTGAAAACTTTTCCCTTCCATATTTCAGGAAAGAAACACTTATATTTATGTATATATAACAGAACTAGTCCAATTAACTCTTGCAGCTAAATTCCTCAATCAGAAAAGCATTTCTCCAGAGTCATAGAATTATTCAAGTAATTATTAACTTTTACCAGTGTTTAAAAAAATTACCTGTGTCTTTTGAAGCCAGTGGACACTGTGATTAAAGTATCTATTCAAGTGTCTGTCCTACTTGAAAAACTTGCATATGCTGACCCAAAATCACACATAAAGTTGCTTCTCCAGGTATACACAGCATTTGCCTCTACTGCTTGTTTTTTATTATCTCATTTCTCAAACACTGACAGCCAAATCTGATTTCTCCTAGATATGCTGTCCTCCAGAGAAGATCCAGCTGACCCAGCTCTCACAGATGCTTGCTGGCTTCCTAGCCTCAGTGATGCTGCACAACATATGGAACCTTCTTCAGCTTCATTTGAAGAGTTTGTTTAAACTGATCTATTTGAGGTTCATTCTATTAATGGGTGAGTTATCTACACATCAGCAACAGAGCAGATTATGAACATGAAGTAACAAGTCTGAAGTACCCCATTAACTGGGATCCTTATCCTTCAAATGTTGATTCATAGGCTTGTTGCTCCTTACAGTGGGACAGTGCTGACTTACACGGCTAAGGAATCAAGAGTCACATTCTCTGCAGGGCAGTTTTACAACAGTGGGCTGTCACTGGGCACTGCTCTATTGTCAGCGCATGCTGTTACCGTAGGGAGCCTGGCAGACCGTGTCAGCCCCCTGAACCAACTGGGAGAGGAGGGCAGTCCAGCCCTCCGTAAATCGCAGCAATTTCAAGGCGACGTGAGCATCTCGGGTGCTTTGGCAGCCAGCTGGGCTTGGCTCCTGCAAAGCGCTGCCCTGCTCTGGGCTGCAGGGCGCCTGTGGGACTCGGGAGAGACCGAGTCTCACCGTGCTGCAGGTCTGGTGCCTTCAGCCAAGTGCAGCTACACAAAGGTGTTTTCATTCCCGGTGTCCTTCCCACCGACCCCTGACAGCGCCCACTCTCTCATTCCCTTCCCTCCTGCAGTCTGCGGCTGCCAAGTACGACAGCGCAGGTGAGCCAGGGTGAGTGCAGCCTGCTCTGACAGTGAACAGTACAGCTTAGCATTACAATGCACGGGAAATGGTAATTTCACCTCCAAACTGCACCTTAAAAAAAGACAAGCACTTCCTTCCGCCTTCAATTTGCTGCCTAAGTTTACTGCAAGGCAGCTAACGCCAGTGGTTAATAAGCCCGTGAATTGGATCGGGAGACCTTGTTTTTATTTAGGAAGCCGCAGTTTCGTTTGGCCGCCCCCCCGCTCCCGTTACCGGCCGCTCCGCGCCGCAGCACCGCCGCCATCTCGGGCCCGCGTCACGGGGAGGGGCCGGGCCCCACTGACAGCGCTCTGGGACACGGCCCCGGGATAGCGACGTCTGCAGGGAGAGACTTTCTGACCAAATCACACGGTTGGTTAGGTTGGAAAATACCTCTGAGATCATCGAGTCCAACTCATGGCCGAGTTGATATTCACCCTGTCAACTAGACCATGGCACCAAGTACCACGTCCAGTCTTACCTTAAACACCTCCAGAGACAGTGACTCCGGCACCTTTTCTGAGCAGCCCATTCCAGCGTCTAATCACTCTTTCTGTGAAGAAATTCCCCCTCATGTCCAAACTAAACCTCCCCTGGCTCAGCTTGAGGCCATG